>VYXC01005144.1:480780-578944 GCA_013397175.1 Platysteira castanea
AAAAAAAAAAAAAAAAAAACCAAAATCCGCCACCAGACACAATCAGATTATATCTATGAACCAGAACATCTGAATTCTCAGTCCATTAACCCAGCAGTTATTTCTCTCTTCCCTAAATAAAGAGGAAAAGTTCAGCAGATTTCAGACAATAACTCTGTGAGGGATGCTGGGGCTACTTTGTTACATATGTATTCATTATATTCTGCCACTGGAAAGGGACAAAAAACCACTGATTTTGGAAAAACTCGGGATACAGAGTAATTCTCAAGGTGGTGAAGACCAGGCCTGTTTTCAAAGGTTGAAGTGTTTCCAGGTAAGCCTGATACTGTGATAATCTTGATATCCTATTTCTGTAGCAGTCATATATTTTTAATTACTGATGATCCAAAACACTCTAACCAGCTGAGAGTATCTACGGTGTAGAGCTGGCAGTCTGATATTTCTACATACACAGGGCAATCTTCCACTGGAAGTACAACCATAATCTCCCTAGGCTGATAGATCACACTACATGATCACTAACAAAACAGGTGAGCTTTGACAAAGAAATGTAAATCATCATGCAACAAAAAATAAAAATATTCTAATCATAAAAAACTCTAACACTTATATATAGCTCCAGGCTCATTGTACTGCCCTGCAACCTTCCTGTATTTTGTCCCTACTAAATTCAAGCCTTAGACCAACTTCCCCCCACCATTCTCTTCCCCAGTCATTTCCTCATACAGGATCTCCAGATTGTGCAGATGCTTCACAGATACGTCAGAAGGAGCAGCCATGAACCCAAATCTTTCCAAATGTCCTTCTAACACTGGTGGACAGGCAGTCCCTTAATAACTGGGCTACTGCCACCAGCAATCTGAGCTCAGTTACACTTGGAGAGTCTGTGGGGAAGTGTCAATTCCCGCTCCTATTCATGTTTATTAACCAGCATCTCTTATTCTAAGTTTATTTTCCAAACAATCCTGCATTATGGATGCTTTTAACTGTTCTGATTTGAGAATACTATAGAATTGTAGCATAACCATGAAAGTGTAAAGTGCTACAACAACAAAACATCAGCTAAAGAGGCAGTCCCAGCCAGCAACCTGGCTATCCGTACCTTACAAAAAGCTGCTGTGCAAAGGTGGAGAATGAAGCTTTTACTCCCTCTCTCCCAACAACAACCCATGAACCCTACAAAGCATGAGATTCCTGCTCCAATATCCTCCACAGAAGCCCATGGTGTACAGCTGGGCAGCTTAGTCCATGCAACACTTGCCAAGCTGGGAGCAATATTGCTTCCATTATCTCTCTGAAGTCCATCTGGTACAGAGCAGCTCATGCCACACAACACTGCTGTAATTTCTACAGGCTAACCCTGACAAAAGCAAAAGTGAAATTTTAAGTGAGATTCACTTTTGGCATAAGCCAAGATGCTAAATCTTAGACAATAAAATTAACTGATAACTCTAATTTTCTGTGTAAGCCACTTCCAGTTCAATTTATTTTAGAGCTCTTATGAAAAATTAAGATTTTAATTTTAATTAACATTTAAAAATCATGCCATTTTTGCTCCTAACGGAACACAGAATGACCGCCTTTTCTAGTTATGAATCTATCCTTTGAATATAAATGACTGAAAGCCTCATTTAGAAACATTTCTTATAGAAAACATCAATCATACTTTACTAGACCTGCTGTATGATTGGTTTCCTTGAATTTTTAGCATTATTGAGTGGAGCCCAGATTTTTGAAAGCATTTAAATAAGCCAAGCTCTTAAGTCTCTTTCAAAAGCAAACGCAAACTTAAATAAAATTAGTTTCAGTGAGCAACTTCAAGTCACTTTTCCAGCTGAACCTCAAGTGTTTCTGCTTTTTCTTTTTTTTTTTTTTTTCAGTTTGTTTTTATGGTAGATTATCTCTTTCATAGTCTTTAGAGTCTTCTCTATCACTTATTTAAAGGAAGAGTTCTAACTGTTTGAAAGTTTAAAAATGGCCTTTGGAAATGTTTTAATGAATATAGTTTATTTATTGTAAGAATATTTCAAACAAGGTCAATTATACAACATCATAAAGAAAATATATTAAGTCCAAAGTCCAAAGACAAATATATACAAATCAAACCTGACATATTTGGAAAGAAATATTAAAAAAATTTGACCAGATAATTTCACCATGTTTCACTCCTCCATTGTTTCAGTCTCAGTGATTTCTGCAAATCTTACAATTATTTAAGATCAAAGTTCCTAAACCCATCTCTCTTTTGTGCCTGGTCTCTCTTGTAAATGAACCTGCAAACTGATTCCTCAAACAGTTATTCAGATTTTCTACCTGTAACCATCAGCTGTTCCTTCACTCAGATGGTCTACCAAAAGCAGGGAAATTCACCATCAAAAGAACAAATCTGTGGGTAAGATGTTTGCACATACCTGTGTATCAGTAACCTACTTTTCTCTGGGCACCTGCCAACACAAGCAGCAGATCATAATTCTTACCTGTCAAGCACTGTGCACCAGAGTGTTTCTTCTCAATTAACAAAGACAATTAAGAATCATGAATATTAAAGGCAGCATTAAAACCTATATTTGCTAATTGATACTACATCAACTGGTGAAGACAGGAGAATTAGCAACAACCAATTTGCAACCTGCACATAAGTGCTTTGCATCCTTAACTCCTTATGGCCAAGCTCAGAAGCTCGACTGCTCATGCATCAGGTTCTGCATATTAACCAGATACCACTTGAGAAAGCTAATCAACAAACACTAACTACAACTTCTTACAAGGCCTTTAAATTGTATATTTTATTATTATTTCACATCTTTGAGGAATCAAACTGTTAGAGTAGGGGCATTTCTAAACAAACAAAAGCAATAAGGGTAACTGCTGACAGAAAAATAAGATGTAATAGAAGAAATTTGTGTGCACAACTGGAAAAAGACAGAGGAACACACAAATTTCTATCAGTTAGGTAGGAAAGAAAATCTAGTTTACCATTTTATGGAATTTGTAAGTGCTCTTTTTTCTTCCCAAATTAGGGCAAAATGTGGGCTGCAACTTTTTTTTAATTTTTTTTTTTAATTTCTGAATTTATGACACTATTTACTAAGATTATTCCAAAATCGAAAGGGAGAAAAGCCCAGACAACATTAGTGTCTTGAAAATAGCAAAAATAAGAGACTTTAAAGGTTTTTTACCTAATGAAGTAACAATTTGAGAAAAAGAATCAATGAGTTAACACTTCCTGAAGATGTCACTGAAAAGTTGCTAATCCATTTTAATAGTTATTTCTTCAAACACTAAAAGGGTTCCGTGACAGAATGAAGCTTCTAATATAATGCGGATGAATACAACTCTAGAATGGAAATGCATTTGAATGTAAATCGATCCAATTCAATAGATAAGTCATGACAATTTGAGATGTCAAAATACAATGGCTGGTTATTCATGGAATTATAAATTTTTAAACATTGCAACTAAGCCTTCAGCAAAAGAAATAACCAGTCCAGCAAAAGACCAACTCTTCAGAGCTCTTCTTTGCAGTGTGCACATAATCAAACAAACCCAACAACAACAAAAAAACAAAAGACCTTAACAACAAGATAAAATTAAAGTATTTGTAATTTCTTGTTCCCAATAAGGACCTGATGCTCAAAGCATGGTGAGAGCCTGACGCTATAACTCTGCTGCAAAGAGCAGGATGCTTTTACTTGAGTTTCTTATGGCACTTTTGAACAAGTGTACATACTCAGAAACACACAATTCTTACAGGGAGATTTGACTGAGGACCAATCATACCAGCTTGTCTAATGCTGGAATGAAGAGAAACCCTTGGAGGGAATCACAAAAGGAATTAGGTACAACTACTCAGTTTAACAGAAGAGTCTCCCACTAAATACTGCCCATTAGCTTTTTTCTAGGAACAATTAGTAGATTGCATACTCTTACTCTAAAATGAAAGAAAAAGAGTGTTTGTGATCCCAGACCACTGGGCCCTTCCTGCCCACAAGCACAAATTCCTGGCAAGAACCTGTGGAGCTCTAATCTTCTTCGCATCCCCTGACACTCGCATTAGCACTGTCAAGTCCAGCAGAGAACACAGTGTGGCATCCCTGCAGCTGTGGGTCACAGCACTGCAGGATCTCCTCGTGGAGCATGCACAGCACTGCTGCAATCCCAACAGAGGACAGTATGACTCCCTCTGTGTCGCAGTTACTTCTCCAGAACTATCAGCAGCCTCCTTATCCAAATATTTTGGTTGCTTCTCTCAGGAGGAGAAGTTAACCAGCCCAGGGGTGTCTGAATCTCAGCTTCAAGGAACCAGGGATGTCAGCTCAGCAATGCCCAGAATTTCATTGCCACTCAGAAGCAGCAGTCTGCCAACCCTCCCACAAAAGAAAGGGGCAGAGTCCTCCTGCAACAGAACTGATACAGTCTTAGTGTTCCTCTTCCCCTTCCAGTTGCACACACAAAAAACCCACCACACTAAAGAATGCCCACTTAAAAAAAACAAACAAACAAAAAAACAAAAAACCAAAAAAACAAAAAAAAAAAAAAAAAAAAAAAAAACACCAAAAAAAAAACCCCAAAAAACAAATCCAAAAACCCCCAAAACAAAACAAAAGAAGAACCTCTTTTCCACCCCAATATGATCTGTTCTTTTTAACAGATCCTTTGCTTTGCTGTGAATTGCCACCCCCACTCCCCGACTGAGCAGGATCTAAGGACACCTGACTTTAGGAATTTGAACCAACCTCGAAATTCCCAGACATAGTTCCTCTGTCTCAATCTGTCTGGGATTTGTTCTGAGCTACTTTCTTATTCCAACTTTGCAGTTATTTAGGACAAGCACTTACGTGAACCCCTGAGTAATACAAGTATTATTGCAATGCAGATAAACAAAAGAATTAGCTCACTGTGCGTGGGCAGGTCACTGGCAGCCACAGGTATGCTGCAAACAACTACCACACAAGGACAAAGAGGTGGGGAGGTAACTCCGTGGTCAACAAGGCACTGACGAATTTACTCCCAAATACTCTGCATGACTGAAAAGCTGACCTCATAGGACCAGGCACAACAGGTCCAGTTCCAAAGAAAAGTCAAATTAGGAGTGTTGACACTCAGGTCTTCACCTCAGATACAGGAAAAACCTCAGTTAAAAGAATTATGTGAGGACTATCATCAGTGAAACAACATATGCTATGCTGCTAAGCTAAAAACATCCAGGAACCAAGACTTTTCAGCTGACATAGTACAGAAATCACTTTGTAATCTGGGTGGGAAATGACTTCTGGAAAAATCACACAGGAACAGCACTCCCAGGTCTGTGCAGAATCCAATTTCTTGGTGACCCTTACAGCTTAATACAGGTCAGCTGAAACCTACCAGACAATTTCTCCTTGGGGTTATCAAGGCAACCTTTTAAACAGCCATGATGGACACCCATTACTTGAAGGAAATACCAACATAACAACCATGACATTACATCGGCACTTGCCTCGGTCAAACTGTTTACACTTCCTGAAGTAAATAGTTTTCTTTCTCTTTCTCATTGCACCAAGGAGAATGTCTGTCAGAGTCCACATAAAGAAAAGGCATGGTACCCTTAAAATTTAAGAACTTATTATAAAAAATTCGTTGGTTATTACATTATTTGTCCACTTGGAATTTAGGAAGATCAGGTTCACATTATAACCCACATTTATGTATCAGTGTTACTTTTCACTCCTTGTTTATGCAAAGGAACTTTTAAAACACACAGATTCACACAGAATAAGTTCTGGTTAAAAGCAGAATCCAGGAGGAGCAAAATGATCTGCATATCCATATAACTAAAAAATGAGCGTTTGAAACTATCACTACCAATCTGACGCACAACCTTGTGTGTGTAATGAAGCTTGAGATGTTGATAAAGGTCATATGGTGAGACTGTAATGAAGATTCGTCTACTTTCGTCAGATTTTCTCTGGCTTTACCTTTAATGGCTTCTCATTATTCCCACTGGCAGAGGTAGTCATGTTTGTACACAAACTAATTAATGAGGAACTCTACCAAGACTTTCAGAGCAGAAACAATCATGCATGCTGACAGTTACTAATAGCAGGAGGGAATTCTCAGTCATAAAGGATAAGGACTATTCATAGCATTTAACTGTAGGCTAGTCACTTCATCGGGAGAAATGATAATTAAACCATTTTACTGATCACGAGAAAGGTAAGACAAGAGGCATATTGAATTTTTTGTTTTACAGGTCATGAAAAGTTTATATCTATTCAGGGAGGTATTTTTTTCCCCCCCAAAAAATCATTAACAGATATATATCTATATCTATCTATCTATATTTCTTGTTTGCTTGCTCATTCCTTGCCTTTTTTCCCCTCTTCTTCTCCACTACCAGAAAATATATTCTGTAAATGTTCAATACGCTTTCAGGGCCCACCAGTCTCCAAAAAAAAAAAAAAAAAAAAAAACAAAAAAAAAACAAACCACACCAAAAAAAAAACCCAACAAAAAACCCACATTCACTTTAGTAAGCAAGTAGTTTAAAACAAAACCTTAAAAAAAAATCCCATAACATTTTACAGAAATACATGATGATCTTTGAAAGGTTTTAAAGTCATTGAGGCTGATAGCCCCAAATTAGCCTATCAGGGAACAGACAAAAATACTTCAGTAGTAATGTTTATTATTTTTTTCCTTGTAATACAGTCATATCCTAATTATAAATTATTCTAATGCACTCTTTCTGCATAAAAGAAAGCAATGCAACTAATAATAAATTACACTTTGCATGATCCATGTAATAAGTTATAAAACAATTAGACGGTTGAAATGCTATCTACTGATATTATTTTAATAGCAGCTGATTATTAATTTAAGAATTCCATTCAGGAAAACTTAGTATTTCATTTTCAAATTTAAGGATTGCTTTCAAGCTTTTCAAGTGAGCTTCTCTGATGTTACTTTGTTCCCAAACAGGGCATTTAGAACAATCACATATGAAAGGAAGAAGTCTTAAACAACAGTAAATCTGCAGTGACTGAAAGTGCAACAGCTCTCTAAACTCTTCTTCTTTTCTTTTCTTTTTTTTTTTTTTTCTCTTAAATAAGATCCTGGCAAAAACTGCTGGAGAAACTCACAATTTGATTGTAGCCTCCATAAGTGATGGTTGTCCCTGCAATTAGGCATAAAGACAGATTTCTTCCTTCTCATGAAGCCCTTGTTCCACACAACATAACAAATTAAACCACTGCATAGGTCTAGCCAAGCACATAGAAAGAACAGTGTAATGAAGACTGATAAACAGGAAAGGAAACAAGCTCGTGCATTATAGCACACACTGGTCACAATGGGACATAAATCATTATTCTTGCTCTTAGAACAAAGACTGAAATACGTATAAATTAAGTGACTTACAAAATTCTGTCAATTAGAGACATCTTTTGTTTTTATTTCTTGAGGAAGTTTAAATTGGTTTGGTTTTATTTAGTATAAAATCAGAATCCAGCACTTGAGGTTTGCTTGTGCCATAGCCTGACACCAACATAACCACAAAACAGAATTCCAAACACGGAGACAGCATTGCTATCCAAGAAAGAAAAATGTTATCCCTTTAGCATCTGGTGCAGCATAAAGCCATTATAATACAATTAGGTAGACTAAGGAGCAGCTGCTAAGAAACTAAAAGTGAAAGATGAAGACTTTAGTAACAGATTTCCTTCAAAGCATATTGAAAGAAAGCATCTCTTACAAAAATGTTTGCTTTTGCTCTGCTCAGGACACTGATCTGAGTTAAGCTTCCAAGGTTCAACGTAAAACAGATCAATGATGTCTGACCCTGCACATAAAGATTTACTACACACCTCTACGTGCTCAGTCCTCTGTTATATACACTCTGACGAAATTTAGATTTGCTACCTTTGCAAAGTGGCCATAGTAGACAACCATGGAGCTTGAAAAACAATTCATAACTATTTATCCTTCTTTCAGTAGCTCTAAAAATTTTGCTTCAAAATTTGTCTTTCACATAAATGTCACTGACTTCTTAAAAAAATAAACAAGAAAACAAACCAGTTAACAATCATTACACTATCATAAGAAGATTTAGCCAGGAATATTCAATTTTAATTTTCTGTGATTTTTCTACCATAATTTTCTTCATTCAGTCCAGGAATAGATGTGATTCAAAAGAAATAAAGCAAAACCAAAACCGAGTGTCATTAAAAAAAAAAAAAATTAAAGTCCTGTTAAAGTCTTAATATAAGCACTGCAGGTAAAACTACAGAACAGTTGAGTCTGGCAGGGACCTCCCAAATTCCAAGTTCCATCGCCACATGAGGGTCAGCAAGGGCAGATTTTTCAATGCTGTTCTCAGTTGGGTTTTGACCATCTCCAGCAATGGAGACCCCAGAGTGTCTCTGTACAATCCATTCCAGTGACCAACCACTGAGGACAAGTTTTCATGATATGACACCTGAATTTCCCTCTTTCCAACCCCCATCCTTTACCTCTTGTCCTATTGCCATGCACCTTAGAGAAGCCTCTGTCTCTCTCTTCTCTACAAACCTCCAGCCAGGCAGTTGTTGATGGCAATCCCTCTCACCTAGCCTTATTCTGAAAGGTGAAAAAACCCAGCTCCTCCATGCCATGTCCTCCAGCACCCAAGCCTCAGGCAGCCATGCTCTGGACTTACTCCAGTAGATCTGTGTCTAAGTGGAAACCCAAAAGGAGAAACTGCATTCCAGGTAAGTCTCAGAAGAGCTGATTTGAGAGCAGGCATCACTTTCTGATGGTGTGCTGTATACAGCATACCATAACACAACTCTGCCACACTACCAAAATTAATTTTTTTCCATTTTTCTTCTTAAGTCTGACAATAAATTCCCTTTTTATTAGTTTCCAAATAATAATGGAAAAATACTTCCTATAGATAAAAAATATTTTACCATTTTTAAACTCCTAACTGCTTCTGTAAAATACATCTGATGACTTGACAGCTCTCACTTCAGATCACCAGAACATCTACTGTGTTGTTAAGGGGAGATGAAGCTTTCTACTTATGAAGGATTAGTATTGACAAGTATTTTAATATTTCAAATGATCCCAAGAGGACGTTTACCAAAACTGGCATTTCTCTTCCTGTTTCCTTTTGCTATGAGGCAAAAAATGAGAATCAATTGTGTAAATCCATTTGAAAGAGAAAACAAGCTGGAAATCTAGACAACTTCAGTTGTTTGACCCTGAAGAGCTTGCTCAGAATTTCCCAGGATTATATTTCAAGTTACATGGCTCCAGTACAAAATGTTACAAAATTTTGCCTGCTGAACTTCATCAATAGTTAAGAATTAAAATGTAAAAGGACTGTATTGTCACTCTACTGCAAACATACCCCACAGCAATCTCAATGACATCTTTGAGAACAGTGTTCCTTGGATCTCCTTTCATCACAGACCTCTGTTGACACTCACAGGCCTAAGTGCAATGCAGTACAGTAACAAGGTTTGAATTAAGTATGCAGCAAAGCTCTCTGAGATTGTGGAAATTTCATCAAGATGATAAAATATGACTCTGCTAAGTTAGGGAACTCACTGCTCAGACAAATCAACCCTGTAGGCAAAGGAAAAGCCACAAGAAATAAAGTAACGAGGTATGGCTTCAAAGTCTTCAATGCTCTGTGAGAGCTGAGCAAGCTGACTCAAAAGATTCTCAGAATTACAACCAAGATTTAGTTTCCCCTTTCTGAAGGTGAAGGAGAAAGTAAATTATTTTCTCCCCATATTAATACAAAATTTAATTTTATTCCTGGAGAATATGAGAGGATCATCAAGCTTTGTGGCCAGCAGTGGAAAAGTTGGGAGTACGCAAATGACTCCAAGGAACTTCTGGGAAGTTCTTAGTCTGACACAGCCACTCTCAGCCCTCCAGTTCAATTGTGCCAGGCAGCAAAGGCCTGTCCCAAACCATGGACCCGAGGGATGCAGGCAGCTGTAACTTGTCAGCAATGGAGGAGCATCCTCAGACATCACTGCCCAGCCAGTGCAGACCCTGGCAGAGGAAAGGGACAGGGGGAGGACAGGGAAGAGCAGAAAAAGCTGGACCAGCCACTGACATGATGATCCAATTTACAGCTGTTCAGAGCAGCTGCCTGGGCCTGCCTGAGTCCTGGGCTGAAGAAAATGTCAGGGGAGATCACAGTCTGATTAGGGGTACCAGACAAACTATTTTAACAAGGAATTAATCAGATCAATATTTTTGCTTAAAGCTTTCAATCTAGAAGAGCCAGTGAATACACAATATGTTGTGCATGGGCAAATAGTAAAAGCAAAGTATCTGAATTATCTGAATAATTCAAAAAGACAGGAATTCTAACCATGGATGCAAGTCAACAGTGATCAGGGCCAAGGGGCTGTATCCCACCTCCACTAATTACTGATACTCCTCTCTACAGGCAACACTTCATCAATCAAACACTTCATCAAACAAACACAGACCCTCTTCCTGAAATATGTGAGTGCCTTCAGTCTTTTTCAGAACACAATTAATTCTACCAAGGAGCATTTTACTTAATTTATTAATATCTTTGGACACCTGCAGATTGAAAAAAAAAAAAAAAATCCTAACAGGCATGGGCTATTATCTCTTCACTGATGTACAGATCTTATCACGTTAGTTTGTTTCAGTCCAGTAGCATGTATAGAAAAAGATAAACAAAACTAGCTGATATTATCAATGTAGAGATTAACCCTGAAACCTGCCGCTAAACATAGTATCCTGTGACCTAGTACTACCTTGTCAGAACAAAATCCTGAATGAACAGAGAGGCTTTACATCTGTGTATTCAAAATCAACAAGTCTTCCAGACCCGGCTAAAAAATGAGACTTTTTCTTTTTAAATGAATAGCATACTTCTAGACTTTATTTTGAAATGCAGTCTTGTCTTGAAATGCAAGAGATCTTCCACTGGCCACGGCTCTTAGCACTGAAAAAAAATTAACTTCTCAAACCCATGACATTGATATGGCACAGTTATGTAAAGTCTGCAAGCAGAATGTTTTAAAGGAGAAGCGTGTGTTTATTTAAGGGAACACTTGACAAAGGCTAGCAAAAAGTAATGCTCAAATTGGAAACAAAAGCTTCATAAAAATTATCTCATTAAGCAAATAAATGAATCTTACATGGTTGGGCTAGTCAGCAGCGGATTCACAACCAACTTGCCTTGTTACCACCCTAGAAAATGATATACTCATTTTACCTATTATAGTCAAGCTTTCATAGTCCATCCTATCCCTATCAGTTTACCTGAAGCAGGATTTCAAGAAGCTATTCTTTTAAAATTATATGTTTTATTATTCATAATGTTTTCACTCCCTACTAGCACTTTGAGAGCTTGATGTCTCCTGATCTACACAGTACAAAATAAGCAGAAAGAATAGCCTCTGCCTGAAGCGGTTATATTTTAAATACTGCACAGAACAGAGCTTGTGCCTTTATTCACTACAGTGGTATAAAACTGGCATAATGGTAAATTGCCTGAATGTAGTTATCTCTGTCAAAAAAGTTAGAGAAACTACTGGTTTAGTTTTGAGGTTTCTTGTCCTTTCTGTGCTTTCTGTAACATGGAGAAAGTAGGAAAAATCAAAATCCAATTATTTATTTTGATAATTTTATTGTACATTTGCCTCAAGAATTTTGGTTACTCCCCCTTATCACATAACTTCCTCTGAAAAAGGCAGACAATACTCCACTGATTCTGTTAGGCTGGTTAAGTTATATTTGCAAGAAATAAAAGATTGCAGAAAGTGCCTTTCTTTCCCTTGACTAATACTAAAGTCCTAAACCAACCCATTATCAGCATCACTCTATATTCCCTTAAATACATCCATGAAAGTACACTTCTTTTTTAAAATGGAAGTGAATTTCTTAAATATGTTTCTGTCTGAATAAAAATTTCAAGAGGAAGAAAAGAAAACAAGTTCTGAGGCATATCCCTGACTTTCTCTTACTTTTCAATTATAAAACGATAGTTTGACCTTTCCATCACAATCTTGAAGAAGCTAGTTCAGTAGTGATACAATAGCCTTTCACCCAAGCTCTGCCCCGACTGTGCTTGTATTTTTGACATGACTATCTGAACTGATGCTTTCTAACATGCCATACAATATTTTCTTTAAAATTTTGTTCATAGAATGGGCATGCTACTCTCTACATGAGCTTTAGACTTCAAAACACACAGGAGTTTTCCCCTGAAACTCTGCTTGCATCTCTCATCACTATATTTAGCTATTAAACAAACTGGAGTAAAATACATCTTGGAATGCTTACAGCAAATTCCCTTTCATTTGGTAGGAACAGCTATTCCTGTGATGAGTGTTCAAAGGGATACTCTCCATCTGCCACAACATAAGTGGTTGTTGAACACATCAAGTACCTTAAAAATGCAGGGCTGAGTCGTGAGCAAAGCTGAACAGTGCATTTGAGAACTATACATTTATGATAATTTAAAGACTAATTGCTTAAGATTAGCCTAATAAAACTAAAGCAATGTAGAAATTCCGTATTTTTTTTTTTCCGTCTAAATTACCTCTCAAGGCTATCTAGATTTAAGACTTTGTGTTCAATGTTCCACATATGACATATGTGGCTGCTTAATAGTATACTTTTACAGAAGATTGTTGGATATTTTACTGGGAATCTAATACTGCCCTTAATCCCAATACCTCCCAGTATGATCACCAGACACCTTCAGGCAGGAAAGACTGGTCCTACAGCCTAACAAGTCTTAAACTAAGAACCTTTTACATAGACAACAGTGGCCAATCTACCGACCAAGAGTCAGCTCACATAACACTTAGACCACATGCTTAACTTTCTTCTTGGTGAATTCTTACATGGAAAGGAAAATAGACCAAAGGATGCTGCTACTCTAACGAAAAGTAAACAAAAATCACAGGTCAGGCTGACAAATGGCATAAGAATAGAGTGGCCTAATAGAAAGTAAATAAGAAACTCCATTTATGAAAGAGACAATCCTACAACATTTATTCAAATACTTTTAGATATTTCATGCAACTCTGGGTTTCTGGAGATTTTCCAGACTGACCCTTCCATGTGCACAGCACACAATAAAGTTTAGAATTTCTGATGATGAGTATGTTTCATTTTCCACAGAGTTAAGGAGTTGTATGTGACTATAAGGGCTGATTGGTATTTTCTGTAACTACTTACACAAGCGTGTTTCAATCAGATGGCAGCACCTTGAACTTATTCATATGAATATTCTGATACATATCTGGGGGCTTTTCTCACCTTCCCAATTCAATCATTCAAGTTAGGAGGCTAATTTACTAATGCACCTGTAGTTCAGGAAACAAGATATCAATGTTGATTTCTTGCTTGGACTTGCTGGCCGAAAGAGCTTATTGCTCTCTATTACCTAGATATTTGAGACTAGTAAGTCTACCCAGGTAATATCACCAGGATACATAGCACAGCAGTAGTCAAGCAAAGCAAATATTCCCCCAACCATATTCCTATATTTCCTTTTTTTTTCCTGATTGAAGTCTTAGAATAAAATTGGCATTCAAGAATCAATAAGCAATTACTTTTTTTTGAAAAACATAGTCTTTATGCATTCATTGTTAAAAAGGAACCAAGAGCCCAATCAAAGTCCATTCAACTACGTGGAAAAATTCTCTTTTTTTTATATCCAATTTCCCTTTTGGATGTTTATAACCGGTTGCATACCCAGAGTTCTAAAAGGAGAACGAACAACTATGTCAACCCAGTTAATGGTAGCTATGAAAATATTCACATGGGAAAAATACTTCCCGTGCAACCAAAAAAGAAAAATAAAAACCAACCCATGACTTCTTAAGCCATCCATTTCACTGTTGTTGAATAAATAGCGCATAGTTTCCTGTTGCTTTTGCTGAGACGCCAGGCAGCCGCATTACCTTTGATCTATTTCTGTTCAAGTTACATAGAGAAGTGTCTGAAACCGTGATAATGTGCACTGTTGATCCAGGAACAGTAGTAGATTATAGCAAGATATATCTTATTGGCTAAAAATAGAGGTTGTGCAGACAAGATGTTCTGAAGAGTAGCACAGAGCATGGGATGCTCTCACTGTTAAAAGCTGAATGAATTTTATGGTATTTATGAGCCTCTGATTCAATTTGCTGTTTGCTCATTTGATAGATCACTCCTCACAAAATAAGATCTATATGGAAGAACAATAAACATGTTATTTCATGCTGCAAAGCAGCGAGATTTTGTTTTGAAATACAAGTGGTCTCATGGACAGAAAATATTTGTTCTTTTATGAGCTATTTTTTAAAGCTCTTAAGAGGTTGCAGTCAAATCTTAGTATAAAGGAAAAGGACACACACTTACCTACCCAGATGAGACTGTGTTTGCCTACTCAGATTTCTCTAATGTATCATGATCAATGAACAAGAAGATCAACTTCATTGTCCTAACTACATATTTTATGAAGTGTGACAAGTTTGTTATAACTCATTTGCTCTAAACTTTTCTTCTGAGATTGCAAAAGTACCAAGAGATAAACTCAGCAATGTCAACAAGCTTGGTGGCATAGTTCAAGCTGTGAAGGTTCAATAAATAGGTCCGTAAACACTGCAAATCAACAAGGCTTTTGATGAAATGTCAAGCAAGACAGAGCTTAGCTATATTCAGCTCAGCTTGAACTCATAAACCATTAACTGGCCTCTGTAGTTTCCACAGAAATGTGTGTTATGAATAAAATACAAATGTTGAAATAGAAATAAAAACATTTTTTTTCCGTTTAGAGACAAGATTAATTAAAGCTAATTAATAACAGAAAATGGT
This sequence comes from Platysteira castanea, assembly GCA_013397175.1. NCBI lineage: Eukaryota > Metazoa > Chordata > Aves > Passeriformes > Platysteira > Platysteira castanea. The sequence goes on from VYXC01005144.1 coordinate 495,610, forward strand.
ATTTTAATCACTCCAGTAAAGACAGATTTGTAAAAACAGACAATATGAAAATGCTACACATTCTTATGATGGAGCAACCATTATTTTGTGCCTTCAAGTTAGAAAAGGATGCAAAACATAGAAATAGAAAACAAAATTAATTTTGAAATACCCTGAAAATATTTCAACTTTGGACCATTGCAAAAATCTGTTTTGTCTTTCATGAGACATAAAAAGTATTGTTTGCTTCAGAGAAAATACATACTTTCCCTGCATTTTTAGGAGGAAGAATAGAATAAATCTTGTTACAATGCATCAAGGTACCTATTTATAACAGAAAATAGGATTAATTTTTTTCACCCAAGTGGAGCATTGTATTACATATATACAGCCAAATATTCTCTTAAGATCTATTTCCAAAAGTCTTGAAATGAAGTTACTTTAGCTACTTTTCATCAGCAATCCTCTGTAGACATGTCCATGCAATTATCCTAGACTGAATGCAAGGTTGTTTTCGCCCGATGGCCCAGTTTCCAAGCTATTTCTATATCATCAGTTGAGTAATTCATTTGACCATGTCCAAATTTGTTTGCAGTAAACTTTGCATCTTTCTACTGTCCTTATAATGAGGAACCCACTTAGCAAAACAAATCCTCTTTGATCAGCTAACATCTATTAGCCATAACTGTGCCGACCCTCTTGTACTGTCATTGAACACACTGCACTTTTCCCTCCGATCAGTGGGGGAAAAAAAATAACAAATCTGTTTAACCTAATCAGACACTTACCACACACAAAAGTTTGTTTGTTTGCCTTTCTTTACTAACACCCTGTTGATACTCTCCCACCAGGTTTGGATCGGATTTAAAAATAAAAGTTATGCAAGGCACGGGTGTCTGGCAGAAGGGAGGGGACGCTCCGACGGGGCCGGGGTCAGTGGCCTCCCACGAGCCCATCTGCCCTTAACTTTGGAGCCCGGGCACAGGAACTTCCCGAGCCCCCCGAGCGCAGCAGGCAGCGCCCGCAGCCACAGAACCCCGGGAGGCAGCCCACTGACCTAAATGCCGTCTTTAGGGTTGCGCTGCTGCTGCTCTTCACTCTTTTGAACACTCCTTGTATTCATTTACAGCCGGTACTCACCCGCGGCATCCCCCGGCATCGCCGGCACTGCGGTGTCTTGCTACCTTCGTGGGGAAGCGGTCAGTGGATTTCCCCGCGGGTCCTTCTCTCTAACACATTCTCCAAAGTAGGAGAAACCTGGAGGGAGACTCATTGCCAGGTGCAGGTAAGGCACGCCCGCAATCACCCTCCAGTTTCACGGGCACAAAGAAGAGCACCCCCTTCTCAGAAGCCGACAGGAGAATTACAGCCAATTTTGTTTTCTTAAACAGCAGCGAGGTACTCTCCCAAGGTACACATCCAGCGTGTGCTGCGCTCCCTCCCTCCTCGCTGGAATGGTTTCTCCCTCCACCGGCTCAATCTACCTGATTATGTTCTCTCCTAATCAGTAATCTTAGTTTCCCCAGCAGTAGCGGCCCTCCTCGTTCACCCAGGATTTGTGGAGGGCACGCTGCAGCAGCAGGGCACCAGCACTCTGGGGACACAGGGCAAGGCAGTAACATTTTGGAAGCACTTGTGTTTCTGTCTGCTTTTTGTTTGAACACTGGAGTACAGCTTTCGCCTGTCTGAGAGACAGATTATGCTTCCTGCTTTTAAAATCCTATTCAAATAAGCTTAAAGTCCCTAAGAAAAAAAAAGGCTACCTACTTCATCAAGCAGGAACTGCTTTTCAATGCAGTCTTTTTTTTTGTGTACCCTTTCCCTAAAACCAGCTTGTATTTCTTTCATATGTAGCAGTATATATGCATCTGCAGTGTATTATTCCCTAGTTCTAGTCAGGAAATAAAGTAGAAAAGGTAATATTTCCTTCCCCTCCTTTTTTTTTTCTTTTGTAAACTAAAAGACAGGAAGGATAAGTACAACACATATTACCACAACCAACTTCAACATAAACTGCTGTCTTTCAACAAGCATGCTTGCTCTAAGCCTGAAAGGGTTCTTTGGGTTTTGCTTGTTGATTTTCATTTTTTTTTTTTTTAGTTTTAATAAGTAGGGAGGATGGTATGGACAAAAGAATCTTCCTCTTTTTGTCCTGATTATTTCAGTCAACCTGATTATTACATTATTAACTGTTATTCTCCCGTAAATCTCTTCTAATCCCAGTTTAGAGACTATATCAGAATTAATTAAAATTTTCCTTTAGTAGTTAACAGGATACTTTTAAAAACATTTGTGGAGAGAAAGCAGTGGGCAAAGCATTGATCAAGGGACAATTTACATCAGTATTTCAAGTGGGCCATAGAGCACAATTAGGCTGTGGTCTGTCAGACAGCCACATAAAACCATGTGGTTTTATGAGGCAGGAGATGTGGAGATAGGAAATGTTTAGGACCACTCCATTCCAGGACAGTGTGGTATGCATTTAAATACTGTGAATATCTCTAAAGTCTTCTGATTTAATAGCTAAGCAAAAGTGTCTTTTGTAGGCAGTGTAAATAGAGTTGTGATATACCTTGGAATCTGTATTCAAAAAAAAAAAAAGTGAATTAGCATTCCTTTGACATCAGACCCAATTTAAAACAATCACCAACTATACAGCAGTCTCCTAACAAAAGCTAATGCTTTGTATTCATCACCCAAAGAATCAGTGTCTCTTCATTCCCTGTAACAATCCATTCAGCTGAAACTTAAGGTCATTTCATGTCCTGTTCAGGGTTGTACTCTGAATCAAGACTTAGCATCTTCTGCGACAACAGACTAGAAGGTTACTTGAAAGTAGTTTTCAGTTAAACCTGTTAGATTAAACCTCTAGAACTACTGAGTCTGTTATGGGAAGGCAACAGCTAAAACTTTTTTAATTGAATGCACAAGATAACAGAGCATCTAGGCGTGTTCTCCTTGCCATCAAGCACGGGGAATGCCTTGATGCCTATAGCAGGGCTGAGCACATCTCACACCAGAATAGGGAGTTGCCACACTTCTGGAAGGCTCAGAAATGCTATCCCAAGCCTCCTTTATGAGCGAAACAGGATATATGTTTTCTTTCTCTTTCTCCTGTTTTTCAAACAAAATCCAGCAGAAACTGTGCATGACTGAACATGTATATGATAGCAAGCAATAGCATAACACAGTAAAGTCAATAAGGAATTACAAATAGGATTGCTATAACCATCTCCACAATATAGCTATTTCCTCATTGTAACTCTGACAACAGGGAAACCTCTCTTGCAACCATGTCTTGGAGAAACTGGTAGTGTAGAAACACAGAACCACGTGTCTATTCCCAAGACCTTAAAAACTTGGACAAATTTGACATAAGCACGAAAAGCAATCAAGAAATAAAAGACAGTAAAAAACCAGCACAGTTACCTAAATTAATAAGTAACAACAAAATAACGGTTAGAGAGCATAGAGGAGTCTAGCATGAGCCAGAGAACGTTGCTTGATTTCTTAATTCTGATTGGGAAGGAGAAACAGCAATTTTTGATGCAATCTACTCCTCCTTGCAGCAATTGTATTCCATCTCTGCAGTAGGGCAGCCGTGCACTGCAAAGGGCAGTTGCCTCCATCTCTCCTCTGTACCTGTTCCCCACAGGCACATAAGGACAGGCCTCATGTAGCAAAGACTTTGTCAAAATACTAATTCCACAGAAACAGTTATTTTTTCATTTTTGATGCTTGCTTGGCATTTATCAAACTAATTTCTGTTCTTTTTCTTCCTAAGCTCCACAGGAGGGGTATTACTAGCTGTTGTGAGCAAAAATACCTCTAAATGTCCAAGCACCACTGCTTAGGTACCCTTACACCTAGACAAAATTATTGCTATTCAAAATTTAAGTGCTTCCTGTGAAAGGAGATAATTTATTTTTAAAGATTGCTTACAGATTGTAACTCTATCTGGACTAATGGCAAGAAAGTCCACTGTGTCCGTGGAGACACAATAAAGAAAGAAGGATATGACGTCGATTTATTGACATTATATTATTCTTATACACATTCCAATTCCACAAGGGATTGGAGAGCATGTCACTTCCTTCTCCATGTCACTGGAGAAGAAAGGTGCTCATCAAAATGGTCTTATCACAAAAGGAATGAAAAACAGAAGATACCGTTAAGTAAATATCGGCTACTATTTACACAAAACTATGAGAAAGAATCTGACTCCAAGGTTAAAAACAGAAGGCTTAAAGAAAACAAGGCGACAGTCCACAACTTTTTTTTTAATCACATCCAAAAGGAGTATAAAACTACTCTGTCACACACAACTCTTCATGTCATGTGAGAAAAACAAGTCTAAAATCATACCCCACAGCTTAGCTTCAGACTCTTCCCCGATATGGGACTCCTAGAATCACAGAATGCTCTGAGTTGCAAGGGACCCACAAGATTCATTGAGTCCAACTCCTGGCCCTGCACAGGAAAGCCCCAAGAATCACCCCATGTGCCTGAGAGCATTGTCCAAATGCTCTTTGAACTCTGTCAGGCTTGGTGCTGTAAGCACTGCCCTGGGGAGCCTGTTCCATACTCAAACACCCTTTAGATGAAGATTATTTTTCTAATATCCAACCTAAGCCTCCTCTGAAACAATTTCAGGCCGTTCCCTCAGGTCCTGTCACTGTCACCGCAGAGCAGAGATCAGTGCCTGGCCCTCCTCTTCCTCTTCCCCTCACAAGAAAGTTGTAACTGCAGTGAGGTCTCCCTCAGTCTCCTCCAGGCTGAACAGACTAAGTGCCCTCAGCTGCTCCTCACACAGCTCCCCCTCCAGACCCTTCACCATCCCCCTGGCCTTCCTTCTGATGGTCTCTAATAGTTTGATATCTTTTTTATATTGTGGCACCCAAAACTGCCCCCAGCACTCGAGGTGAGGCTGCCCCAGCCCCGAGCAGAGCGGGACAATCCCCTCCCTTGCCCGGCTGGCGATGCTGTGCCTGATGCCCCCAGGACAGGGATGTCCATCCTGACTTCCAGGGCACTGCTGGATCAGGTTCAACTTTCCATCAACCAGGACCTCCAGGTCCCTTTCCCTGGCGCTGCTTTCCAGCTTTTCATTCCCCGGTCTGTCCGTACATCCAGGGTTGCACCATCCCAGGTACAGAATCCAGGACTTTTCCCTTGTTGAATTTCCCATGGTTGGTGACTGCCCAGGCCTCTAATTTGTTGAGGTCTCTCTGCAGGGCCTCCCTGCCTTGGAGGGAGTCAACAGCTCCTCCTAGTTTTATATCACCTACAAATTTGCTCAATATCCCTTCCAGTCCATATCCAAGTCATTTATGAAGATACTGAGGAGCACAGGGCTGAGGATGGAGCCCTGTGGAGCCCCCCAGGTGACAGGTCGTTATGGAGAGTCATACCTTAGGGACACCAACTCTCATTCTCCAACACCCATCCACCTCGGGGGCTGGAAGAACTGCCCAGAGCTCTCAAGGACCATCCCTCCTACCCTACACAGATGCCTTCACCAGTTTCTCACCTTGCCTGCCATAGTCTTTTCGTTCCTCTCACATTGCTGAAGCTTCTCTATTCACCACTACCAGAAGGAGTTGACTTGAAGAAGGAGAGTTATAGAGCAGCTGTGCTATATATCCACTGAGGAACCAGAAGCTGGGAATTCAGCCAGTGAAAAGTAAATGCCATGTGGGTGGTTTGGTATCAGAGCAGAGACCTTGTTTATCTTTGTCTCTCTAAATAATTTGGAACATAAGAGAGATACTTTCATGTTTTTGAAAGACCAAAAAACCCCAGAGTGTATACAAAGAGTATAAGTAGCCCTTACAAACTGCTTGTTGAGAAAGAGCCTTCTACAAGGAAACCTGCTATGCTCTTCTGCAGCTGAGAGCTGTTACTACTGAATGAGCTTTATGCAGAGAGATACATGTTTTCCTCACTGGAATGATATTTGAATATCTGGGATTAGAAAAATAATAGCTAGAGGGAAAAAATAACCAACAATAACAAAAAAACTCAAAACCAAAAAGGCTTTCAGAAAGAATAATTTGATAAAACGACAGGCAAAATCCTGATTTTACTGAGGTCAAAGGCAAAACTTCACTAGAAATTGATTTTGCTTCAAGACCTAAAGTCAACATCTGCTCTATTTAGTGTCACGTTATAGAGGGACATAGCTGTTGATTTGTGCTGGGCTTGAGAGGCCTCACTGAACATTCAGAGCATGTCCTTTTATTTTCCTCTAAATGTAGACAAATAAACTTATTCTGTATTATCATATATTTTCTCATATTTTTAATACATTAAGTATATATATAGAGAGAGGGAGTGTGTGTATGTAGGTATACAGAATTTTAATGTATTCTTATATTTAATGTAGTCTTATATTTCAAGGTTTGTAGCGGGTGTGTATGTATTTTTGATCCACAAATTTTTCATCAGCCTGCTCCCCCATTTTTGTACTTCTGTCTCACCCTTTTTCTTGAAAGTGTAATCAAGTGATAACAGCCTACCAAGTAACGACACAGTTTTTAAAACAGTGTTTTCTTAAAAGTTACTAGTTATAATGATATTTTGACTTTTTTCCCGAAAAGGAAGGTATGAGAGGAAAAAAGAAGATCATTACAGCTGTATCATACTTGCAGGCCTGAAAACATCTCAAATGAGGCAGAAATATATCTCCTTACATCAGGTGGCTGTACTTTTTCCACTTTCAATTCCTTTATACATCCACAGCTCGGACTGAGTGATACCTGATGATATTCTATGTAAGACTAACCCAAATGTGTCTATTCAGTCTAATGTCTTGTTTGTAATCGTAAAGGACTGTCCCATTAGGTAAGGAAATCAAAGGTGTAAGTTTTGCCACACAGTTTTAATAAAGCATAAAAAATCACCTGTCTGTTGGAAAGGTTTTTATCCATCCCAAGCTGGATGATGACAAGTGTTATGTGCCAGTGAGCCATTACTGCGCTGCCCACTGTAATCTGTCTGAAAAGTAATGTATAAATACATAAGAAATAAATCTGTGGCATCAGGGATGTTTCTCCGAGTAATATACCTAAAATTTAAGGTGCATTAAAGATCTGTTAGATGCTAATTCCTTCCAAAATTACTTCACCATTATAATTATGTGCATTCTGACTCAGTTTCTCAGAATTGGGCTCAAGGGCTGCTGTTACTGTAGCAGTATTATGACTACTTGATTGAATGAACACAAAAAGCAGTTTCTGCCCTGGAAGACTATACATACTGAATTTAAGCTGCACACATAGGCACTGAAGATATTATCAGATATAGCATAACGTACTGAAGCTTGTCCAATTTTCAGCTGGCATTGTGATAAAGTAAAAGAAACATTATTAAATCCTTATCTTCATGCAAACCTTCTCTCAAAGACCAATCAGACTTCCCAGGGTACTGAACTACCAAAAAAGTCAGCCTTATCTACAGACAACTGTCAGAAAATCTTGAGATCCAAATGCTGTTTGCTGCATATCATGATTTCTGATAATTTTATAAACTGCAGTTTCACTGAGATTTGTAATCACAATTTTCTGGAAATTGATGTTTCTGTGGAGTTTGGATAACGTCATAATTAGGCAAACTACACAATAAGAATTATGCAACATATCCCAGCCCCTGCTTTCTCCTGTGAGGCTTTTCTGTTGCCACGTGCCTCCTCAGGCAGCAGCAGATGTCTCTGGCACAGCTCCCCAGATTTCTGCAGGACAGGCCTTATTGTCACTCTCTTCTCTTGCACCTCATTTCCTTCCTTAACTTTTGATCCATTACATTTATTTTTCCCTTTCAGCACTACAGGGAAGCATCTGGGGCAGCTTCTAAGTGAAGCCAACACCTCTGCACGAGGAATCTGCACCGCTCCATCCTTCACATGCTGCCCCTCAAAAGCACTGCTCTCCTCTATGCAGTTTCTTGTAGCAACAATCAGGAACAGGGGTTTTGAGCACTCTCAGACTATGTCAGGCTTTGATTTCAACTGAATGGCTTTGGTAAAATGAGTTTTAAACCAAACCCCCCACGAAGACAGGCTTGTGCTGAACAGATCCTTGAGAAGCCTTGAAGGCTGAACCTCATTTCCAGAACTCCCCACATCTCTCAGGAAAGAGAAGCAAGCTGTAAATCCAGTGCAATTGATTCAAGAAAAGCACATCACTTTTTCCTAAAATTCAGTGTATAACCTTTTTTTTCTGTATTTCTTCGGAAATAAAGAGCCCTTAATTTCCTTCCTGATTTTTGGCCTTTGTTTCTTCTCCTAGTCTTCTGATTATATTCATTTGCCTGAAAGTCCTGTTCATTGTATATTTCCATGGTATGGTCCGGTTTTACCTTAATATAAATGATCTTGTCTACAAGACAATTAGAGATAACATCTATATTCAGTTTTTAGTAAGGCTTATTCAGCCAAACTTACTTAATAAAGATGGAAAAAGATACTACTGTAACAGAAAATAGCATTTGCATCCAGGAAATGTGTGTTTGCTTCAGATTATATTCTGGTTTTCTTTGTCTGCCATGACTGGTCCTACAACTGTGCCAAGAGTGTAAAAAAGAAAAACAAAACCATTAGCAAAACATAAAAAACAAAACCAAAATAAAACCAAAATAAAACCAAAAATATCCCCAAAAGCAAAATTACAGACACACAAAAAGCAATGAGTGGGACATCTCTAGCAGCACATTACTGACCTATTCTGGAGCACTCATTTTGTTTTAAATCAGTACTAAATCAGTACAGTTTGTCTCAACCAATTTTTTGCCTGCTGCCTCTCTCAGTTATGAAGCCCCAGATTGCTCATCTTGTGAAACCTTACATGGTCAAATTTGCAGCAATAGTTCTGGTCTGCAGTAAACCAAAACCTTCTTAACATACATCTGGCTGATAAGGCCCAATTCAGTTAAACTGACCATTAAGATCAGTGTAAATTGAATTGCTCTCTTGGACTTCCTGATAATTGCTTGACAGACCAATAAAGAATGAGTTATGGTACTCAATACTGTCCATACTTACTGCTCCCCTCCCTTACTCCCCACCTTCAAAATGCCACAGGAATTGCACAATAATTTGCTCTGTAATGCTTGTCAGAGATCAGTTGTTTCGATCCCAATTAATTAAACATTCCTGAGTCTGCATACAGAAAGAAAGTTGCAAATGTTCAGAATGATAACACAAACTGACATAATATCTAAAATACGGACTGTAAAATACGTGAAACATTCATCACTTCAGTTGCAATTACATAAAAAGTAACGCAGACACTGGACCTAAAGCCAAGCTCGGGAGACTTCATGAAAGAACACAACCAGAAGGTCATCTGCATTATTAAAGCTATTTTCTTATCTTCTTACATTTTTGTTTTTGCCTTTGTTTTCTTATCCAGAGAATAGGAGCAGTTATTTTTATACTGCAGAGGCTGCAGCTTCAATATTGTGCTCAGTTTTGGGCCTCTCACTACAAGAAAGACATTGAGGCACTGGAGCCTGTCCAGGGAACGGCAGCGGAGCTGAGGACGGGTCTGAAGCACGAGTCTGATGAGGAGCAACTGAGGTTGTTTAGCGTGGAGAGGAGGCTCAGGGGGTTGTAGTGGGGTGGGGATTGGTCTTTTCTCTCAGACAACAAGTGACAGGACAAGAGGAAACTGCCTTAATCTGTGTCAGGGAAGATTTAGATTGAATATAGGAAAAGTTTCTTCACAGAAAGGTTTGTAAAGCATTGGATTAGACTGTCCAGGGGAATGGTATAGTCACCATCCACAGAACTCTTCAGAAAATGGGTGGATATGGCACCTGAGGACATGGTTTAATGGGAAACATGGTGGTGGTCTTAGTTTGATAGCTGGACTTGGTGATCTTGAAGATCTTTTCCAACCTTAACAATTCCATGATTCTAGCAATGATTACTTCCAATTTGTTGAATGCTAGTTATCTTTAAAAATAAATTAAATCTGGAATTATGCACATAGTAATCAATTCAATCCTTTTCACAGTCATTGAGACTTTGATCCTTCGCTGTGGCCCTCTCCTTTAGCTGAACCTCATCAGTTGCAAAAGACAAAGTTGGGATGTGTCTTATTTTGACCATTTTTGATTGCTGCTATTTTATCTAGGCTAAGACACAGTTAACAGGAACTTACTGTCCAAAAAGGCCCAAAAGGTTGAAAGAAATCAGTAATAACAGGCAGCCATCAATACAGCAAAAGAAAGTATGCAATGATAGCAAGAGGAAGCTGGACATGTTCAGAATAACAACTGTAAATTTTTAAGTGTGAAAAATGCCAAAGAAATATTTCTCTTTCTGGTGTTCTCTCCACATCTTTAAGTCATGATCCGACTGATTCCTAAAAGAAAAGTTGTAAATCAATCTTACAACTATGTGTTTAGTACCAGAGCTACAGGAAGTGTTAGAGATAAGTCAGTCTAATCTTAATGGTCCCCTTGAACCCTAATGAATCTGTTCCATTGCAGTTTTCACTTGACCTTGGTTCCTGTCTTTACTCCTCTACGTATTCAATGAATTAACAGAAAAGTTGTTACATAATTTCTAAATAATCTAAAATTGATAGAGGCCCATTTAATCTTCAAGTTGAATTTGACTCTAACTACCAAAGGCTCGCACTTTTTGACACAAGTCTAGATTGAGAAGTAGCGTTTTGAGGTTGATAAACTGGCATAAGCACATTTGAAAATAGACCAGACGGACAGCCAAACATAGTAAGCGTAAAACTTTCCTACAAAACGTTCTCTTTTTTTTATGGAGCATTTCTAATAATATCATAATTGTCAAGTACACCTACTCTTGGATGTATCTTTATTAATCCTCTATGAAACACGGTAATGTCTCACCAAATGCGGCTGCTGAGATAACTTCTGCACATACAATGCAATTAAGATACAGCAGAATAAACAACTAACAGAAGGAGCGTCAGTCTCATAGCCATTTGGAGCTTAAACTAGAATATATGTGCACATAATTGTACTATTGGGATTTAAGACATGCCTACAGCTGGGTTTTTGTTTGGTGGGGTTAATACTTCATTCTCCAGCCCTACGGGCAGTTCTGCAAACCTTGAAGCAAGTAGAAAACAAAGAGAGGTAGCTATACGACAACTTGATAAATTGTTAATCACACACAAATATTTCAGAATTTCTCCTTTTTTTGGCTTTTTCATTGATCTACAATAACAGAAGTGTCTAAAAGTAAAGAGGGCAATCTTACATTTTATTCTTTAAAAGCAAGATGAGATTCTAGCTGTGAATGGACACATAAATCTTCCTTGCTAAGTAGGTCAAAAGGTGTGAAGAAAGTTTCCAATCACAAGTGCTGCAATGCTGATAGACTGCTCCAACCAGCTCCCTGGGTTAAACTTTCTGCTTGAAAAATGCACTGAGAATTAATAAAATGGAGCTCTTTCTCTTCTCTTCTTTTTGCTCTCTGCTTCTCCATTCCCCTTTTGAGCAGCTCTTTTTTCCCTTGCTGGTGAAGGGTGGCATTTGGCTGCCCACTCAGCAGGCAGGTGCTGGGGAGAGGGGGACTGACCTGGGAGCAGGGTCCTGCCAGTTATGAACCATTCCATGTTTCCCTATTTCATACCTGTGCTGGCACAAGCAGCATAGATATTGGTTACTGCAGGGGAGTGGGGGAATGCTCTAATTCAGTGGGGACAGGAATTGATCATTACTGTACTCATATGCACTCACACACTTGTCTTCTTACCTAAATTATAACAGCATCAGAGCACCCAGGCAAACTAATGAATTGAATAATTTCACAGCTTTCTCTCATTAAAGAAATAGGATTTTTTTTGGTCCCTCTTACCCATTTCAGTATATCCCTTGCCTTCCAACTTGTATGTGAACTGCAGGTTACCACTCTCCATAAAACAAAGGCTCAGCTATGTCCTTGTGCTCTGTACACAGTGCTTTGTGCTATGCTTACATCGAATGGCAAATGGAAGGGAAAATGTGATTTTAACTAGAAACAAACCTCCTCAAAGATCTCCAAGAATACTAAACGATGCCCTAAGATCAATGCTTAGTGTACTGTAGCTGTCAAAAATCCCACCCATTTCAAGACAGCTCTTACTGAAATAAATACACCAGGCATTAAAGAATATTAGCATCTAAGAGCTTCTCTTTTCCNCCAGAGAAGAAAGTGACAAAAAAAAAAAAAACCCCCAACAACAACAACAAAAAAAAAAAAAACCCCCAACAACAACAACAAAAAAAAAATCAGAAAAAACCCAAAAAGTAGGCACTTACAGCTCACTTTCTCCATCAAACTAAGGCATATATTGAACAGGTCTTTTAAGTACCTTTGGCAGATTCTGAGCATTAACTGACCTTCAGTAACTTGCCTTAAAGAGCAAGACAGGGAGAAAACCTGCTCTTCCTCTCTGTATAACCTGACTGCTTAGTGCTGAAGAGAACAGATGGGTTGTAGTTACATTTTCTTTGGAATTAAACCATTCCAAATTAAACCTTCCAAACTGATTTTTCCAAAACAGTAATATGCAGAAATATCAAAATGAAAAGGTTCTGTCAGTTCAAACATAGTTTGCTTTCTCCTTGCAGGTAGAAACAGGATCCCCTTGGAATTTGAAAGCTGTCCTATCTCTCAAGCCTTGTTGAAACAGTTGCATCTTGACAAATTTTGGTGTTTGTTTTTTTTTTTTTCCCCAGAAAGCACTTTCCTTGAGCTAATGTTGCCATACTGTCTTATTTTTTTTTAAATCAGCAAATCTCTGCATCACCATTTTTTAAACAAAACTGACAGTGTTGTCACTGTCTAGAGCTTAAGAATGGGGACAACAGGGTTGAGTGTTTAAGGGTAAGAATCAGGAGAAGGCCACCAAGGCAGATATCCTGGTGTGAGTCTGTTATAGACCACCCACACGGGATGAATAGGCAGATGAACTTTACTATAAGCAGCTGAGAGAAGTCTCAGAATTGCTGACCTTCGTTCTCATGAGAGACTTCGATTTCCTATCCATCTGATGAAAATAGAGAAACACAGCAGAGAGGAAGCAGTCTAGGAGTTTCCCAGGGTGTGTGGAAAAGAATTTCCTCATACAGCCAGTGAGGGAGTCAGCTAGGGAAGATCCTCCACTGGACCTGTCATTTGGGAACAGAGAGGGACTGCTGTGGGGTGTGGTGGTTGGTGGTCGTTTTGGAAACAGCAAACAGGAAATTACAGCAAAGGGTCAGCAGAACTGATACCTTAGACATAGAGAGAGCAGAGTTTGGTTGTTTAGGAGCCTGGCCAGCAGAGTGCCTTGGGAGGCAGTCCTGAAGGGTAAATAAGTCCTGGAAGGACTGAGGAATGGAGTTACATCCAGCTGCTGGACGGACACCAGTGGAATAACCCCAAGTACCAGCACAAGTTGGGGCCTGACCTGCTGGAGAGCAGCTCTGCAGAGAAGGACTGGGGAGTCTTGGTGGGTGAAAAATTGACCTCGAGCTGCCAGTGTGTCCTTGTGGCTAGGAGAGCCAATGGGATCATGGGGTGCACTGGAAAGAGTGTGGCCAGCAGGTCAGAGAGGGGATCCTTTCCCTCTGCTCACCCCTAGAGAGGCCACATCTGGAGTGCTCTGTCCAGTTCTGGGCTCCTTAGTACAGGAGAGACATGGAGCTATTAGAGATGGTCCAGCAGAGGCCACAAAGGTGATGAGGGGTCTGGAGCATCCCTTATGATGAGAGACTGCGGGAGCTGGGCCTGGTTAGTCTGGAGAGGGGACTGAGAGGAGATCTCATTAATGCATGTAAATATCTCAAAAGCAGGTGCCAAGAGGATGTGCCAGACTCTTCTCAAGGACAAGAGGAATAATGGCCATAAACTAAACACCTCAGCATGAGGAAGAACCTCTTTGTATTGAGGGTGGCAGGGCACTGGAGCAGGCTACCCAGGGAGGTCATGGAGTCTCCCTCTCTAGAGACATTCCAAACCCCCCTGGACATGTTCCTGTGTCACCTGCTCTAGTTCACCCTGCCTTTGCAGGGGCGTTGGACTGGGTGATCTCCAGAGGTCCCTTACAATTCTAACAATTCTGTGTTTCTGTGAACTCAGCTTGTCTGTCTGTTCTGTATATCACAGCAATTGTAGCAAGTGTGAGATTAAAGTTATACCTTAAACTGGTACATTAAAGTGCATATCAGATGTGACATACATCTAAAGGATGCTTGAATTTACAACAGCTGATTATAGAATATATCAGTTGCAGATACAGTACTATCTAAAATTATTTCTCCGCTTCATTTTCCTCACTGAATTTGTTTTGTTATACAGCCTCAGTTTAAGGCTTTCAACTACAGAGGTAAATGGAAAACGGAACAAAATTAATCATGAGTTTGTGAAAAGAAGATTGCACTAGATTAACCTGATATCCTCCCATGAGAGGATAACTGAACTTCTAGACAAAGAAGTGAAATGAATTTAGTGTCTCTGAATGTCAGCATTTGACAGTTCCTCAAGTACTTAAGCCCCATCTGACTGGAATTCACCAGCTGAAGGTAGCTACAAAAAAGGCAAGTGTAATGGAAGTCAAGCCTGAGAAAAATATGCCAATATAAAATGGTTGTATTTATAGGCCCTTATACTTTCTGTCAAAAAGTTTCTAACTTCATTTTCAGGGTGTTTTCAGTGATGTAGCATCCATCTTCACTCTCATGCATTTTTATAACAGAAACATGCATTTTCTTCTGACAAAATTCCTTCTCCAATTCAAATTCTTTATTGCAAAATCCATTAAGGCTTGTCATCAGCTTGTCAGCTGCTAAAAACCAAGCCTTTACAGTGATCAGTCAATGTCTTGAAATCAATTATGGGTAATCTAAAAATATTTCAAATTAAATGTGTCATTATTACTTAGTCCAATTACTTCAATTGATTTTATGAAAGATTTAAAAGTTGGTAAAAAGTTGGATTCAATTCCATTTAGCTGGGCATTTTTATGTAAGCAACTGTTTTTTAAAAATTTTGGGAGGCCAAAGTGAATTTTTTCACTCTGTTGCCAATTTCATTACGTAAAACCTTCACCTCCAAGGGTGAGATACACAGAGGAGTGACACAAAGGTATTCATTAAAGTCAAAAAGACACATGAAGTGGGTAAGGAGATCACCAAAAGTGTAACTTAGATTTTTTTTCAATTTTTCACTTTGTTTCTCCTTGTTAGAACATATCTGGGATAGCTGTATTATACCACAAATGTGATTAACCAGCAGCCAAACCAATGTGACCCTCTTTCAATAATCAGACTTTTTTTTGGTGGTAACTGCTAAGTTCACCCAGTCCTTTCAGATCCACCTGGAAATTAATCTGCACAATTCATTTTTATTAGTAATGAAATAAAAGGTAAATTTCCATTAAACATTCACAAGTAACATTGATTCTCTTTGAAAGGCAGCTACACAGAGCAACTTCTTACATCAGTTATTTCACCTCTTGAGCACATAAGATTTAAAACTTTGTGTTTAAAAAAGTGTTGAGGATGAACTCAGTTCAAAAGATACCACTTAGCTCCCAGCACAATAACTGATCATTCCATCTTTATCCAGGCAACTCCCCTTATTGTCATGGGAAACACTTTACAAAGGCTGCATGATCAGCTTCTTGCAGAACAAAAATAAGACAGCACTTGCTGTCTGCAGAGTGCTGTCAAACCTTTACCCATACAAGAAAATATGTTTCAACATGTTCTATACCACTGAAATTTATAAAGCTAGACCTTCTGCTTTCTCTTCCATTTTACAGCCAATAATTAATCATACAGGGTTTATCCTTTTTTTTTTTTTCAGTCTTTCATTCTTTTCTTTGAAATTCTACATGAGTATTTCCTTTTAATTTGGTCCTGACTGCTAAAAAAATTAGAACTATGAAAATTAAATAAAATATCAAATAATTTCTAAAGTTATAATTTAAAACCACAAGGCTTACATTGCCTTTGATATCCTAATACTTATTTATCTCTTTAAGCAAAACCCATTCTTTTTCTTGTTACAGTAACAAAACCTAGCATTAGTTAAGGATTGCATATGGTGGCAAGAATGAAATTCAGTAAAAATTGACAAAAGCTAATCAGTGTAATATCTCCACATTGCTGAAGTTATTTCTCGAGACAGTCCCCATTAACTTTTTAAAGTAAAGATTTGTTTTAAAACAAAAATAAACTATGAAGAAGTCCCACATTACACTGCCATCCTTGAGCTCTTAATCTGGAGGAATACAATTTTGTAAAAAGCTGGAATTGGAAAGAACTAAATCACTAATAAATTGTGAAGTTCCTCCAGCTCCGTGCTTGGTCAGTTGTCCAATCCACCTGTAAAATCTAATACTCTGTAGTCAATTTAATTTTTGGCAACAAGGTTTCCTATTTGCAGAATGAAAAACTGAGTTATGCAGCTTGAGCTCTGATTCAGAAAATAAAATCTGTAAGCAAAGTTTAACACGGGATTCAGTCTAGGCTTCAGCTACAGAAACTTCCATCAAGAGCTAAACTTTCTGCCTTTGCCTCCACCTGTGGCACGGAGCTGTTCTCTTCCAGAAGCAGCTGAGGCCTGGCCCAGAGCTAATTCAAGTAAGCAAAACTCTTTTCTTTGGCCTAAACTAACTCACATGTGGATCAGTTAGAGCCATTGCTAAAGGTCATGTTGTAGTTTACAGATGACTTAAAGTATTACTTCTAATTAATTTTTTGATACCTCAGAATGAAGAATTTCCCCAGATAACAAATATCATAAAACTGGATTTATTTCAAAGCATACGGTATGCTTTCCCCCATTTGTTTTTCTTGCATTGACTTTCTCCAGTGATTTATTATATACTTCTTCCAAGACTAATTGTATTACGAAAATGGCTAGATTTCTATTCAATGTCTGTCCATTTTCCCATTATACACTAGGCTGTTTTTTTCATTCGGCAGAAATACATAAACATTAACTGCTAGTTTCAGCTAACTTTGGAATTTCGCTTAAGGAAAATAAAAGTTACTGATACTGCCTTAAAATTGCTTTTGCTTGGTCAAAATTTATGCTGGAAATTGTAGGAGTTAGGGTTTTTGTGAGATTAGTAAGGTATTTTTTGCTGGTCTAGGATCACACTAGGGAGGACTGACATGAGATCTGAATAAAGAATGAACTTACTTGCCTGAGGTTGATAGTCACCTTATGCATAAAGGTTTGGGTGAATTCTAAAGCTGCTCTGCCATCTACCTCAATTCCTATTGGGAATGAGTGCATTAACTTGCTATTCTGTGATGTATTTTTCATTTTAGTATAAATTGATTGCTATAGTCCCTTCCATCACAAACCATGTTTTAAAGATCCTCCCCCTATTTTGGATGCAGCCAATTGTGCTGCATGTATCAGTTTCTACTGGGAGAACTGTTTATGTTCAGTAGCTTCTCTGCAATGCTTAGATACATCATATGTAAGAGACAAAAAAGCCTAGCTTGTATACATTTGTGAGTCTGAATGCAAACCATTTACTGCTTTATGAACACAATAACCTCCAGGGAATATCACAGATATTCTGTACGTCCTTGAGCCTTTTCCTTTTGCATGTTGAATTTTGACAGAGTTGAAATAAGCATAAAATCATATACAGTCATAAATGGCTTTATCTGTTGTGGACCTAGGGAGTCTCTCACAATCTGCCTTCCCCAGTAACAACTTGGGATTTAAGAAATGAACCTAAAAGCAATGAACTTGCATGATGCACACTTAGGATAATGGGATTGATATACTTAATTTCTCTTCTTTTTAAACTTTAAATTTCATTCCTCATTTATGAGAGTAAACGTTAAGCAAGTTCTTTTTCCCCCCTACACTAAGTCCTGCTCTTCACTCTCTTCTCTCTTTTGATCAAATACTTTTTTGTGTTTTGCTTTTTTCTTTTCTTTTTTTTTTTTTGGGAAACAAGGTTTAGTTGGACATAAATCACCATCAGAACTCTTTCAAATACAGAGCCACACAAACATTGGGAGTGATGTGACTAAATGGAGGCCAGCATTCATTTCTGACTAGTCACTCAAGGCTCCCTTTTTAGCCGGTGGAGAGGAACAAGCAGATCTAGCTCAGGACCAGTCACACTTTGCAACTCTCTGTTTGACGTAGTCCTCTGAGTTGCCTTCACAAACAAGCTTTCATAACTTCAGCCTAGCAGCACAGAATATCACAGGATCACAGCACATTCTGAGTTGGAAAGGACCCACAAGGATCATCGAGTCCAACTCTTACGTGAACGGCCAGACATGAAATGAATCATTTCCTGGACGTGTCTTTGAAAGGCTTATTTCTCTCCACTAAATGGGAACATGATGCATCTACCTTGGAGATACGGATGTGTATTATAGACATCTACAGTCAGACAAAGTCCACCCCACCTCATCTGTTGGATAGCAGCAAAGATTATCCAAAGTATTTAAGAGCAGAATATGCTTAAACAACCTCCTCCTTCCATCCAAATGCTTCCAGTGCCTGCAGTGAAAGGACTCCCCGTGCCCTTGGCACTGTGCACCAATAACCCTTGTGTTGTCTGTGTGATTCCCCTTGGCTGCTTTTTAATTCCATCTATAATTTGTCTTCCAAAGCCTTCCATGGCAATAAATCCCATCCCTTAGTCATGTATGGGGGAGGGACAGGGGAATGAAGAAGCAAAAACTCAGTTCCCACTGTTCTCAACTTGTTGCTCAATTATTGCTTTTACGAGTCTTGCCATTCTAGTGTGATTGGAAAAGCAAACTCTACAAATCCTTGTGCTCTAAAGGCAGGGAAGGCTTCTCCCTGCATTCTCTGTGCACACACACGCTGCTGCTTTCCAGTCCCACAGGCAGGAATACTTCATCAGGTCTCTGTGCAGAATGATAATGAAATTTAATTCAGGAATTCTCCATTAAATGCTGCTCTACACCATAAATTAGGTTCTCTTGTTAAACACCTAATTTGTAGTATTGAGTCACTATGTCCTGAAGGCAGCAGCACCTGAAAGTGTATAAAATTGGATGAAAAGTGAAAGATAGAACTAAATAGGATGAAAGACAGCCTCAACCAGACAGAATTTCCACTGCTAAATTATAAAAATTACCTCCATTACTCACACTTCATTAAATGAACATTCTGATCATGTCCCCACAACTCAAGGGGGTGAGAATATGATATGTATGAGTACATGTATTCCTTCAGCACACACAGACAATGCCTATATTCTTGTTTCATAGGAATTTTTCTTAGGATGCAGAAGCTTTGACTTCCCCCCTTCCTCTGAGTCTGTGTGGTCAGATGAAATTCAGCCTTTTCACATTGTTTGGACAGACAGAAGGTCTCCAGTCTAATACAGTATCCAGCAAAGTACTCCAGGGAAACTCCTTCATAACAGAAATCGTTGCAAGAAACTCCTTTATTAAAGACTAAAAAGTTACCGTGAAACTTTCAAGGAACCCAAGCCATTTTCAGCAGAAAACTGTTCTGCTGGAATATTTCAAACCACGTTTACAATATCATGCAGTTCACCCTGTATGTGTGGGATTCATTACAACAAGGGTTAAAATGACAGCTTAGTGTCATGTGAGGCAGGCGGATTTGAGACTGAGAGCAGGAGCTGGACACTAAGCCAGGTGAATTGTACTTACTGCTGAGTTACAGTAATACATATAGCTTTGGAATAAAGGGACATGAGGATTAAGGGCTATCTTTCAGAGAGATTTTTTAATACAGAGATCTTATCACACAGCAAATCTAAAAATTGACTTACTCGGAAATTTATGAGTAGTGGAAAAATAGCAAACCACAAATAAAAAGTAAGAATTCTTCGTAAGTCATCATAAAATCCAATCACATTCAAAGGGCACAGATGTTGCAGAAATGATAAGCTGGTGTTTTCATGTAGACTAAATTCTAAACAATCCCACTGTTATCAATCAACATCCTTCAAATAAATTCAATGAAATGACAGTAACCAAGAAGAGATTCCGAGGAAAACAAAAAAATCAGTTCATGCATGTAAAGGGTTAAACCATACCACAGAAAAATATTTGTAGAAGTGACATGATAAAATCCCTAGAATTACATTTCAAACTTTAAAAGCCACAATATTGAAGGTCTAGCACAGGGAATCCAGAAGAATATTATAAGAGGACATGAATAATTCATGGCTTCTGAAGCACACATGAAACAGATGATCCCAGAACAACGAGGTATCCAGGTGTGCTCCTGTCAAGTGCAGTGACACGAGCACACTTTAAATCTGCTGGAGAGAAGCATACGCTCATCTCCATCCCACCAAGACACACTGTGAACTGGCTTCCAAAAGATGTGTTCTTGTTTTAGCATCAAAAGGATGAAAAGCCCAGAGAAGGGCACTAGCTAATAAAATACCTTAAACATTCACAGAACAGAAAATGCTCCCTGGCTCTAGCATACATTAGAATCGACCTTAAAGTGTTTGCCTGGTTAGAAATAAAAAACCAATCTAAACCTAACCACCCTTGCCTCCTGGGTTTTGTGTATCTCGCTACATTCACTCTCCTTTCCTTCCCCTGATATGCACCTTCAGTGACATATTTTTCAGAAATGTGGTAGTAACTCTTTTATCAGGAAAATAAGCATCTTTGCTACACTGCTTGGTTGCTGTCCCTCATGGTCAAGGTTTAAGTTTAAATTTGGTTCCTATTGAAAATAATGCAGTTGAAGCTTACATAGATTCCAAGCTCACTTCTAACAAGAAATCCTAACACCTGACAGCCAGATGTAAAGCTCAAAATAGATCTGTGCCTTGCAGGTTGTACCCCACCTTTGCAGCCCAGAGGGAACAGTCAACGGTGTTAAACATGAAATACTGAACCTGCCCAGTGTTCAGCCTCTCTCAGGGTGTCCACCCTGAATTACTTCCCCTTCCCTCCCACTTGCCTCTCTAAAACACCTCCTGGTTTTGCCAGCTCCTGAGCACACAAGCCAGAGAAGCAGCTAAACTTCACAGGTAACAGGACACATTTTCATATCTTTGAAGACATTTTTATGCTTGGAAATATTCTAGCATTAGTACAGCATATGCCAAGCCCTGAAAATGAACAAAATTAACACTTTAGTTTGAAAGCAGATTCTGTCTGTAAATTAGGTCTGAAGATAGGAGAGAATGTGTAATTTTTACTGTGAATTTCCAATACAACTTCTTGGGGGGTTGGAAGGGGTTTTCGTCATACACATAAATGCTTGTTTCTTTTCTAAAGCTTCCCTGAATAATTTCAAGCACTGCATGAGGTATTTTACAGCCTAACCACTTGAAACAAAGGGACATGCTATAGATTCCACTCAAAACTCAATGTTTCTGGAGACTTGAAGACACAAACAATACAATTATTTTGTAAAAAGGCACATAAGAAAGAGCAGGAAAAAAGCACTAATTCAAGTAAATTGTTCACTCACAGATTTATATAGTTGATGTGATTAGATGTATTACAGATATACAGTCTTTATGCACACACACACACACGCATCCATAGCTAAAACGCACAGACACAAATATATATACAAACTAATAATCCCCAAACTCTTTGCTACTATTATTTCATTTAGTTCATTATTAGTAATATTTACCTATAACATAACAATGTTATGTCAACTTTTTTTTTGACTTTTTGTACCTAATTAACCTTGAAAGAACAGATGTCTATAAAATCTGCTCTGAACCAGTCCAGTCTTTTCAGATTTACAGCTAAAGACATCTTTATAACTGGTGATGAATGCTCAGATTTATTAAAAAGTAGTTATTTTCATTGCCCCATTTATCAATTAAGTCTGATCAGACAGCACTGTGTAGTAACCAAAGTCCTGTTTCTTTATTGTGCTGATATTGGTTTCCTTCCTTCTTAAGATCTCAGAAGAAACCCCCGTGGACAGCATTTCTGCACCAAGCCAATGGAGAGGGCCACAACACAACTAAAATACACTTTTTGTCTCTGCTGTGTGCCCAGTGAGCCTGCACTTGGGCTACCTGCCCACGTTGGCACATCTTCTTTCCTCTCATCACTCTCATCAAGTAGAGACTTCTGCATGTGCCAAAACTACTTTTTCACTTTGCTCTGTGGTTGGACATGTGATTTGGCTTCAGCTGGGGGGACTTGTGCCATTGAGCAGAAACCCTCTGGCCTCAGCCAGCTCTGGCCCCAAGCTGGCTGGGGTCTGTCCCACCCAGACCCACCTTTGCCTAAGGAACGGCAAAACAAGGATGGATGATCAGGCTCAGGCTGTCTTAGCTCCTCCCTAAGTCTACGGACATAATGTCATCGGGTTGTGGAAGTTAAACTTGTGTGTCTGTGATTTAAAATAATGTCACTATACAAAATTTACAGTTAAAATTTCCTGAAAGACAACAGTGTGAAGATTATGGGCTGTTAGATCTCCTGCCAAAAATGCGTCAGATTTATGAATATAATATAAATATAAATTATACTTATATAAATACAAATTTGATTTTCATGGCTGCCCACTTCCCCTTCATTGCTAACAACTGTTCTGTTTGAAAATTACTCTGTATGACATAGATCAACAAGTTTTACTCGGCCAAAAGAAGACGGACAAAGGAGAAAGAAGAGGAGTTGCATACCAAAAAATCTGAAATTAAGAGCCAGTAGGCACGTGTTGGAACCCACAGGATTCCAGCTGATATTATTAAAAAAAAAGCCGTTTTTGGTGTGAAGGTAATCAAACACTGACTGGCACAGGGATCTCCATCCCTGAAGACACACAGAAGTTGAGTGACAAGCCTTTTTTATACAGACTGCTTGGAAAATTAAATATCAAAAATAATTTTCAAGAGTATATCACACCATGCTGTATTATATTTTTATTCAATTTCAGTTTATGATTGCCACATATGACTTTTCTGAGAATAATCCTGCTGTCCAGCCTGGACCCATGGATTAGAAGCTGAACTCAGCTTCATACTAAATAGAGTATAATGACTATAATTGAAACTGTATTTCAGCCATGGGGATTAAGAAACATTTCCTGAGCCTCGATTCCTTTCGAGCATCTCGAGAAGATCTCAACTCTATCTGCAAGTAAGACCCAAGAGTGTAGTACTTCTCTCTTCCCTACAACACATCCATCCTTCCAGCAGGAAAGAGCCAAGATACCTGACATTGTAGGGACCACCATGCACACACAGCAGCTGGATCCCTGGCGTGGATCAGAAGATCACTTCCTACTGCGTCACCCATCTCACAAACCTGCTGCAACTTTGATATGTCAGTTTGGGATGAAAAGCCCCTCCATTCACTGTATATGGAGCCCACTATCCTAATGTAGGCATTTAAATAATGTTTGAAGCTGGGTGATGTAAATTCCTCTCTGATCCCTTTATTCATTCCCACAAATGCACCCATTGTTGCTCATTAGCTGTAATTTGAGAGTCAAGTTTCCAAACAGAGCGCGAGAGTGTAAATTGCCTAGATATTTTGCAGTTCCCTGAACACTTGCATATGCAGTTATTGTTCATCAACCTCATCCACCTCAGCACCTGCATACAGAATGAAAACTGAGAACTCGGGAGATACCACACTGAATCCTGCTCAGGCATCTTCATCCTGCTCAGGGTTTTGTGTACAAAAATTTTATACAGCAAGCAAGGACAGTTATCGGATACAGGCTCAGTGTCCATTATATAAAAGCCATCAACAGAAGAGATCATTACCAAAAAATAACTTCCCATTGACTTAAATTTGTATTCTGGTTTCCAATGTGCATAGAAGGTAATGCTACACACAATAAGTATGGCAAATTAAATAATGATATGAAAGTAAAGCAAAAGGAAAAATCCTACTCAATCATCATCCAAAAAGTAATAAAAAAGCAAGAGATTTTCATCACACTTTTCTTTATTAAAAAACAGACTCGATGAAAGTTCAATTCTTTTCCTCTAATTCTCTCTCAAGAGGGAGTTCCCATTTGACCTAAATGTCTATGCATGAAAAATTTATTAAGTGACATGGTTTGCTTTTTTTAGAATAAAAAGAATATCTGTTTGCCATTATTACTGCAGGGAGCAGAAGGCAATGCTAGGTCAGATGAACACAATGCTTAAAGATTTCTTTGTCCTTATTATGACCTCCTGCTACCTAAATTGCATATTACAATTCAAAATAATCTAAATGGAGATGCAATATAAAAATAATACTTTAGCTAATGTACCTACTACTTAAAATAAATACTTATTATGGAGTTTATTATATCATACTGCTTCAATTGCTAACACCTAAGTATCCACATTGTCCAGCAATGGAAAATGATGCTTCCCAATGTACCAATAAAGCATGAGTTCAGCATGACATTTACACATTGTAGACAGTTCTGCTTTGTTTTAAAAAGTATATTTAAATTATTTACTAAATATTTCTAAAACCTTTTCTTAATAAAGTTCTTTATACCTACACATTTGTTATTAATGTGGAAAGTGAAATTAAACCACGGGAAGTGACTATAAGTAATAGACACTTCAGGAAACCTTTTTGAAGTAAAAAAATATTCTGGTAAATGTATTTCCTCTCTTTTCCCATTTGGAGTTAGGCAAATGATTTATTTTGATAAATGGTTAAAAGTTTGCATTGGTATTGGATTAATAAAATAAGGAATTTGAATTTACAATAGGGCGTGTTCAGCTGTTTTATTTTATTAAAAATTAAGGAAAATTTGGCAATTTAGTGACTACCTCACGGCTAACTTCCTGACATTTGACACTGACTTCAAGGAGGGGTATTTTTGCTAGTTTTTCTGGTACTTTACAGGTTTAGTGCTGCCATCCTTTCTCTGATCCAAGAAACTGTAGTCACACGCAGCCTGAGCCAGATTTCAAAAGCCATGTGCAAGATCAGCTTCATGCAAACATAGTTATTAAATATTCTGCAGTATCATCTGAAAGGAAGACAGCGTCTTGTCTCGGTAAAATTGTCTTCAGAAGAAATACCAGGCCGATGACAGCAACCAAATACAGAGGCCATGTGATTCCCCTGCCCTGGTATCCAATTTCTGTCAAGCCTAACCTCAGCATGGCACCTGTGAGGACAAGGAAAGCTCTGGCTCCATCCCCATTCTGCTCTTTGTGCTGCTCGCTGTCAGAAAGCATCCTGGTTAGTGCCAGTAGGAAAGCAGAGGTCTAGGACTGGGAAAAACTAGGACTGACAAACTGGGAAAATGGAGATTTTCACTAAATATAAACCTAAATTCAAGAAAAGTAATAGTTTAGATTAAAAGCATAACGGGGTCATACCATGCATGGTATATTGTGTGGATTAATGAAAGAGGAACACCTCCAAAATGCTCCTATTAGGGGAGGCCACCCGAGTACCACAGCCACTCAGCATCAGTGACGTTTGTAAGGAAACAAGAAATAAACCCAAGGACAGAGACAACAAACTCTTTCAGAGAGCTTTCAAGCCCATGTTAAATCCAGGTGACCTGTTTCAGGTAAAGCTGGTGAGAGGCTTGGGAAAGGAGGTGGAGAGCAGTGCCTGGTGGTCCACTGCTTCAGGCCATCACAAAACTGCTGTTTATGATCCACTCACCATAGTGGCACAAAGGGCATTTCTGGGAGGATCTCTTCAGAAACTCCCAGAGTACTGGTGATGTTCCTGGAGAACGTGTTTGAATGCTGCTACCTGCACTGCCACGTGAAGAGGGAAACTGAGGCAGTCATGGATGCTGTCTGTGCCCTCAGATGCCAGAGCTGAGTGCAGGACTCTGATGACTTGTTTTTCCACTCTGGCTTTTGGAGTTAACAGGGTGAAAACAAAGTCAAATTCCTCACTTGTTGTGTCTGGGAAGACACAATAAAGACGCTCTCACGCCTGCCAGGTTCAGCAGAAAGGAGGGAATAATACTGTTTATTATTTACGTGTTTCACATTCATATTCACGTCCCAACTCCACAAGAGATTGGAGAGCATGTCACTTCCTTCTCAATCCCACTGGAGAAGAAAGGTGCTCATCAAAGTTCTCTTATCACAAAAGGAATGAAAAACAGAAAATACCGTTAAGTAAACACTGGCTATTATTTACATGAAACTGTGTGAAAGAATCTGACTCTAAGGTTAAAAACAGAAGGTTTAGCAAAAACCAGGGCAACAACTTGTGTCTAATTGTAGCCTAGATACAATGGGTCCCATTGTCTGGATGTCCTACAGATTTCTAAAACATCTTACATCACTAATGTTGTTTTTAATAAGAAGTTTATGAGCAAATGTAGTCAGTGCACTTCTTTGTCCCTCTTACCCTATGCAAAAAATGTCACTAGTTCCTCACACAGGAGAACAGGAAAAGCCACAGTTTTACCTTCAAAAAAGAAAATTTATGAACAGCATTTAAAGGAGGAAAAAAATTGAAGAATTCTCTTTCCACTAATACTGAGGACTTTTAGAAATGTTATTGATTCTTTTTATACACCCTAGACTGAGCATCAACTCTAATCCAATGCATGGTTCAATCAAAACTTTGGTATGCACTGGAATTGCCAACTGACATCTCAGAGAGGGATAACTCTACCCAACCTCACAACAAGATCTTTGTCACTGCAGTTGGCCAGATATGTCATTCTCATGAGCAAAACTTGAATTTACATATTTGGATCCATAGAAAAATAACAAACAACAGGATTTGAATTGTCACATAAAATGTTGGATCTTGGATGATAAGTGTAGAGTTTATTCTCATTTATAAATATAAGAGAAATCCTATATAAAATATTGCAATGCAAAATAATTACATTTTCTTTTTGCACATTATATTCTGTCTGTGAAATAAGGCATCTTGTAATTTATGAGCTTAAGGTTCTATTTATATTTGTTTGCTTATGTTTTATTCTAGTAAAATCATCCAACCAAAGTAGTAGAAATGTTCATACAAGTGCAGTTATTGAGGCAGTATCTCAAATGATGTCAGAACTCACATTTGCAATTTCAATCAAAAAATCAAAGCCATTCTGTTGACTGAATTAATGTCTCTATTCACTTACTGATTTTTTAAAATAAAAGATGAAAAATGTTTTAATTACAGAGAAGCAATATGATAAAGTGGTGTCAGTTTAAAATTGTCCATTGAGATAAAATTATCATCTGGAACATGGTGTTCTCAAGTAAGGTGAAAATTCAGCCTGGAAAAAAATCAAATGCTTCACCTTAAATCCTCCTCCTACTTATGGTCCTGGATAATGAAAAACAAGTGGCAAAAACATGGTTGTCTGCGGTTAAGAAACTCACCCCTAAGAAATTAAAATTTTAAATTTGCTAAGAATACATAAGACAAGTATACTAAAGTGGCTGTATTTCACGTTTATAAATAAACATATACACATTTATAAATAAACATATAAGATTTGCTGAACTAAAAGAGAATCTTTCATCCTCTTTAGTCCCTGACCTGACAGAAAATAAGTAATTCATTTTCCACATGTAATAAATGTGTGTCATACCAATAGGAAATATCAGCATGGGTCATGTTTTTACTTTGTGTGTTGACACAGTAATTGGTCAATTATGTGTAATGGAGACTAACTGCCTCTCAAAAAAAAAAAATACCTACACTCTCTGAATTAATAATAAAAAGAAGTTGTGGGGTTTTTTTCCCCGGCACACATTATGGAAGCCAAACAGGCATTGAAAAAACTTTAGAAAATGCAAAAATCAATCACATGTGATTTTCACCATCTCATAACATATTGTTCTTAGTAATCACTTAAAATTACGCAACAGAAATGGTCTTAGAGATGAAGAAATGTCAGCACACCTGAACTTTCCGAGTCTGACCCAGGGCTTTGGCACTCTGGGGGTCTCTCCACCGCTCCCCTGTCTACGACAGACCTTGCCCTTCTCCTCACACCTTACAGAATGTGCCATGCCTGAGCATCTAGGGATATATTAGCCAGGTCAAAACTATAACTACAGGTTAAAATAGTTGTTTAAGCCCTCTGAATATTCAAAGAGAAAAGGTGCCTGTGGAGGAGGATTTACCTCTTACTTGGAATGTAAGGTATAGGTGATAAGGATCACCCTTCGTACTTGCCATTCTTTTTCCTCTGACTAGAGTGGAAATGCAGATTATTATTTTTTTTTAGTAGACAAAGTTGGGTGAAATTGATCTAACTGTACTATACAGAATATCTAGCTTGAGATAACTTTAAGCTAGATCTCAGTGTACAGTATGTCAGTCTGAAAAACAATTAAATTTTACCAAATCTAGTTTGAATCAAATGAAGTTTCAGTGACATTGAAGAAAAGGAAAAAAAAATCATTCACAGAGCACTATAAAAATATCTCTGTGATAATAAAACACCTACTAAAAATGTCCTTTGCATTTAATTTTTTTAAAAGACTTTGATTTAACAGATAAATTTAATTTATTGCTTAGGTAGAACCTTTGGGTATTTTACAAAGTACTGAGGAACTATTGTACTATCTCTTGTCACCTTGTAGATCTCATTAGTGTGCAAGACACTTGCACTGAAGGTCTTATTTTCCATTCCTCAACCTATTTACAAAAAGCTAAAGGAATAGTTAAACCATTAAATGAAGTTCCTGAGTTACAGTGAAACATTTATCCACTCTCTTCAAAAAGCACTGGAGTTGAGACCTTGAGTTCGCCACAGGCAGAGGTGCCAGCTTTCCTTTGACTGCAGTGGGAACTGACCTGGACCCAGGACCCATCCGGCTCTTGGGCGGGAGCACCTGCCTGTGCCCTGTTCCCCACAGCCTGTCCATGTGCGTGACGGGGATGATTCAGAAACAAGTTTGCAGAAATAGAAGAAAGAAGGACAAAGCAGAAGTTTTTGCTGCTGTTCTACATAGGGGTCATGAAGGGACAGAATGTGACTTTCCAAAACACCTTTCTCTGATGTGGCTGTGGAGGCAGAGAAAACCATAGCCTAAGGAAACCAAGTACAAGAAAAGAAAGTGCAAACAAGATCAGTGAGAGCAGGAAATTTCTTCCCAAAGCAGTGCACATAAAGGAAAAGATGGAAGAGCAAGTAGCTTAAGGACTGAAAGGAAAACCTTGAAAAAGCAAATGAGGAAAGTTATGAAAATAGAAGCTAAAAAAAAAAGGTGAAAAAACCCAACAATACAAGATGCTCAGGGATGGAGATCAATCTTTATTTCCCAGTCCCTCTCACTTGCCACAGGTCAAAGTTACAAGACATCATGACAGACTTCAACTGACTACCGTGATAAAGTCCTGGCACCTCTTCCTTGCTATTACTGTCAATCTGGAGCAACTGTCAAAAATTACTATGAACAATGAAGGTACATGTATACAGGGGTGATCTCAAAAGATGACAGGAGAGTGGTTTTTGACAGATTAAGATATTATTCTGCCTTCCCTGTGAATTTGCTTAACTTTCAGGATTCAGTGGGAAGTAGAGCAATCTGTCTAATGTGGAGGCTGGTGATGAGGCAGACAATCTATAAATTACCTTGCAAACCAAAGCAAAAGAAAGGCGAAGGGGATGACCAGAAATTAAAAAAAAAGGTAAAAATAAATAAATGAAAACAAGTCAGAGAAGCTGAGTATGAGGGAGAAATAAAGAGGTGGGAAGAGCAGACAGGTTCTGTTCTCATTTACCCTCAAGTCGTGGGTTTACACTTGTCCAACAGGCAACATGATTAGGCCAAGCTCTCCTTATCAGCAATAGCTAAAAGTGAATCACAGACGACACAGATTTAAAAGACTTTTTTGCTCACCCAAGTCTATTATTTTTATAATCAAACTTAACTGGTTGTCCACGAACCAGACCTCACACACACAAACTGAGATTTTACTGTGCATTAACTTTTGAGAAAAAATAAACCCTATGGCTTTTGATGATACATTCAGGGGTTTTATCTGGATGTACTTTTTTGGTTAGAGTTTTAAAAATCTATCAGTGGTGTTGTATTTTTTCCCCCCACTGAGCACTTGTAAGGCTTGGAACATCCAACCTTTGCATCCTGAAATGCATCACCTTTGCACTTGTCAAACTAAAGCTCATTGTTGTTCTTTTCTATCCATGCTTTTCTGTATCTCTTTTTTATGTCAAGCTAATTGTGCTTTAATTTTTTGCTCACAACTGGAAGCCTGTACCTGAATGTTCCACACACCTGTACATGACATTTGTGAAGAACAGATAGGATGGAATCCACATCAGGAAAACCTTATGCCGTGCATCTTTGGCTGTGTTTACTTAGGATTTTATCCCTGGTGCAGATTATTTCTTGGAGAGAGAGAAATCACCTATTAGCTACATGTCAGATACCAGAAAGCCTCAGAGCAGTGTCAAAAAAATCCTTCATAACAGACTTAATTCAAAGAAAAGTCAGTTACTTTCATCCTGAAAGCTGCAGATATTCTAACTCTAGTTTGCTATCAATCATAACTCAAGATTACAATTTCATTTAAGTTTCCTAGCTAGTATTCTATTCTAAAGCAGATTTTTTTTTTAATTGAAGCTTTACTGTGGGTTAAATCCTTACTGACTTCAACAAAGAAAGCAACAATAATCCTAATAAAAAACTATTATGAAGCTAATTTTTCATTAGTCTTTTTATTCATCCCTCACCCAGTTTCCAAGCTATACAGCAATTCTGCACAGAAACATTCAAATTGGTCAAAGTTAATTTTTTTAATATGAAAGAAAAGATGAGAACAATGAAGATCAAGACTTTACTATGACCTGTTGTTGTCTTTGTGGGTATTTCAGATTTTCAAGACCACACTGGTCAGCTTAATTTTTAAAATTATTTTTTCTTAGTAAAGGTCAAATATCAGGTTCATAATACATTTTCAGAGGAAATAACATGGCTTATTTTTTGCACACTACCTAAAATAGCTAATAGATGAATATTGAAATGTAAATAACAGTACTACTAACAAACTAATCACTGCTTTGTGAAAAGCTTTAAGGCTTTTCTATGAAAAAAATAGTTAACCACTAAGATATTGATCTCAAATCTAAAAAACTAAGCATAAGTTATAGCAATATAGACCAATTTATTAGGTTTCAATGTCATGTTGACACTGGTGTAATGTCATTGCTCAAGCTATTTTTATACATGATACAATTATTACATGGTTTTATGGATTTCTCATCACTTTTCTGTATATTAAACTAGACATATGGGATAATACCTAAGCATAATCACATTTACAGCTTGAGCTCTACTGTAAGCAATTTGATAAGAGGGTTCTTTAAGGTTTGCAGGTTTATTTCAAGAAAAAAAAGCAAATTAAAAAAAAACCCTGAAGGAGGGATTCCTTAAATTTTTGGAGACTGGGAAAGTAAACTTTAGAGAACTGTATGAGTTCGGCTTGGTCCCCTGTTCCTTCTTAACTCCATGAGCAGCAAGCAGCAGATTTGGATTCGGAGCCAGGTGGGCTTTTTTGAGTGTTCTCATGTGAAATGTGGAAAAACTCACCTGATCTAAATGCAAACAGCCAAGCTTTCCTTGATATCAGTTTTGAATAGTTTCCACCAAAACATTTCCACAAACCTGTGGTTCTCTACTCCGTTAATAAAGCCCAAAGTAGGTCAAATACACAAGCTCATCATAAAATGCCTATTAAGCAATAGTCTGAAAAGGAACAATGTAAGTTTAGTACTTAAAAAACCCTATATCAATGTATTCCTAGGGGTGTATATAAAAACATTATTTTGGTGAAATTTACTGCTGTGCTGCAATGCTCTCAATAGCATTTGCTTTTTTGTGTCTCCTACAGGACCGGGCTGCTTTATTAGCAACAACAAAAAAATTCATACAAAATACAGCTCTTCTATTCTGCACTGTTAAAAGGTCACTTCTCCAGTCACCCTTTTTGACAAGAAAGGGATACAAAACAATTACTCAACTTTGTTCTCTTTCAGTGTTGCACAGAAAGCTTTTAAGGAAGAAGTCACTCTAATATGAAAGCAACACAAAGGGGCCACATGGAATATTGTGATTCCATGAACTAAATTACTCTGTTAGTGGGCTAATCTTTCATCTGCAGGGAACCAGACTGTCTGATCCTTGTGTCTATTTTTACACATTGCAAGACAGCAATGACACTTCGATACAATTCATCAGACTTGGCCATCAGCTTCAATTTGGGCTTGGACTCTGGAGAAGCACCGGTTTAAGCATATGTTAAAGCTCAAACTAACCCTCAAATAGTCATGCATTTGTTCAGATAATGGCTGTGAGCAGGTTTCTCTGCTGCAGTTTCAGCTACCAGGCTACTGCTGATCTGTGTCTAACAAGGTCAGAAGAGTGACATGAACCATCCCTGGCAGAGGGGCTCACACAAGTTTCACTTTCCTTGTGAACAAAAGCCCGGCACATGCACTAAGCAGCACTAAAAGCAGCTTCACCTGCACACTGCACAGTCAGCACACAGAAGAAAATACAATAAGCCACTTTTTGATTTAGAGATTATTTTTTAAAAGCCCTGCTATAGTTTACCGCCATTTCACATTTTCTGTAAACAATCACAAATATCAACAAAAAAATACAGTGACCGCAGCACTGCACATCACACGAAGAGATGGTACATGATGGCATTTTGTCACAGAGCCAGCACCCTCTCCCAGGCAACGATTGCCCCTGACAAGGGAAAGGAGATTTCACGGTCTTCAGTCATCACCAAGTGTCTGGCCTCAAGTCTAATGGGACATATTGAAATTTTCTCAATTCTGTCACATTTACTGAGGATCACAGCGCCTGTCAAAAGCATCTCTGAGGTACAAGAACCAGACAGAAAGAAATATTAGACAGAAGGAATCAGGAGTAATTTAACCCTGATACCTGCAAAAGCTGACATGGAAAAGGTCATCTCCCTGATCAGTCCAGGCCGTGTCATACAGACTCGTAAGTATCCACAGCTTTTGTCCAACCAGGAATATCAATCCTGAAAACTTTAACATCTATTCCTGCAAAAGAGGCTGATACACGAACTATTTATTTCCATTTCAAGTTAGATGTTATTCTTACACAATCAGTTCAAGCAAAATTTTTCTGTTGTCCCCCAACATGCAGTCACTTGGCTGGTGAAAGCCAACTCTGTTTTTCAGAGCTGAGGAGTGTTTGAAATCTAATCCTAAAATGTACGATTCAACAAATGAAACAAAATTCATCCCTTTTATAGAATAAACTCTTCTGTTCCTTGGTGAATCTTCTTAAAAGACTAACCAAATAATTAACTAGCAGTTAGTTGATTTGGAGGATAGGGGCTTTGGGGGGCTTGGTTTTTTGTTGTTTTTTATAATAATACTAAACTCCAGAATTATGACCTCCTATTGATATTTTTCCTGAATAAATTCAAGCAGGTTTTAGAACATCCTCATCGCTCTGGAAAGTTCAGGTTAGATATTGGACATTTTGAGGGGAGTAGCTATTTATTCCTTTATTCTTTATTCAAGACACCTCCTTTTATGCTGTCTTCTATAATGTGGCTCCATTTATGCTCTAATGTATGCAGTAAATAGAGATATAATTAAAACTGGAAAGAAGCAACATATTCACTGCTCTGCCATTCCACAGGCTCAATGTGTACACACAAAACCTATATACCACCATACTCAATTTCTATACTGCGTTTTTTTTTTAGACTCCCACTTAACAAGCCTGTCATTCCTCACAATGGTTTAACAACTTTGTATTTGTAGAACAAAAATATCCGTTCTGTGTGATGCTGTTTTCAACATTATTGTGCCAGGAAATAGGCTTCCTCCTCCCATTCTTTCAAATGTTAGTCTGTCTTTATTTCGTATTTATATGTAGACCATATAAGTTGTGAAATTTAAGGTGGCTATTGCCATTTACAGTGTATTTCACCAGCTGACAATGGGAACTCCACAGATTCCAAGGAGCTTGGGTTTTTTTCTGTTGGAGGGGGGCTGAAATATGATTTCTAGTGGTATATTGCCCACAAGAATGCTTTGCCAACACTCCTTACTGTCACTGTGCTGTGACCAGGGCTCAGCTACTACGTGAAAGGCTTGAAAGCTGCCACAGAGGCAAACACTGCCACAATTCATAGTAAATGTCCTTGTGGGCTCTGGAATGTTAATGTGCTGCATACAGCAGTGAGGACAGGGCATCCAAATAGCTTCAAACTATTATATCAAGTTAAAAATTGTCCACTGGTAGCTATTTAAAGGTCATTAGTTACTTTATATATATATATAGTGCATGTATTCAGCTAGCAGAAATCTGGTACTACATTGTTTGCCATAAAGGGAAAAGTTGGACAAGTTCTAAATAGAGATCAAAGCCTGGGCCAGATCCTCAATTAAAGTCAAATGAGTTATAGTTATTCATGCCAACAGAGGATATTTTACAGAGTGCAGAAGACTTTGTATCAGAGCAAGAGTTAAATGACAAACCACTACTGGTGTGACTGTAATTCTAACTGTTCTTGTCCAAATATTCAAGAACTGAGTTGAACAAAACACTAAAAAACAACCCATGACATGTTGTTTTTATGTGTCATCTCACTTCCTTATAAAATCTATGCTCTTTTCGCTTCATAAAAAATGAAACTTCACAAGTAATAGATAATGACAGCAATGTGTAACCTACTTCCACCTTTAAAACTGATCTATGTATCTGTACGAGCAACTTCACCCACAAGCAGCAAAAAACCCATGGGTGACAGTATAGTAATATGAAACATTTGTGGTTAGCAATTCCTATGGTTTTGGGTGAAATATTTGAGTATCTTGGAAAAGGTTTGTTTGGTTGGTTTTTTGAAGCTAAAAAAAGGAAAATAGCTAAGGGATGTTTTACTAAGGTCACAACCCTGAAGAGAAAATTATTTCATTTCCTTAACAATGAAAAAAAATTATGATTCTTTCTGCTGCCATTATTAATCTGGCAATGCTTTGGTTTTCCTATACATATGCTGCATAGTAATAAGTTCCTTTCTAAACAAACAGTAACAAAC
This sequence comes from Platysteira castanea, assembly GCA_013397175.1. Lineage (NCBI taxonomy): Eukaryota > Metazoa > Chordata > Aves > Passeriformes > Platysteira > Platysteira castanea. Next base: position 530,542 of record VYXC01005144.1, read on the forward strand.
AGTGGAAAAAGACTTAACAAAAAACCCTTCAGATTTGAAGTTTGCGAGTGAAAGGAAAAGATAATAGGTTGCCCAGGGAAGTAGAAAACTGAAAATATCAATTTTACATGGTTGTCTTATTGTGATATACAGGGTTGAGGGTTTTTTTGACAAATAATCCCACATTCTACAATAAAAAAAAATTAAAAAAAACCCAAAAGAAAGTATTTTCTGGTCTCTTTGGTCACAAATAGAGGAAAAACTGAGAAAAGAACTTAAGAGAAAAGGAGGATATTGGATGAAGGGGAACTGAGAAAAACTATCAAAACAAGAGTAAAGCAAAAAGGAATAAAACAGGCTTTATACAGTCCATATGGATTAAGATCCACATATTTGTAGTTCTGAAAAACAGAAATTAATGCTGGAAACATTTGCTGAGCCATATTTGCACTTTTTCTTTTAAAGGTCAAAGAGGTGTATAATGGTTTTGCAAAGAGAAAAAAAGTCACTGTAATAAGGTCTGTTACTTACTATACTTGCTCTGTAACACTAAACCAAAGAGCAATGAACTGTACTTTTGGAAACTCTAAGGAATTGTCTTTTATAGCTGAAAGGTCAAAAGAGAATATGGAAGACCAGCTATTAAGTTACATGGTCTTTATGTATCGTTCACAGTTTATCAGTGAATTTACAGGAAATTCTGTGTTGGAGAACAGAGATAGGGCTTGTTCCCTTTTAGCATTTAAGAAGGAGAACCCAATCCCTTTGGCATCTAACTCTCCCTCCCCAACACACACAATCTTTCCAGCATATTTCCTTGCTCTTTAACATTTCTGTACCTATTCAAAATGAACACAAGCCTATTTCATAAGTGCTTCCCTGCCCCTCTTGCAAGGCAGGAGCTGGCACAACTACAGGCTCACAGCAGAGCTGGGTTAGGGCAGCTGGCGAGTAGTAACTGTCCCAATCCTTACGTGTTTTGCAAAACCACTGTCAGTCCATGGGAAAGCTCTCTGAAGCTGAATGAGATGGTGAGAGGGGCGGTGATAAAGGAGCTGCACTGGGAATGTCGTCTATTTAAGCTGCACTCAAAGCCTGGACATTTTGTCTAGGGCACATCACGGAGATAGTGTTTCACTGTGCTGGCTGGGCAGCGACTGGTGCACTCCCCTTCTGCCCAGACAGAGGAGCCTGCAGATCAGATATCGCCGCAAAGAAAGTTCCCCTACACTTGGGCACCGAACTTCTGGGATCTTCAGTCTTGAATTTCACAACTTATCGCCTGATGCACTCCCAAGAGCAGCTTCTCTGCCCTTTGCCTACTTTCTGCACAAGGGATGTGAACAAAATAAAACCTTCTATACTCCCTAAATCAAAATGTTATGACAATATTCTTCTTTAGATGCTTTATCCAGTTCAGAGCTAGCTGGCAGATGTTGTCCCCAGTCAGAGTCACAGGGAGAAACCTCATTCAGCATTCCAGCTTTGGATCCTCCCTGGGAAATTCTGAACGATGTGAACAAAATTCCTTTTTACAAAGGAAATCCCTCACAGCAGTCACTGCTTAATCACTATGGACCAAGATCAAAATTGTTTCTTTTATTGAGGAGAAAAGCAAGGCAAACGCTGGGTTATTATGGGATACACTGTAACTATCATTTCTGTAGAACAGGAATGTTGATCCATCTGGCTCACTAGGAGTCTATGCTCCAGTTAATCCAGGTCAAATCTGTTTTACTTCCGTGCAGTGGAAACTATTTTGAGAAGGTCTGTGCAGTGCCCACAGATTGAGACAAACAGCTATGCAGAGCTTTGAGCACAATTTCTGTGCAACAAGAAGAATAAAGAGCCTTCTGCCCTATGTGTCATGAAATAATAGATCTCAACTTGTCAAGGCTCATTCTTGATTACATTGTTGTGTTCAGAAATTATTATCTTTATGTATCATTGAAAAGCAGTTCTAACAATTACAGGGGACTACAATCTGGAACACTTACACTGAAAAAATACTCAGCTAGAATGGTGGCTCTCTAAAATAAAGTTAAACACTAAATAGAATTAGCAGAGTAGTCCCAAGGGGAGTGCTGAGGAGCAAACCCCACAGGCTGTTGAAACAAAAAATTAAGATAAAATAAATAATAATTTCCAAGTTAAGAGTTTTCAGTGGGATTTTTTTTTTAGAAAATTCATGGTGCTGTATCTCTGTTGTAAATTAAATCTGCTTAGGACATTCTTTGTAAAGTATACTTACAGAATAATGTGGGCTGCAAGGAAGGCCACGTAGTCCTACACTGTTGTCAAAGCAGGGCCTCCTCCAGAGCTAGATCAAGAAGCTCAGGGCTGTGTCCCACTGAGCTTGGAACACTGCCAAGGGAGGAGATTCTATAACCCCTCTGGGCAACCCCCTCTGGTGTTTCACTGATGACACCCATAGTAAAAAAAAAAAAACAAAACTATTCTCAGTATTTGTCAACATTTTCATTTTGGAAATCTGTTTCGTCCTTTCTCTGTGCACCCCTGAGAAGAATCTGACTTAATTTTCTTCATAACTACCTATTAGACAGGAATTAGATCCCTTCTTACCCTTTTCATGGCTATATAATACAGTAGTTTTAACTTTCATCACTAGGCAGAATACAGCTTTGCACTCAGTACAGTTCCCTACAGTTTTGTAATGATAGAATTTTCAGCCTTTCTCAATTTGCAACTATGGACCTCATTGTAAGTAAAAAGAGAGCATTCTATACTCAAATAATTTCTCTCTTACACAAAATATACACATGTCCACAGTATATTATATTCTTAAACCTGTGTGGAATTACCTAAGTTCTCTAAGGATACCTAAAACAAACTCAAATATTGGTCAGGGAAACCATGAGAGGCAAAGTTAAGCTTTAGCCACAAAAACTAAGTAGCATGCTTATACAATAATAATGCATTTGTGACATACTTCCTGAAATCACTCCCCAAATTTTGAATTAAGCTGTCTGTGTTAACAGGAAGAGGGTGAATCCATGATTATCAAATTTGAATCAGTTCCTGATTGAGCTACACACACACAACCTCAGTGCAAATCTCGGGCAAGTTCAGTGTTCTAAATCAGGAAGATTGTTAAGCTTCCAGATACCTTTTGAGTCATTTTTAGGGCAGCTACAAAGATGGGAAAAGGGCTTTTATCTTAGATCCAAAATGCTCTATATTATCAAACTATTTTTTTGAAACATGGATTAATTAGTAAGAGGAAAAAAGGCAAAAGAAATTATATACCATGCATATTGCAGAGTCAAATTGGACAGAACAAGGAGAAAGCAAAAAAGAATTTCTTTGTTGCCTGAGATGCCTCCAGAAGCCATCTCTAAAGACCTGAGTGTGAACAGTTCTTCAAGGCATGGCAAACCCTGAAGTGGGCTGGAAAGGCCAGTAAACCTCATGCTCTAGCAGAGACATTGAATGCAAAAATTATCAACCAAGGGTAAATTTGCAGATTCCCACAACATCTTGTTCCCAGCAGACTTGTGGAGTCCCAAGAGTTTAAAGGAACTACAGTGCAGTTTCAAGGACGTAATGGGAGGCAAATAATAGCAATTTTGAAGAGTGAGGCAGTGAGATCACTCCCTCCACAAGCTTCAAGACAAGGAGAGAGCATCATCAAAGACACTTTCCACAGTATGATTTAAGTCAAAGTTGCTATCCAAAGTCTTTGAATACAGGATTGTTGTACTCAGTTTAGGCATATGAATAAACCAGAGAAGCTGCACTCAATGCAGTTTAATGGTAAATGGCCAAGGGAAAAGGCTTGTAAGCTTATAAATATTTCACAGAATTTTAACACTAAAGGTAGTATACATTAAATATGAAAGCCATACTGAATTCCCCACTTTCTCTGGGAAAATACACCACATGATGTTTTCAAAACATTCGGAAATTCGAGCATTTTATTCCTAATCTCTTTGAATGACTTTTTCCTCCCACTTGTGAACGTGCATTAGGTACACAGAAGATACATCTATTTTTCTCTACCACCTGTTTCTTCAGTATCCAAGTAAATAGCAAAAAGGAAGACTGAAAACACAGTAAAAGAAACTGAAGATCCCTAAAGAAAAGAGATAGGAGTTTTGATCAAGGATCAAAAGGGGATTAAATATACATGGTCAGTTAAGGAATTATTCTGTGAGAAGAGATTTACTGTAAAACAAAATTAGCTCACAGTTGAAGACACTGGAAAGTCTGTAAACCTAATACTGAAGAGCCATCAGACTTTCCCACCCCATCATGAGGAGCACTTTGCTTATTTTTCTTGGCTCAAAGAATTCACACCATACAATGAGATTTATGTTCTTGTGAGATAAATGGTAAAGTACTATAGGTGACAACAGTTATTTTAGCAGATCAAGAGGCAATATTATCAATACCATGGAAATAAAATCCACAGTAACTCCTGTTTGTTGCCTGATGACTAAGAGTCCAGAGAGGATCTTTTTCTGTTTTGTTCTCTTGTGATGTTAGTTTTTTCTAAAGCAGTAAGGGAATAAGATCCTCTCAGACAGGGTGAAGGGATTAGTGCATCTTGCTGATGATTTGGGATCAAGACTGGCATTGTAACTGCTGGGATGTTTCTTAGCAGTAATGAGGAGACTGTCTGAAAAAAGGAAGAGAGGGATTCAATATCAGTAGCCACAGCAAACCATGTTACTACTTCAAAAGCTCCCAATTCCTGACAATAAAGAAAGAGAGAAGAAAGAGACTTAGCAGGACATTTACCAGTGGTCCTGCTACCTGCAGGCAAAGGCAACCAAACCCAGTCCAGTTTGCCCATTTCTTTTCGTGTCAAGCCATAACAGGCCCCATAACATCTTTTACACTAGGTAAAAATAATCTAATTTTTTTTAGGGGAAGGTGGGTGGATGAGGGCAAAAGGGCAACCATGACAAATCAATTGGCAAAAGAGGGCCAGTGCCATGCAGATGGCAAAGCAGTTGGGCATGGGCAACGCTCCCCAAACAATGGATAACAGGAGCAGTCCTGGAAGACCTCCAGCAGCCCTGGCCACACACAACTGAGACATTCCTTCTCCCTCCCTCAAGCCTCCAGTGAATACATCTCTGTTTCAGAAGTGTGTGGGCCCATCAGGCTTTGGCCTCAGCCCCAATCTGAGCAGCTTTCCCTCTGTGGCTTTCAGCCTCTGGTGCACGAGGTGGATGTGTCCAACCCCACAGAGACCTGAAGGCAGCACCAGTGCTGGTGACTGAGCTTCAGTGAGAACAAACAAGTGCTGCCTGTCCACAAATGAGGCTCAAATTGAAGATATGTAATACAGATGTGTTCCAGTGTGAGGTCTAAATTAACTTAGCCTGTGATTAATTGAACCCATCACAATTTATGCATAATCGGTAATTTATGCCATGGTGCATCAAGCAAGCATGTGGTTTATTGTACACACAGAACAAGATGATTTAGATTATAAGGAGATGTGGTGAAGTGACATACAGCAGACCTGTCAGGGAGGGAAAGGGAGGAGAACTAGAAAGGGCTCTGAGTAAGAAACCTGTGCTTTCTCATCCTTGCTATCATACTCCCTTTTGTGAAAGCTGTAACTCCAGCAGCAAGGCCTTGCAAATCTACCTGCCAACCAGCCTGAGAAGACATGGTAACACAAGGATGCAAATTAGAAGTAAAGAGGCTTAAAATGAACTCGCATATCTGCCACTCCTGCTCATATTTCTTTAGGGTTTTCTTCACCTTACTTTCTCATGCAACCTCTTCACTGGCATGTATTATCATGGCAGAGCTCTGTGGCTGACATGCATCTCAGATCTTTCCTTGAAACCTCTCTGGCTGTGTTCTGGCTGACTTCTTCCCTCCCTTTGCCCCACATCCTGGTGCAGCTCCAGACAGCCTTCCTGATTCTGGTTTTTCATCAGTTCCTACTGTCCCCAACATCCCCTCCTCTTCAGGCAGGCTACACTTACCACAATATTTTCATCATCAAAACAAATTCGTGTAAATATTTTGTAAATATATAAACACATTTCTTTTATTGTAAATTTGAGAAGACATGAATGCATGAATAAATCACCATACAAACTGGAGGCCTAGGTGCAAGCTGCCCTGCTAGTGTTTGAATTGCATTGAAAGCCAGCTCTGTCCTCCGGGCCTCCATAAGAAATCCTGAGGCAAAAGGGCTCTCTACATAAGGAAACCTGGGGTACTGACTGCATTAGTCCCAGAAACAAAGTGATTCACTGATTTTCTCGTGCAATTCTGACTGGCTTGCAGCTCTGACATTTTTGTCTGTTAAAAATTATGATACTGTTAACAGTCAGGGCCCCATAAGAGGGTTTCTCTGTGTGAAGTCAGGCTTGAGTGTTACACTTAATCTGCAGTTACATTTTAAATTGCATTTATATTACAGCTTAATTGAAGTGTGCATACGATTTCCCACAAATACTACTTTCAGCTGTTATACCATATCAATAATAATTAGAACGATTTATACATTCATTCTACTCAGATCATGGGTGATATGCTTCAGAATAACTAGATCTTTTGACAACAGCTGTAAGAGCTAATAACTGTCACTACCATCACATCAGGTGCTTGAAGCTTCATAAACTCACCTCGAGGACTCTTTCTTGCAACATCTTTGATCATTTTCAGCTATGAGTGCATCCCTGGCCACACCATGACAAGTTCTCTGTTCATACAGAAAATAAATTCTTGCTCTCTTCTGCCAACCTAATTTCAGTATTCAAATGCATTGACTAAGAAATTACCAGGCTTTTGTTTACAGTGATTTCAAATTCATAATCCCATCTGGGCCTCAGAATTTTGCACAGCATATTGGCAATTAATATCCAATTAATGCTTGTAGACCCACTGATTGTATTACATGTCTACAAAGCAGACTGCTGACACATTCATTTATATTTCAAACAGCACACTGTAGGCTCTATGGTACAGGGAGTACATTGAAAACTCTTAGAGTATTCCAGACTCAGGTACAACAACTCCGCAGGAGCATACTGTGACAAAAACAACCAGCCAAACAACCAAAAAAACCCCCAAAAAACAAACAAACAAAAAAAAACCCCAAAAACAACAACAACAAAAAAAAAACCCACCACAAACCAAAAACCAAATGAGAAAAAAAAAAAAAACCAACCCCACAATAGAAAACAAAAACTAAAACCAAAAATCCTTGGGGGGAAAAATCCAGGCATTTTTACTGTGTAGAAAACACAGAATTAAATTAAATCATCATAGATAAAATAATAATTCCTAGTATTTATTTGGAGAAAGACTCGGGCAATTGCAGAGGGGTGTGAGAAGGAAATGGTGGATTTCTAAAAGCGACTTCCCATGGCTGGCCACAGCTGAAGGTTTAGCTGTAGACCAAAAAACAGGCTTCAGTGGATGCAAGTTAAAATACAAGCATTACAATGAAACAAAGTAGAGAGGATGCAAATTTGTATGATGTAAAACTGAAACAGAATATAACTTTCAAAGAAGTGATATTGACTAAAGGAATCCTGGAAGCTGTGACATGCACAATACATTTTCTTTCTGGCTCAAAAATATTCTGTCTTAATGGAAAGCTGTTATATAAAAGTACATCTTTGAAGTTTCCAAAAAGAATCCTCGGGTTTCTAATAGGTTCCCAGCTGGGAGCCTTTCCCATTAGAATGGAACTGAATGACTTCTAATTATAAGTAAATATTTCCAATATCTCACTTCAAATATCTTATGCTAAATTTTAGCATTTAACTGAGCTACACATTCATGTAATCACAGGATATGCTACTTAACAGTTCAAAAAGCAGCTAACTCTTTCTTTGCTGCACTTCAACAAATGAAAATAGCATTAAAAATAGGACTTGTAACTCAGGTGACAAAAACAAATATGGCCTGGAAAAATAATTAACATCTCTTCTCAGTTATTACAAACACTGATAGTTTCTTGTTACTAGAAAATAGTCAGGAAACATAAGGAAATTGCTATAATAACAAAAGAAGATAACAAAAATTACGCAAACAAAAGATAGATACACAGAAAGATGGAATAAACAGAATTTATCTTTATCTAAAGGATTAAAGTGGCAAAGTTCTCGACAGTATTTCTATGAGAGACACACTGAATGTACACTCAATAACAGCATTCATTTGGAAGGCAACAAATATTTTAAAAGGCTTACTTTTTTTCCTTTGATCTTAAAATAAAGACATCAAAACTAAAATCTCAGCATGTTTAAATCTATGTAAACTGAAGGTCCCTCATGCTTTTTTTAAAATTTTTGCACTCAGAATAAATTTGCAACAAATAATAACCACAAAAATAATAACCACATTTTCACAGAATATGGATCAAATTAAAGTATCACCTTAGACACTTTGCTAACTTCTAATTTTTAAATAACCTCGAAAGATTTACTGATACTAATGCAGGTTTGGTACATACATTTAATGGGTTTTGAACCTGAATATACTTTAAACAAATAATGGACATTCTATACTACATATTAATTTAATTAGATGGGCTTTCCAGTAAAGGGATGTTCAGATAAGCTAGTGTTCAGATGAATACATCCTGAATGACTAGCTCTAAATTGATTTGCAGCTAGTTTATAATATTGGCATACAGGCAAATAAGGACAGTTTTGATGTTTGTGTTTGCCCTGCAAAAACCTGGCATCAACAGAACATGAAAGACCCCAAATCTCTCCTTAAAGCCTCCTTCCACGTTAGTCAGACAGGCTGCTGGTAAACAAAAGCACTGAAAGAGCTGGTCGAAGGTCACTGCAAGGTGACCATTGATTATTTGAGAGAGGCCTTTGTGATTGTGGGAGGCTCTGAGGAAAGGGTAGAAAGCAAATGGCACCCATTTTCAAGCACAGCAAAGAATATTTGGATAACCTGGGAAAGCAATGAAGCAAATCCCCTTAAAAACCTGCAAATAATCCTTTAAACCATGTCCCAACATAAGAAGGACAAGAAGCTGACTGGGAGTATAGACAGCGTGGGTTTACAAAGGAAAATGATGCCTGACCAACCTGACAGCATTTCATGAAGAGGTGACTGGCTCAGTGACGGGGTGACAGCCATTGATGCTGTTTATCCTGACTTTAGCAAAGCTTTTAACACTGTCTCCTGTAGCATTTTCATTTTAAAAACCCTTATGGACTAAGTGGCCAGTGGGGTGTATTGAAAACTAGCTGAACTGCTGGGCTCAGAGTTTGGAGCTAGTTTTACAAAGTCCATCCAGGAATCTGGCAGGAGCCTCGTGCAGTTCAGGAAGGGGAAGTACAACATCCTGCACAGAGGGCGGAACCACTACGTGAACCAGTAGGAGCTGGGGATCTAACAGCTGGAAAACAGCTTTCCAAAAATGGTTCTGGTGCACACCAAGATGGACATGAGCCAGCTATGTGCCCTTGCAGCAGGGAAGGCAAATGTTATCCTGGGCTGCATCAGGCAGACTGTTTCCAGCAGGTCAAGCGAGATGATCCTTCCTCTCTGCTGAACCTTGATCAGACAAAGCTGGAACACAGAGTTAGTCCAGTGCTTGGCTCCTCAGTATGGACATACTGGAGTGAGTCCATTGAAAGGCCACAAAGAAATGATTAAGTGACTGGACCACCTTTCAGATGAGCAGAGGCTGAACAAGCTGGGACTGCTCAGCTGGGAGCTGAGAAGGCTCAGGGGGATTTTATCAGTAACTAAATATTTGATGGGAGGGAGTGGAGCAGACAGAGTCAGACTCTTCTCTTTGGTGCCCACTGGCAGCATGAGAGACAATAGGTATAAGTTGAAATAGAGGAAATTCCATAGAGACTTAAGAAGAAAAATGGATTTTTGTGAGGATGGTCAGTTGCTGGGACAGGCTGTGGAGTCTCGCTCCTTGGAGATATTTAAAATCCAAGTTGACATTACCCTGAGCAACCTGCTCTCACTGACCCTGCTCTGAACAGGTAATTAGAGTAGATGATCTCCAGGGGCATCTTCCACCCTCGGCTGCTCTGCGAGTCTGTGAAATTTCATCAGTTTATAGGCTGAGTAACAGTTTCTGGAAGCACTCCAAGACAGACACAACACCTCTTAGGAACTCATAATCCATCAAAAAAAGCCTCCATAGATTGACTTATTGCACCAGGAAAAAATGAATTCCTTGGTTACTATTTAGGGCTAAGACATTTTTCACTTTCTAGATAAGAATTTAACAGATAAGAAGCAAGTAACCCTGGTGTCTACAGTAGGCAGATTTAAGGGAAAAAAAAACTCTGTCCACATTTTGAACAAGCCCTTGTTCAAATCACATCCTTCCTTCAGTCAAGGGGAGGATTACTGGTCAAGTAAACTTTGCTTCACATTTGCCTGCAACATGTCAAGAGCAAAATGAATCAATTCAGCAGTAGAAGCAGCTGGGCAGAGTTGGCAAAACGACTGTTAAATCAGTTTAAGATAACATGCAAAAATTAGCAAGCCTTCTTGGGGGAGGAAAGAGCTTATTTAAAGTAGCTCAAGTGGTACAGCAATGGATGTGCATGACTCAGAGAAATGGAAAAACAGCTAAAGGACTAAAGAGAAAATAAGACACCTGACAACAGTATTGGTAGAAAGAGTTTGGGCTTCACAATTCAGCTGCTATTCCCCAAGAAAAATAAGTTTGTCCTTACAAGATGAAAGGGTGAATGTTCACTGTCATTCAGTTTCTTTCGAAACATAAAATGTTTCCAATTATGGTTTTTAGCTGTAACAGTTGAAAAACATTAAGTTAGCAATTGTGCTAAACCCAGCAGTAATTCTGAATTGATTGTGTAAAGACATGCTGTGTTTTGAACAGGAAATAGAGATGGACAACATAATCCAATAGATTTCCTTCCCCAAGGCAAAAATGTGCCCCATCTTATGTTCTCTAAAGCTTTACATCAATCAGGTAATCTAGACAGAAACACCACTTCACTGAGGATAACTTTTAATAGAGAAATTGATATAACTTATATATATATATAGATATAATTGATATAAGTACAAGTTCTACTTATATGCCCTCTAGAAAGCATCTTAATTCAAGATACCTCTTTCAAATCCATGCTAGTATCACTGAGCCATCCTGTATGCAAGGATACAAGTATCATGAAACTTGAAAGTGTTATGAAAAAAAAAAATCAGATTTGTGATGTTTTCTTATATTTATAAATATAAATGCATTTACAGTAAGTTTTTTGTTTACAGTAAGTGTTATACATTCTACTGTTAGATATCTGCTCCTAGAATCCACTCTCTATTTCACAGTTTTAAGTTTCCCTCCATGATTCTTGTTAGAGCTTTTAAAACTGATTTATTTAACTATTAGGAAGAACAGAAAGGTCAGAATGAAGCCTACAACATGCTTGTCCTTTACAGACTACTATAAAAGGAACTGTTCTCATGTTTTGGCGAGAAAACAAGAATTCGTTTTTGCGAAAAGTTACTTGGCTTCACCTTTGGTTTCCATTCAACATCCAATGCAACCAAAACTTTCTCCTCTGTAAACAGAGTATAAGCAGAACAAACACTTTAATCTGGATCTTCTGCATTTTTGGAGCATGAGTAACCATCAGTCAACCAAGCATTTATAAATGTGATCTTAGAATTCGGTGTAAAAATATACTGATCTCTATTTCCAGCATAGTTGGCAGGGCTTGGAAGGGTGCGGCAGGGAACAAAATATGTACTAAATCACATGATAAGAAGAGGTCAATAGTAAATAAAGTCAAATGAGTAAAAGAAATACTGTTGTATTCCTGAAATCCAGAGCAAAATAATTTGGGATTTCTTAAAATCTTCATTTAAAGCATCACAAAAAAAAGCCACTAAACTGAGTTTTTTGAGTTAATAAGCCTGTACACATCATATCAACAATTTCACCATCAATCCATGGCAGGTTTGTAACTTCTCCGTTTCCTCTTCCCCTTCATTTCGATGAGCAGCTGCCCTCGTTAGCTGGGCAGGATTGTCTCTGGGTGGTCCCACCTGGATCCCTCTGCAGCAAGGAGAGCCTCTGTCCTTCTTGCTCTCCCCAGCCCCAAACAGACTTGCTTATGTTTTCCTTTCTTATTAGGTGATCAGCTTTGGAATGAGTTAGACAGCTGGGGAGGGCTGGGGACTCCTTTCTAAGCCCAGGAATGTGACAGGATAGTTTTATGTCTAACAGCACTTTTCCCTGTATTGAAGAAATGGACACAGATGTTCCCAGTTACTGCTATCAACAGCATCAGCCATTTACATCAGAACAGTCACAGACAATCCACCATCCAGTAACTTCATGAGGTGCTCCTTAACACCTCCAACAGTGCTAACTATTTAACGGTGTTAATGGTTTAGAAAAGACAGTGCCTGCAATAATTTTCCCCAAGCTTAGCAACAGCTAGATAGCCTTGAGGTTTGTTCAGAGTGAAGTAATTCATGAACAGTCTTTTCCAAATAAAAACTTTAGAATACTGGGGAAAAAACACAACATTGAGAGAACAAGGTGAAGGGTATTGAAGTATTTGTGTGTGATGAGCACAGAGAGGCTTAGGAGAGAGGAGGACAGATGAACAGAGACCTCAGATTTCCAAACAGCTTCTTTGATATACGCACCATCAGCAGAGTGTGAGCTGTGTCAAAGTAGTAATAGATCTCTCTGCAGAAATGTCTCTTATGAGAAGCCTGTACCTGGTTAGGACCAATAAAGAAACCTTTCTTTCTTTCTTTCTTTTATTTCTTCCCCTGCCGCCCCTTGGTTTTTCTGCAGCCACTGCAGTCCATGACCTTCGCAAGGAAGCGCTTCTGCTTTGACAACAGGCTGCAAACCTCCAAGGACTAGCAGTGCTTTCTGGGAGAGAAATCTGTTGCCTCACTCAGAATCCAATCAAAACTGAATACACCAAGTGAAAAATAAACCAAGGACATCATTATTCTGTTTCATTGTGATTTGGCTTGCCTTCAAATCTCATACCCTGTATATCTGAAATAGCAGCAACGCCTCCATTAGCAGGGCCTTCCAACACTTTAATCAAAGTATCTTTCAGAGTAAAAAGGCAGAAATGTCAAATTCCAATCACCCTTTAAATTCCCTCAATTCCCTATACCACACAGAATTAAAAGCCTTACCCGGGGATAATTTCCCGTCCAACCCAGTGTGCAGGCACGCAGACGCTCTGCCACGTGGGCATGCACCAGTTTTAGAACATGGCAAGCCCTGGGGTGGTGGGACAGGGAGGCTCCCCCACGGGCATCCCGTGCTCGTGGCCACGCTCCTGCACTCCTCACACACGGTAACAACTTCCACACTTTATAAGAAATGCAGGTTATCGTGTGCCCAGCACAACGGTGCTGTGTGCCTTGTCCAGTGCGCATTATCTGCCCCTCCTCTTTCCAAGTTTATACTAAAAGTATCAGATGCATTTCTGTTTTTACTGGGACACTTCCGAAGACCAAGAGACCCAGAGTTTTCTCAGACTTTACTGAGATCCAGAGGAATTAAGTGGTTAAAAGAAATAGGCACAAAGGGGTTGATTAGCCTGACTAAAACTCATTTTTTCTCTTATTCTGGGGTGCTCACAATACCATGAGGTCCCCAGAGTTCTTTCAGAATATTTTAGCAAAGGCAAGCTAAGCAAAATGTGATATTCTGGATACACATTTAGGTCATTTCTACACGCTGAAGTTTTTTAAGCTTTTATTCCTTTTTTTTTTTTCTTTTTTAAAGGAACCCTCAAACCATTACGTTACTTTATAGAAAACTACTCTAGGGGAAAAAAATCATACCCTTAGGACTAACGTACTTCTGTAATGGTTTCTTTGAAGAAAATTTTACAACTGTATCTTCTTATTTTATTATCACTGAAATTATGCTACTTTGTTTCTGCTGAAGATGATGATCCTTTAAAAGTGCTTCAAGAAAGAAATTAAATATAAATCTGGCATCTTAACTGTTATCTTGTATGAACATATCCAAAATTACAATAATATATGCTTTTGCTCACATAATACTATTTCTTTCTCCTATACATGCTCCTAATATTTAAAAACTGTATTTTGCTCTTCAGAATAAAAGACTGCATACAATGGAAAAAAAAAAACAATCAGATAGATACGGATTATTTTAAAAATACAGAGTTAGAGAAAGGACCAGAAAACCTCTCAAATATTAGCAGCCTCATGCTCTAAATAATATCCCATAATATGACTTGCAGAAGAACCAAGAAACATTATGACTTTTTTAAAATGCAGCTTATCTGTCCTTCAAAACACATAATTAAAAATGTTCTGACTTGTTGCACATGTGGTAAGTAACCTAGAAGGGAAGTCTCTCTGGTCTCTGCAGCGAGTACTCTGAACCCAAACAACTCCTTTGCTCCACGTGTTTTTCTGGGAAGATGAAGGATCTTGTTCCCTTGTGCAACCCTGTTGGCAAGATGTTCTGGAAAGCCACACTCCACTAACCATTATTTCTGCTTTCCACAAAGCTGGGTCTTTGATAAGGCACATTTATTTAAAATTCCCAGTGCTGTTCTGCTTCCCCTGACAGAGATACAGTATTACCACAAGTGCAGCCTCTTAGAAAGCAATGTGATGTTATAAAGTTCCACTGAATTTATCGAGGAGCCTTTATCCAGCAGTTAGCTATAACACAGTACAATGGTTATCCTCCTAAATGATAATTAATCTTTGGGGTAACATTTAATTGAAAATGTACTGTAAAAATCAACAAGTCAGCTTTTTCAAATTGAGGCTGCTTGGTTCACAATACCATTCAATGTGATTTTGTCTCACAGTAATCCACGACAAAAATCCTGTTTCCTCTGGAGATCATTTGAAAACATTTAACCCCCTGGACAATTCTGTGATTTGAATAATTTCACATTATTAGTCTAGGGTTAACCTTTTTCTAGAAATATTGTACCTTTTCAGTAATAAATAACACGATCTTATCAGTAACTATTGTATTAGTAACATAATTTACTTGTTTCCTTTAAAAAAAGTTTCAAATTTCACAGTACGTAGCATGCTCATAGGTTCCCATTCCTTGAATACACTCTCCTGATCAGTAACTGTGCTGGAAAGATCCCTGGGCAACTGTGATGCCCATGGGCAGTCTGAGGATCAGAGGTGAGGGAGCACGTAGGAGCAGATGGGACGAAACACCCTCCTGCACTAGCTAGGGTGTGACTTTCCAAGAAGTTCTCTCCTTACATCCAAGATCCAAAGAAATTTGCTGCCATGCTCCTCCTATCTCCCTGAGGTGTCTGGGACCGCAGCAGATCCTGTGGCCCAGCAGGAGCAGCCTGCCAAGCCAGCATTCCCCTGCAAGGTGTGTGTGTGTCACAGGGCTTGTTCCGGAGGAGCTTTGCTGTGACCCCGGTGCCCCACACACCCACTGCGAGACTGCGCCCACCAGCCGGACCCAGAGGGTGTCTTTGAGTTCAGCCTCCTCCAAAAGGGATGCAGGGCACACCCTCTGAGCTGTGCACTGGTGCACAGTCCTAAGCAGGGAATCCGACATCTGGGAATTCACTTCAGAAATGTCTGATCTGAGCTGAGGTGTGAACCTGGATGGACCCCTGCCACAGTACACCCATGGCATCCTGTAAGAGAGCCCTTGTGGCCACCGACTTTCAGGCAGGGATAATTTCTTTTCCACACTGGATGATTAATTCTATTTTTAGTCACTACTTTGCGTAAATCCAAGCAGAGAAAGAGGATGCCTGTGTGTGACTGCAAGCAGAATTTGGTTCCATGTCAAAATAAGGACACAGAAAGAGGATTATATCTGCTAGAAGGAAGAAATACAGCATATGATACTGAATCCCCTAGGGAGACTGTCTTCTAAAATGAAGTTCCCAGTAATCTCATCTTAATTAAAACAAAATGAAATTTATGATATCTCATTTCCTCACCACTTTATTATTTAGGTGTCATTGTCAAAGACTGCAGAAATCGAGGAAGAGAGAGCCGCTGCCCCAAGGAGTTTCCAGTCTGACTGAGGAAGAAGTAAACACTGAACAGATTAGGAAAGAAAGTAAAGCCCTCAGCAATGAATAAATACCTTTATATTTTCACAAAGGTCATTTTCAGCTATAGTGAGACAAATCAGGGAATGAAGAACCTGTCTTTACTGCTGTAGCACAGGGGAGAGCAGAATACAAAAGGTAAGAGGTGAGTGCAGAGGTGGATGAAGGGTTGAAGAGGGGCCACCAAGAAAAGAGAAAGGATGGATTTAAAAAACAATACTAAGGTGTAAGTGACCACTGTCACCTCTAAGACCAAAAAGTTTTCATCCAATATAGAAAGAAGCAAAGGAAGCACAGGCAACAAGTAGGAAATGTGACATGTCCTGAATGAAGCCAGTGGACAAATTTGGGAACATTATTTTGGGCACACCTTGTCACGAAATGCAGATAGCATTTTTTCCATTTTTATTGAAATAAAACTATAAAACCCCCTTGAAAATATTATACGAAATTATATTTTTAAAAAAGTCATTATCTTTAAAAGAGTCAGGATACAGCTGAGGAAATACATTCAGCTAAATAACTCAGAAGTGCTAGGACATCACCCTTTCATTTTAGATAGTTACATAACATAATTTAGCAAGTGATTTAATAGCTCTTGTCATGAATGCTATTCATCTGCTAGACGCAACTCTGGTTTCTATTCATATTTTACAAAACCTCTATCACAACTGTTTTTTTTTCCTTCTTTCACCTACTAATCCACTACATCTTCAGAGTGAAATTACGATTTTTGAAATAAGCAGCAAGTATTTCCCCCTTACTTAGCAAGTACCTGTCCAACTTTCCTTGCAGCACCATCTCTTTCCCAAGGCTGAGGACAAGAAATCTGGGCTGACATTGTGATTCCCTTGGAAAGGGAGCATATAGAAAAGTGAAGAAAACAAATTCTCCTTATTCCTCTCCAAAGAGGAGTGGTGATAAAGATTGGGCCCTATGTGGTTTTATCTAGAATGTGCAGTCATCCTCTTGCTAACCAGAACTAAAGCCTGAGAAACCCAAGACATTTCTTCTTCTCAACTGTACCCTCAATATTTTCAGAAGAAAAATTTCTCATAATTATTCAATATGTGATAATGATGATCTCACTATTCTACCTCACTTGAACTTCCAGACTGTGTCCAGTAAGTAAAAGGTGTTAGCACTGAAGCAGATCTCTTAGAAGTACAAAACTGTCTGGAAAATTTATAGCTGATTTAAATTTTACTTATTGAACAAAAAAGTAAAGTTTGAGTTCATCTTGCAAAAAGGAAAAACAAATATGGCATAAGACCACACCTGCACCTTGAAATTTTCTGTTTTAAGCTTCCTGCCGGTCAAACATAAAAAACTTAATCTTATTTTTAGACTGTCTTCATCACATGGACCATGCAGTCCATTATATGCTATGGGGATAAATGACAACATGTATGTCTTTCCCTGCCTTTTATGATCAGAAAATAGAGAAAAACAAAAATTCTATTATTATAAAGATACAGAACTAAGCTGAAAGACAAAGAGCCAAAAAAGGTTATAAAACAGGGGGCAGAGACCATAGATTAATCCAGACAATAGTGACACTTCTTTTTTCACTGACACAATCTGTTCTGAGAGCCTGGGTGGGGGAGAAAGAAGAAAGATCATCTGGGAGCATGGTAGATGGATTTTAAAACTCTCTGTCATTCTTTCATTCTTGGCTCTCCTCAGTCTCCTGCTCTTGGCATCCTCTCTTTTTCTTCTTACTGCACATAAAGGTTAGTTTTAAACCAACAAACAAGTGCAAGCCTGGAGAAGTTGCCTGTTTTATTTTTTTTTTCTGGGAAATGCATGGGAGAGCTCAGCTGCTGCTCGCTTCGAACTACACTGACACCCCCTCATTCAGCTGATCCCAGACAGTTCAGCGACCAGAGAGGAGCTCTCTTACTCTGTAAGTTAATATTAGGCAATGAAACTGCCTCTGCCATTAAAGTTCAAAGAAACTGATTACTCCTTTGATGTGTTGCCAAATTATTAGAATAATGACACTATTTTTTTTCAAGTGTATTTGGTGTGTCTCCTCAATTCTTGCTTTTTACCCCATGTTTTAGTAACTGTTGAACTTCAGAAAGAAATGTGTTATTTTTCTTCAAAGGAGAGCTGGGTACTGTTTCAGAATGACTTCTTTTATGTATAATGTAAAGGATATTAGCCCCCTAACAGAGACAAAAAAAAATCACTTTATTTTCCCCCTCTGGTGCTCTCCTCCTTTAGACTTGGAAAATAAACATTTAAAAATGCATGCTGTTAGTGGGCTGTGCAGCACTACACTGCTCTCTCAAAGTGAATATTGTGATAAATTATGTCAGTCTGTTCATACTTACAATCATCTTCCACTTCCTCATACCAAAGCATGTGAGCAGACATGAAATCTCTCCACAAAACAGAGGAAAAAGAAAACAACAGCAAAATATTTCTTGGCAAAGTGTATTCCAACTTTGCTGCTCCAGTAGCTTTTGCTGAATTAGGCTTGTCCCTGCATAATGCCAGACGTGTCCCCAGCAGCTCTGCAGAGGAGAGGGCAGGAATCACCAGGGTGGGATGCTGGCTGGGCTGGCTGCTGGCAGGGTCTGCGGCGTCCCGGGCAGGGAGAGGCAGGGATCCTCACTTCCACCCAGCCGGCATGGTAACTAATGCCAGTGCTCTTTGGAGGCCCCTAAATGTTTCAAATTCCAGGACCTGCGCAGAAGCGACGCTCTGTGCTTCCCTCAAAACAAAGTTGATTTCCCATAATAGGACAGCCCATGCACTCGACATATAAGGCTCTGCTTCCAGGGTGGCATGTGCAATGGATCTAAATTATGTGTTGCAGCTTCCCAAGGAACATTCAGGCTGCAAAGAGGGGAGAAGATATTTACTGCTCTCTTCACGCAGCTCCCCTGAGAGCCCTATGAAATAAATTTTCTTCCTTCCCAGCAAATGACCCCCAGCCCATCCCCGGGCAGGTTCCTCCTTTTTTGGGAGAGGAGCAGCAACCCTCCCTGACTTTTGGGATTTCAACTTCCCTCCCGAGCAGGGGAAAAAATAAACAAACTCTAAAACAGTGTTGTCACCACACTAAATGTGTAAATGCTACCACAAGTTGTGATAAGTCAGTAGCTGCTTAAACAGGAAAAAAAAAAAAAAAAAAGAACTATTGACTTACAAGTGACCTTTCCACTCCCAATAAAACCACGCAGTACTAATGCTATACACAGCCCAGGAGCCGCAGAGGAAGCAGAGGAAGGAGTGTAGTACGCACGCTGCCTGTCGCTTTCTCTTCCTAACAGTGGGAACATCCCTTTGCTCCCAAATCCCAAACAGGTGGGACCTGGGCTGATGCTCTCCCCCTGCATTCAGTGCCAGGCCTCTTGAGTTTATGCAGCAAGGCAAAACAGGCATCCACACAGTACTGGGGAAAAGGCATCCTTCACCTAAAAGCAGATTTTTATAAGACTGCTTTCTACAATATGTACTTTGTACAGTATGTACAACGTTTAGAGACAGGCCACATTAAATCATGTAAATGGTTTCACTTGAAAAGTCATTTAAAGGAACACTCTTAACACTATTCATTGTTTTGTTGGGGTTTTTTTAATCTATCCTTTAAAACCTGAAAAGTGGTATTTTTCAGTTTTAAAACTTAATGTGTCTAGTCATGCTGATTACAAGTTTATAAGTAATTTTCTGGATTATACAGAGAAATAAATACAAAAATGAAGTGTGCAATATAACCTTACAGCCATTGGCATTTTCTACACTGATAGTCAAATTAATGCACTGAAGAACCTGGATGTACAGTACATGCCAGGAGACTCCTAAGGATTAATTTGCAGCCCACAGGAACTGCAAGTCATGAACTGATGTAGAAAATAATCTGAAGCAAAGCAGAGCACACTGTAACAGCAGCAGCATTTTAATTATTTGAGGGAGAAGTAGACTGAGAAAACTCAGGAGAGGAACTGCTTATTGTGCAAATTTTTTGTTTAAAAATACCTAAGGTCACCCTTAATAGCACACGCTGTCAATAACTGAGGCCCAGTAACATCCTTAAAGGCTATAAATCAAAGTTATCTTGAAGTGTCTGATAGTAGAACTGTTATCCTCCTGGCTTCTATTCATTTCAAGGTGGAAAACCTTTTCTCCAAAACCTTTCAGGTGTATTAATCTCTGTTTCTAAATATGATCACAGGGCCTTCATCTCGACAGAGACCTGCTGTCTGTTTTACACCCAGCTCTAATCTCAATCCACAAAAGATCATGTGGACTATTCATCCTCTCTGACAAAGGTTTTGAGACCATCAGATCATATTTGGATCAGGCCTTGCAAGAAATTCAGTGCTACTCACCATTTTCTTCTAAAACATAGCCCAAAGAAGTGTCTAGTGGCAATATTTACAATAACTTACATGTTAAACTATCTTCCACGTGCAGGAAATCCATATTTGCTTCCTCTGTTTATACTGACCGAGTTCAAAACTCTGGTGGCCTCAAGAGAACACCTGCTTCATTCATAGGAGGGCAGAAACCTTCAGCGTGGAATCAGTTTCCCTTCCTCCTATTGATACTCCTCCACTCAATTGGGAAGAGTCAAGATTTGTTGGGCCACAGCGAGAAATAAAAGTGAGTGTTCAAATATACTGGGTGTTCTGGTTGGGTTTAGATTTCTAGGTTTGGTGGTTTTGGGGGACTGAAAAGAAATTGAGGGGCTCTTAAAAACCTTATTTTCAGCAGCTATGAACGCTGTGACTGCCTAACACTGAGAAACATCAAGTACACTGAAGGTGTTTAAAATGTATCTCTTAGTTCCTACCAGCCAGCACTTACATTGCATAGATAGCCTGGAACATTTTGACACACCACATTTTGTTATCTGTAGGGTCTTTTCACTCTATCTTCAACAACAGAGAGGAAGGCACACCCTCACTGTAGCTTTATGTCATATAATTACTGTACACTCAATAAATGCTGGTGGTCAGAGACCACCTGCCTCACTCTCCCTTCTCGATGCTGCAGGTAGCAGGCTCTGACCTCAGTGCTCGTAGAGGACAGTGCCTGTGCTGCAAGACAGGAAAGGAAGCTTCAAAATCACAGAGAAATTGGAAAATGTAGAAAATCTGGAATGATAAAAATGGGTATATTTTTTAACGATTGCTGTCAGCTTTAGTTTAATGTTGCCTTCCTCTTTTGCAATCAGTAATGGGTTAAATGAAAGAAAATTGTCATCGTCACAGAAATGGTCCGCGTGACTTTCAGCCACCCAGTAACAAAGGTTTTACACAGAGGCTGTTTATTTCCCTGCTTGAGAAGTCCTTTCAAAGCCTGAGTATTGATAAAGTTGAAAATATCTCCTTTCTAACAGCACGAGCGTGACAGTAATGCAGAGCTGGAGAAAATGTCGAGGAGGCCAGCAGCTATCTGAAAACAGGACAACAATAAACTGCCTGTTCACGAACCATGTAGGGGACCGGGTTCAGCGTATGACTATAGAAAAGAAATGGATTTCAACATCCAAACTTGGCAGCCACGTTTATTGTCTCAGTAAGCTAAACCAGAGGGAGGTTAGGACTTGAGGATAATGGTCAAACCATTATCAGACTGGACATGGGAACCAAGTTCTCAGTTCTCTAACTCTTCTGTATCATAATAAAGGCCTGCATTAAAATTCAGGACTTCTCTGTCAGGGAAAAAAAAAGATGCCATTGGAAAATCGTGGTTTTGACATAATTGATATGGGAGGAGCGGTCCCCAATTCAACATAAATAAATCAAATAACTTCATGTTAACAACCTCCACAGAGTAACAAATCTTCCATCTTGCTGTAATTTACTAGGACACAAGCACCTAACCCCCAACAAAGCAAAGCACACCATATTGCCATTTGTATCGCCTATCTAATTTCCTGTTAACAGATAAAACAAGAAAATAACAAATAGGTAGCGTGCTGCACAGAACTGATTTACAAACCTCTTATGACTTTTTTAACATCCCAGTGGCACGTTGTTTGCCAATACAACTCAACATCAGGCAGAGTGCTTACAGCATACACCTAAGACAGATGATATTTTGATTATAATTTCAGAAAGCATTTCAACCTGTATTCCACCCTGGTTTTAACTCACTGCCAATGCTGACCTAAAAAAAAGTAAAGGCATCCAAGCCTGTTGCGCGGTTCAGCCATTAAGCTCATAACAAGATGTCTCTGTGCTCTTGCCAGTATTTGCAAATCTATCACATCTATCTGTGTGGGAAGAAGTGGCGAGTTCCAGGGACTATGGGACTGATGTGCAGGGAGAACTGGGATGGGATTCTTTTAAGCACTAATGTGCAGCTTGGGTTTTTGTCCTGGTGGTATATTGGCTCTGACTCTTTTTATTATTCACTTCCTATCATGAAAAAAACCAAAACGAACACAAACCACTTGCATGTCAGCATCAGAGGGAAAAAAAAAAATCTATGACAGCTTTATCACAACGGAAGTAAACAAGCAGCTTCTGATTTTCCTGTGAAATCAGTGAGCAAAAAAAAAAGGAAAAAAACAAATCTTTGTGAGCCAGTGAAGAACTTCTTTTTTTTGTTTCTCATCCTATTTTTACTTCAAAAAGGAATATATCATAAAGGATTTTCGTACAGGCTGCAAAGGGGTTCTTTTTCTTGTTTATTTGATCTGCAGACCAGAAAATAAAAGACAAAAAAAACCCCAACCAAAACAAGAAACTTGCTCTTATTTCTGAAGGAAGTAGTAGCTTTTGGCTTCCAAAGTAGAATATAAGTTTATGGTCAGAAAATTAGTAGTGAACACAATGATAAAGACAAAGCCCTCTCATATGCAAGGTGTGTTGAAAAAATTCATTTTATTTCTATGCCATGGAACACTTCTGCTTGAAAACATGCTCTAGCACATGAACCAACATATTGGTTCACTGCTGTGTTTGTACTCTCCCCAGGAAACCTCCCTCCTTCAGGTCATGGCCAAACGGGAAATAGGGGTCAATCTTTTTTGCAGAGCATCTAGTAAAAGGAAGGGCGGGCTTACTTCTTGCTCATTCAACATTACAAGTAACTCTCAGAAAACAAGGAGTAATAACAATCCATTTTGGAAAGCTCCAGCTAAAGAACAACCAATCCTCTTTACCTAGTGGATCTCTGTTTGGTGTGAGGTCCCAAGCAGATTTAGCAGGAAAGCATGTCCATGCTTTGTATACCTTTATTCTCAAACCCTGTCAATTCTCCAGCTTTCAGAAACTTTCACCCCAACAGAAATGAAATCGGTCTTTACTGGATTCAGTTGGACCAGACTACTCAGAAGATATACTGAGACATCAAAAGGAAATTGTAAAAAAGGACAGCAAATTATATAAAAACTAATGTTAAGAGTACAAAGAAGAGAAGAGGAAGAAGATTTTAATTAATGATAGATACAAAGTAGGAATCAAAGTAATAAGGAGGAATTAGAATTACTCATTTATGTCTATAATATGTTGGTCTTAATCACTCCAGAGAGGCTGATATGACCAGAAGGGAGAGCATCTTATCAACCAGTATTTCTTTCTCTTTAGATTTAGGCATGTAACTCAGTCCAATCACCATGAGCATCGCACATAACCTACAGAGAGGATGCTGAAAGTGATCCAGAAAGTGTCTGCGTATCTAAAACAGGCTCCTGCCCCAAACTGCCCTTGGTGGGGCAGGATGTGCCTTTCTCTGGCTTTGTTTTATTGATCCACCCTTGGTTGCATGTCCAGACCACGAAAGGCCAAGGTCAGATTGTCCCTCTTCTCCCTGTCTTCTTGGTGTCCACAGGAATAAAATCTGAGCCCACAGACCAGTAGTGAGACACATCACAGGAGGTCTCCTAGTTGGGCAGAAAACTCCTTGGGTTCAGTTATTTTCTCAGGTCCAAAACACATGTGAAATTTACCCAATTCTTAAAAGCATTGCAACTCACCCAAGGGGAGCCTGTATTCAAAGTCACCAAGGAAGTCATTCCAGACTCTACAATGCTTAAATGCAACTGATAATAACTTGATTACTTGCATCACATCTAAATGGTGAAATATTAACCAATTTTTATACACACACACATTCGCATACATGTCTGTCCCGGAGAGAGCAAGTGTGCTCGCAGGCAAGTACTGGCAGTAGTAATGCATGTGCATACTTAATACCTCTTTGAAGAGGACCCAATTTCACAAAGTGAAAGACAATTATAAAACCTCATCAGTGAGGAGAAAGAATTTAAACAGAGAAATGTGAACAGTAATTGAAAGAAGTTTGAAAACGCTGTTTAGGCCTTCATGTCATTACTAAGAAAAGTTTCTCTGGTTGAAAACAAACAACGGCAAACAAAAACAAATTTAGTCTAGAAGAGAAGCAGGTATTTAAAAAACAAAAGCAAACACAATATGTAAGGAGCAGAGGAAAAACGCCAAGCTGATTGCAAAGAATATCAATAAGAGGTAATTATGAATCAGAGTCAACAATCCATACGTAGGAGACAGAGAATTCACCTAGGTCTGCAGGCAAGCTGCATCAGCTCTGCCAAAGACAGCCCAAGGTCACTTTGCAGAGTAAATGTGCTGGCTGCTCACATAAACACAGTTTTCTTTAGGGAAACACAACTTGAGCACCAGCCGCCTACGCTATTCCAGCCACCCCATCATGTACTCCCCTGGCTGTACTCTGCTCCAGTCAACATTTCAGCTGTGTCCAGTTTTGACACAACACTTTATGAAAGCCACAGATAAACTGGAGAGCATTTAGAATCACAAATATCCAAACAGGCGGGTTTCTTTGCAAAGAAAGACTGAGGGAACTTTACATATTTAGTCTGGAAGGAAAAGGCAAAGGAGTACTTAGCTGCTGCCTTTCAGCATCTAGACATCACAACACCCCATTATTTTTCATGTATTCCAAGGAAAGGGACATAATTTGGGTGAAATCAACTTAGATTTGATATTAGGAGAAAATTGTGGGAGTAGCAAGTTACTTACACATATGAAAACATATACACATAGAGGTCATCAAACCCTTTTAAGCTGAAGCTTGTAAGGAAAACTAACAAATTTTTCAAGGGTAACAAAGTGTGTTTGATCTATCTCAACCGTTGCAGCAGAAGAAACTGAAATGCCTTTCATATCTGTATTTCTATAACTTTCTCACATAAAATTTACAGACTAGATAATATGACCAGTCACACAGAGTTCAAGTTTGGATGCATCTCGTACACAAAATAATTGTGTTGTGAAAGGAGAGCAACCCAGTGGGTACAGGAACACACACTGACAACCTGGAAACCTAAATTCTATTTACAGTTCTGTCAGTCACTCATTGTCCAATTTCCCACATAGAAAACAAACTGTTACAAGCTAAACAAGTGCTGTTAGCCTGCTTAATTACTGTTTGAGAGAGGTGACAAACTGCTTAAAGTACAGGACTATTAAGGGTGTGTGTTTTAATTACACTGATTTCATCCTAAGTCTCCCTGGATGACAATTGCTCAAAGCCTTAGTTACAGTGGCAAAAGACTGTCACATTAAATTTGTGAAGACTGGGCTATTATGACAGCAAATTATGATGACAAAATTATGTTAGTTCAAGTCTAATGAAACATTACTGCACACACTAGGATGAATGTTAAATTATTTCTGCGCAGGTCTATGTGCAGGTTAGTACATCGAGATGATGGCAAACTGAAGTTAATGCAAGCCTGCAGAGATGACATTAAGGATGGCGAGATGATTGCAAAATGATGCTGCTGCAAGTGAGCTGTGATTAAAAAATAAGTTTCTAAACACAAAAATGTGCCAAGGGAAAGTAAAAATAAACCTACAGAAAATAAAACCAAAGACATTTTACTTAAAGCAAAAACCATACTGGATACAACTCGTGCTGCAGACCAATTCCCTGCCAAACTGGCCAACGTTGATTAGGAGGGCACAAAGCCAGGATGACACTGCTTTACAAGTAACTGCCAATAAATTCTGAGTAATGGTATCACTAGGACTTTTTTTTCCACTAGAAAGAGGTAATTGACTCTGTAGAAACATAAATAATTTTTGGAAAAGTGCTCAAGATTATTGTCCTATGAAAGAATCTTGTTTTATCAGGAAATTCCTTCCTAAATTTAATCATATTAATGTTTTTCTTTCTTGTGTTCTGGCAGGGTTAGTAGTACATGACTAGAACCACATTATACACTAGGCCCAAAAGAAATTAGTCCACTCTCAGGTAAATTCAAATACATAGGATCCACAGCATTGTAAGATTAAGGAGATTAGACATTTAATATGCACAGTGCTCATAATATTTTCACGTGATTAGATCAGCAACACCAAAGATCTGCTAGTATATTTCCTTAGAGCAATGTTCAAATATTACTTCTAATATTCTCATATTCTAATATGAGGAAAAAATAATTCAAAACCTGAAAAATTCTTCTCTTTCCTTTTGCATTTAAAGTCCCTCCTCCTTGCTACAATATTTCTATCTACTGCTAAATACAAGATGTATGTTTCATTTCTCTTCTGGCAACAGCAGGTATTCTGCATTTTTTCAAAAGACTAGTGTATCTATCTATCTGTCTGACTCTCTATTTGTAATGTTTTCCATCTTATTATGACCTGAAATATGTGATACTCAGTTACTGATGAATTACACTGGTGAACTAAAGTGCTTTGTTTAAATAACAGACTTTGTCAAGCAGTTTAGGTGGTGCCTGACCTTTAGGTGGAAAGCATGCATAATTTTCACCCATCTAGTAGAGAAGAAAATGAAAAATTCCCTATTCTTGAAAATTTGTAAGTTTTTACTGGGCAAATTACACATCCTATTCAGCAACATAATAGAATGGCAAAATCTCACTAAAAATAAATAGATCTTAATAAGGTAATTTATTTCAGAGATAAGTACAGAGTGACTCGTGCTTTTTTTCAGATTTTTCTAAATAGTTCCACAGCTAATAAATTAGTAGTTGGAGTACAGAAAAGGAGATCAAACTGGTGGTTCAAGGCTTCAAGTCACTCTGATTACAGACAGAAATTTGTAAGAGCCATTATCACTGCATACATTACATTAAAATTCATGTGGCTTTCCTGGAGACATACATACATTCCACCTGCAGGCATGGACTTTTTAGAAGACTGGGAAATCACTACATCCAACCACTCACTAATCTGTCTGTGGGCATGGAACCTCTGCCAGCTGAAGCTACCTGCAAATCTGAACTGAACATAGGAAAGAAAACACAAGCTGAAGTTATAAAAGAGGAACCATACAGTGCTCTCTCACTCTGCCTGCTGATTTCAGCCTTACTAAACACATTCCAGTGAAGATATACCCTCTGATGGCAATGACATAAGATCTGTAAAATTTACTTAATTCAGTGATGTTTTATAACACAGGAAAAGAATAGAAGATGGGAAAAATTACTAAATTTTTTTAGAATCATTATTGATAAGCAACAGCAATCAAAGTCACTTTATTATAATGACGTAAAGAAGGTCCAGCTAAAGAGTTTTGAAGCCTAAAAAGTCTATTTTCTAAGGAATTATTTCAAATCTTAATTGTTTAAAAATATTTCATTTCTTCAGTGGACCAATTACAGGTTGGTTGTTTTGAGGGTTTTTTAGCCTGTTAGTTGCTTATGCAGCATGTATACAAATGCTTATCACGCTAGACTCGTGGGCTGACAAGTCCAAAGGGATTGTGTGTTGTGTGCAAACAACTGCTTCCTTTAAAAAACACTTCATGTAAGTTTAAAAATGTAATTTAGATCAGAACTGGAGCAGCTTTGTAATCAATATGGAAAACAGAAATTTTTGCAGTCTTCTCCATTACAGATCCACTAACATACAGCCTAAGTGCCTACTTTCACAGGAGCAAAATGCACCTCAAATTATTTTTATGCAATGAACTTCGGCTTATGCTTGTTACATAAGTAAAACTAGATTATATATTAACATTAGAGAAAGTGGGCTAAATTTAAAATTCCCTAAAATTAATCAGTCCATGGAAGACAGAGCAATATATCCCATATGGAGGACTACAGCAGCACAAGGTATTGGTTACAACCTCTGAGAACAAGGTATTGGTTACAACCTCTGCAGGCTTTATGAGAGCTGCAGATGATTAAATTTATTCAACATTATTTTAGCTGTTTCATGGTAATTTGCCTGGCCTATACTCACTTCTTTTTGAAGGCACAGGTCTTCTATGGATCTTGGGTTAGAACTACCAGCCTCAGCCAGAAGTTCCAGTCACTGTCAAACATTTTAAATGGCATATGTATAAACATCTGATTTATTCCCTACTAATGAAGCACAAGTACGAGTTCTACTTTCCTTTTTAAAAACAGAAAAAATATTTCAGATTAAAGCACTCTGTCACTCTTTAATCCTTCCACTTACTTATTTTCCCTGTTTGATAAATATATCCACATAAAACTTCTCATAAAGATATACTTGACCAGAATACAGATGTATCAATGACTACCACTACAACTAAAAGAGATATTTTAAAGCCAAAATATACAAATATACAAATAGACTTCAAATGATTTAATGATGATACATGTTTCAAGCATAAAATTCATCAGAAAACACAATAAGTACTTCAGCCACTATGTACAGCTGTTTCAACATCCGATGGATAAAAACTGCCGAATGCAATGCCCATTTTTTAAAAAAATTCTTCTGGAACTAAAACCCATTATGTCTAATCATGGTACCAGTCTAACTTTCAGAAATTGGAATAAGAATTGAATTAACAGATGAAGATATGAGTTAGTGGAGAAATGTATTTTACAGGGCCAATCACACTTCATGTGTCTGGTAGGGTTCTTTAAATTAGTCAGTGAGCACAGAGTCAAGGGAAACTCAGTTTATGCAATTTTAAGAATTCTCAATACTGCCTCATTAAAAAAATCTTTTTAAAAAATCATCTTAAAAAAACAAAGATGTCATAGGATAAGAGATCCACTTTCACAAACAAACAAATCATTAAAACACAGAAGTGCCAAAAGCATTCAGTTTTCTCAAATGTGTATGTCACCAGACGTATCACAGATCAGATCCAGCACTGTTCAGCATATAAGGTGCACTGATTATCATTACATGGATCTAGAAAAATAAGGCAACTTTCAAGTTTCCTATTAGTGCTAAGGTATTCAGGGAAATAAATGAAAGTTTGGCTGCAGAGAGATGCAGAAGAGTCTCAGGGTGTCAACTGGGCAATAAAAAAGACAGATGAAATTCAATATTGAGAATATGTGGAGGAAAAGAAATCTCAAATTTACGTACTCAGCATGAGCTCCAAACTAGTTATTGCCACTCAGGAAAGAGATCTTGGAGTTATAAAAGGTCTATGAAAATATCAACTCCATCTTAGAAGCTGTCAAAAAGCAAATCAAGTGCTGGCCATTACTATGACAGAAATAGAGAGCAACATACAAAATACCATTATGGTATTATTTAAAGTCTTCAGGTGTTCACACTTTGAATACTGTGGGCTGTTTTGCTTCCCCTATCACTAAAAAGATATAGCAGGAATAGTAAGGACAACAGAAATTATTGAAAGCTAAGTAGAAATGCCTTCCATGAAAAGAATGATTACAGAAGAGTCTTCAAGGTAAGGTGAGGAGAGGGTGAACAAGCATGCCAGCCCTCTGAACCTGAGGAGGAGGAAGAGATTGCCCAGGGGATGCACACCAACCAAAGGAGCACAGCATTACAGATTGTGAGACTAATCATTAAACCATGCCAGAGAGGGACTGAGGCCCAAATGGGCACGTACAAGTCCAGGAGGAGGGTCCTGGCACCATCCCTGAGAGTTTTCCAAAATCATCCTCTCAAAGTACAGTGGACAAAAAGAGCCAACCCAGTACTGGGCTTCCCCACAGGTGCTGGGAGCAAATCAGAGGGGTTGGCTCTGCTGCTGCAGAAGGCTGTGGTGTGTCCGTGCCTGAAGGGCTGTGTGCAGTGCTGGCCTCCAGGAGGATGCTGTGGAATTACAGAAGAGCAACTGGAAACAACCAAAGGTCTGGAGCACACGCAGAGAGCTGGGATGCTTCAGTTTCTGGAGGAGAAGGCTCAGGGGAGATAGGACTGAGTCTTGAAAAGCCTGAAGGAGTGAACTGGCTCCATAAGGAAATTATTTACCAAATCTTGTAACACAGCTGCCTGGTATAGGATGCACAATTGGTTTAAAAGACAAAAATAAAGTATTTCTTCAGCCAATGGGCTACCTGCTTCTGGATTTTGCTGCATAAGGAGTTTATGGAGGCAGATGTTTATCAGCTGGTTTAGAACAGAGTTAGATGAATTGACAGAAAACAAGTCTGTAAACACATGCTAAAAGGGAATGGGGCCAGAATGTAACCTCTAGCATTTTTAACACAGTGATTGCAGATGCTGGGGTAAGATGAGAAAATGAATCTCAGAAAGTGTCCAGGCTCATGTGCTCTCTCTGACTATCATCTCCTGTTGCCATTTTCAGGAGAAATAATCCTTGGCTTGATGCACCATTGTTCTGACCCAGCAGGACATTCTGTATGTTCTTAAGTTACAGGGGAAAGCAGACTACAGCTGAACACAGCTGAGGTGTACTAAATCATGAGCCTTTAGAGAAGATGAACAGAGAACAATTTTTCACTGTCTCTCTTAGCACAAGAGCTGGATGCAAGAGAGAGAAAAAAAATAGAAAATCAGCAAGTGACTGGTTCAAAACAAGGAACAAGAAACACCTCTTCACACTGCGTGTAGCTAAGTGACAGGACTCTGCTGCTGGATGCTGTGGAAGACAAGGGTTCCTGTCACTCGGCTACCCTGGGAGCCAGGTACCAGCAGAAATGGTGTGAATGTCACGGGTCCTCGGACAGTCCCCTCAGGCACACAGTCATTAAAGCAAAAAGGAACTGGACACCTACCTGTGCCCCACTTGAAGCACCAAGCAAGACTCTGCAGACAGCATTACACAGCAGCTCTTTTCACCCCCACAATGCAGTCATTTCTTTATTTCCTCTGCCCCAGTGCCTCTCAGGCAAAATGCTGCTGGTAAGCTTTGATGGGAACAGTGTGACACAGGTTAAATCACTGGTATTATTCGCATCTTTTGTAGTTACAACCACCTCTGAATTTAATAGTGCTGCGTGTTTTAGTACAGCAGTGTTTGCATGACAAAATATTAAAGAGCTTTCCACCCTTTTACCATATATCCCGCTTTCAAGGGTTTATAATTTAGCTGGGAAAATGCTCAGAGCTGAAGATCAGCATTCAAAGTCTCAGTGTGGAGGCAGCATTTCATTTCAGTTGTGAGAGGGAAAACAGTATGTCATTTTTATAACTATCAATAGAAGGCTTCTGCGGGATTTTTACTTTCTGGATTTTTTACCTGTTCTAAGACATTTTCCTGTTTCAAGTTAAGCAATTGGATGTATTAATAAGTGACAACCACTGATCACAGCATGAACAAGAAAAGATAACTGTCTTTAACAAAAAGCTGGTACAAAACCAGTGTACATTTTCCACAGCTTTACATGAAACACAAAGATCCAGTTCTGTAAAGCATAACTACATAGTCATCACTCACATGCAGTGCTGACAAAACTGTAAAGGGTTTTAAACATTGGGTTCATACTTCTACATTCAGGAGAAAAGACAGATACTAACCGTAGGACATGCAAAGGACAGAGGAATTCTTAATTTATCATTTCCAAAATCTTGCAAGGAATCAAAAATCTGTTCTTTACTTGAGAGAATTCATTTAGAATTCTCTAAAGAAGAGGGTTTAGTAGAAGATAACAGCCTTTCCATTTCCCAAGCTGTGTTGGTTGTTTTCACTGATATTACTTCAGAAATATTTATTAATTATACAGTCATTATATCAAAACATCTTGTTTATTGACATAACATTTTAATTCCTTCGCCTTTCTTCCTACCTGCAGACATACAGAGAACTGGAGTTGTCTGCAGTCCCAAAACATGCATCACGTACAAATACATTCCTGTGGAATTCAATTCATGGCATGGGTGAATAAGAGGTTAATTCATTTCCAATATCCATCACCAGAGGTACTGAAATAATAAAATATTCTACTTCCTTTAAGCTTGTGTGCCATTCCCTTCTCTCAAGAGCTTCATTAGAATGTGAGGAAGCAGAAGGAAATTACTACACCTTGGAAAGAACCACCCCTACAGATTAAAAAATTCACATTGAACAAAAAAAAAAGATAAATACATTTGGGCATGTATACACACACACCCAAAGACAAATATATACATACAAGAAAACATACACAGCAGTAGTGTTATTTTAGAGGAAATATATGGACATGGAGAGTGGGAGGAAAGGGTAAATGTCCAGGATCCATTGCAATATGGAGTTTGACAGAAATAGGATAATTGCTATACCTAGTGCTAGAATGGGCTTCTAGGCACTTTAATTTAAATGTTTCTAGAAATGAGGGAAAGCTTAAAACCACCAAAGTCTTCCATGTAGCCACAATACACAAGAGTACTCCAGGGCTTATTCCACTAAGGGGTGAGCGTGTCTCCTTCCTGTTTGACAAACTGCATGAACCAGTGCAGAGCTTCTTAATGCACAGCCATCAGCCCAGCCACAACTTGGTGATGGGTAATGCGAATCATGAGCCGCTGTATGTGCTCCTTGTGGTGACAGTTCTTAATTTCATTTCTAGGGAAACTCCTCATCGATCACTCTTCGAATTGTCTGTGTCTAATCCTTATTCGGGAAATATGTCTCGACATAATCAACTTTATCAATTATTGCACAATAGCTAATCTCTTGCCACAGAAGAAAACATTGAGAAGGCGTGATGGCATTACTCTGAGAATACTTCACCTGTCCCCTACATCATTTCTAAACTTAATAGCCTCAGAGCTCAATATAGTTCTGAAATTTCACTGATGGGCTCCTCCGGGGCATTACTACCAGATTACTCCCATGATTTGATGACAGGATATGTTATAAACACACAGAGTTGCTTGAAAGATATTAATTGCAGTGTATGTGCTTCTGCTAAGTTCTTGCCGGCAGCAATCTCAAAATTAAATCCCTTCAACGCTGTTTTCATATGCATGGGTACCACTAGAATATTCTCAGGGCAGTCTGCATCGACGGCGGCGTGCTCATCTTTCAAGTGAATCCCATGGTCCCTTCCAGTTATCTGGGTGGCTGCCTACATGGGGGAACTTGTGCAAAGCAAGGCAGCATTTGAATTTACTGCTCAGCTATTACTGCAGAAAACGCCTCATGTGCACCAGCTCGTGTGAGGAACCTTTTCTGCCTTAACTCAGAAAATGGTGTTGCACAGGGGTGCTTTTGGGGCTCAGTTAAAAATGTCAGATGAGGGCTAAGCTATTTTCTCACTGTGGGAACCACGCTGGTGTTTTTCGTGTGCCTTTCTCCACTTATAGATACGCCCTTATAGATTATCTTTCCATAACCGTAAATTGTGTTTTCCTTCAGCCTCACTCCCAATACTTAAAAATAAATAGCCTACCATCAAAAGGTAAAGATTTATGGACTCCATCAAAAATATCCTAAGTTTCAAGTTCAAGAGAGGCTGAGGTTGTGATGCATGAAGCTTGGTTTTGCCTGCCTGATCCATTCTGCAAAAAGTCTATCCCAACACTTTCTTTTCACAGCAAAATTCTTAGAAAACAGCTGTAAGCCTTCAGTGTCTTAAAGGCATCTTTTAAAAATACTTCCCTCAAAAAGTAAAGCATTGCCAAAAATACATCCTCTTATGTACAAATAGCAGCCAGTTCATTCAAATGCCGTTTAAGAACTTCCATGAAAGAGATGCATCCATGAGACAAACAGGACTTGAGATTCCAGAACTCCAAAAAACCTTACTTTTGGGGTAATTTTTAACAAAGGATGCCTTCATCTGAGCAGGTTTTCTTTTATTAACTGAGAGTTTTAAAATTCCTCCAGGCTTCAGAGACAACAACAATAACAACAACATTACATATGTTTCTTTGCTAGGATGTGGAGGCACTGAAAAAAGGGGGACCCCTCCCCTTCCCACCCCCCTGCATACATGCATGCTCGTACACAGACACATAGACTAGAATATCAGTTTTAAAATATGCAGAGAGACCCTGGAGAGTCAACATTAATGGAACTTAAAAAATCATATAAAAAGACAACAGAGAAAACCAAAAATATTAAAAACTATGTTCAGGGGTTGAGAGAATAATGATAAGGGATTCCACACTGAGCTATGCTGTCAGAAACACTCTCCCTTAGACAGGGGTGATTTAATCCTGCAGGGACTGACTGCAGCAGAGGCGGAGGTGTGCATGCCCAGCTGCCCACCAGCCTCATTCCACACCCTGGCTCACTCTCCCACCACTGGTCTCTTTGTAATTGACTCCTGGAAGACTTCAAAGGCTTTGTGAAGGCAGAATGGGGAATAAATGCTGTCTGGTGGGTGTTGGGGGCTGGATCTCAGGAGGAACATTCCTCTGGGGTCGAAGCCTCTTGTAGCCACTCCTGTAAAACCAAGGTGTTACCATGTGTAAAATGAACCATTCTTGGCACAAGAGCCTGGGTGCAGGGTGATGCCCATAGTCCCTGGGCTGTAAACCCCTCAGGAGCAGCAGCCCTCCTCATCAGACTCGTGCAGCTTGGACAAAAGCAGCTTGAGGGGTAATAATGAGCCACCAGCCAGCACATTTATAAACCCACACCACTTAGAGCAAATCCCTGTGTGACACAGGATTAAAGAATAAGGTGCAGAGCGTGACAGCACACATGCCAGAGTGATCCCACGGGCTCCATCCTGGAACAAGGAGGAAGAAACCATTACCAGCAATATCACTGCCCTCGCAGCAAATGATTTGGGGAGGGAAAGGGGAGGGTGCAATGCCTCCCTGAATTCACCTGCTCCGGGCTGAAACCTTCCACCTTGAAATGCAGAGGGGTAACAGAGAAGTGAGATAACACCAGAGAAAAGGGTGCATCAGGAAGTGGGTGTGTACTTAACAACTCCATATATGAGCATGAAGTGTCCACAGCACTGTTCCTGGGATTCTTTTATTAGATTGAAAAAAATTTAATTAGATTAAGAAAACCTGTTGGCAGGTTTGGCCAGCAGCTCTGCTCCTCCCACCCACGGAAACATTTTGAGTGTTTCAAACTGGTGAGGATTAAATCTGCAACTTGGGTGCAACAAAGCTGTAATGGACTTGTGACAGAGCAAAATAGTCAGAAGTTCTACAGGTAAATTAGAAACAAGATCATTTCTAAATAATTAATAATAAAAAGAAAAAAAATAATTCTAAGCTCAAAAGTCAGCCTGATTTGAGGCAACATTTTGTCACAAAGATTGATTTGGTTCCTTGTAGAAAGGGGAACTTGAATTTTATTGTCTAAGCACACTTATGACATTGTGCAAAGAAATTTACGTATCAGAAACAATGTTGACAGAACCAGACCCACAGAAAACTGGTGACTTCCTTAGTGTCTAGAAAAGAGCTCCAGTGATTTTTCTGGTATTCTGAAAAAATGCTAGATGGGTAAAATAAGTCACCTCTAGAAGACTCTAAGGGCAAACTGCAGGGAATAGGGACTTAACTGGAGGGAAAGATGATATGGCATTAATAACTCTTGGGCTCCCTGCCAGTGAATGGGAGAGGCTTGTCAGAGACACCCCAAAACTTAAACCAGTAAATTCTGGTCAAGAATATGCAAGATCGTCCTTAAAACAAAAGAAAGCCAAAGCAGCAGTAAAAGAAACAAGAAATAAGACCCTCCAAAAAAACCCCAAAAAACCTTTCTCTTGATTCCTCTGAATTATGCAAAAGAGAAGACAGGACTAATTTCCATTATTTAACCAAATGCAAACTGGGAAATAAAAGTAAGATTTTTTTTTTCCCCAAACCCCCAAGAGCCGTGTGTTGTAAATCTCCTCCCTCTTCCAATCATGTAACTGGGAGGTTATTTGCATTTTTTATGAAGTACCTGCTGTGCATTCCAGTACTCAGGCAGAGGTTTTTTCAGAGAGGAGGAAGCACACTGTGGCTTGCACTGTGAGATGATGAACCTCTGTCACGTGCTGCGGCTCAGGCATCCCTGTCAGATCAGAGCTGCACTTTGCCACGTAATGAAGCAACTTAGAACTACTTATTCAAAGCCTTGAACTTAATTAGCAGTAGAGCGAGGCAACTAACTTGCAGTGAATAAATTGTCAACTTCGTTTCTTTCTATTCATGAACGTCCTATGATTAGCACAAATTATTCTTATAATTATTCAAATTTAATTCACCAAGTTATTAAAATAATATTTAGTCTACAGTTCATTCACCAGGAGCATGAATGTTATAAATGAGTTTATTAATTCTGAATATCTGAGTAGATCACATGGTTCAAGGTGTAAAGCTGAGAGTCGGAGTGTCTGGGCAATTACCTACAGCACTGAGTTTTACACTAAGTTCCCTGCTTTAGACTCTGAACACTGAATAAATGTTGGATAAATTGTCATTGGTCCACTTATTCACCAAGAACTTTTGGAAGAGGAACATAACTGAGGCAAAAGTAATATATGCGAGGACTTGTAAGGGGAAGGGAAATGCAAGCAAAAAGTTACAAATAGAAAACACCTCACTAGGATTTTTCACAAGTTCAAACACCATAGCCCTTGGACTGAAGCTGTTAGCAAGCTCCCAGTTAACAACATTCCCATCGATAAGAAGAGAACTCACAAGAGGATGCTTCACTCAAAACTGTGCTTGTAGGAGTGCTGATAAATCAAAGTCATCATTTAATAACCCGCCCCACCCAGCACAACTCCAGGACAAGTAAACTCATAGTACCTGAAGTACCTAATACAAGAATTTGCTGCCTTGTTTCTTGTGCTGCCCTGAACGCCTTCCAAGATCTCTGTTCTTAAAATTTGTTCTTCTTTTCTCTGAAGCATTTATTTCAGAAGATTGACTGCAGTTGTGGTCTTCCCCCTCTGCCGCTGCCTCAGCTTCAGCAGTGGGTGAGGGAAGAAATCTGAGTGCTAATGAAAAGGACTTTTTTGGATTATGGAATAAATCCTTCATTCAAAGACAGAGAGACCCTTTTTAGCACAGTCTGTAGTGACAAGGGGCAATGCATTTAAACTGAAAGAGGGTAGGTAAGTTTAGATTAGACAAGAGGAAGAAATTTTTCACAATGAGACTGGTGAGTGGAGTGGTGGTTACTGGAACAGTGGAGAAGTTGTGGATGCTCATCCATGGAAGTGTTCAAGGCTAGGTTGGATGGAGATTTTATCTAGTAAAAGATGTCCCTGCCCACAGACCAGATGATTTTTGTTCAAAAAATCCCAAAAAAATCCCCTTCCAACCCAAACCATTCTGTGAGTCTGTGAAAAAAAGCACAGAGATGAAAGGGAAGGATGAGTAGAGGTATGAAACAATTTGCATACTGAAGGAAAAAAAATAGATAGGGAGTCTTAATGCTGAAGGAAAAAAAAAAAAAAGTTGTTTGCAAGCAAATAAGCAGGACTCTTGTGGCAGCGAGAAGGGAGACATGTCCTGTCTACCACACCAAGCCCCTGGGGAACCCAGTGGCCTGCACCACTCTTCTGTATCAGCCATCCTCAGAAAAACCTTCATGCACAAGGTGCTCACACAGCCTGCACTCGGCCACCCACACTATGGGACCTGGCAAATACCCACTCCACTGCAAAGAGTCCTTCAAGCTCAGCCACAGATGTTGAGAAAAATCAATGAAGAGTAGTGAACAGGGTTTATGAGCTTGAACAGTGGAAATGGGGAACTATTGACCAGCAGATCTATAGCAAGAGGAATTTGGGGCTTGTTTGCTTCATGATCTTTTTACCTGAGAAAGCAAAGCAGAGATGTCATTTAGGGCACAAAAGAGTACCTCTAGGTTAGTCCTTGATAACCAGGAGGCTGGAGAGTGCTCCAGCCCAGCCAATGCAAATCATACCGCCCAACCCACTCCAGGACACTCCTCACTGAGCACAGGTAGGGTATACACTGAGGATGTCCTCATGTCATGATGGTGCCTCCTGCCCACTGAGATTGCTTTCAAATGAGAGATTTTCCACAGATAATTGTCAAACAGACAGCACAGTATGACAAAATATCTTCTGGTCTGACTCAGTAAGCAGTGTCTGTAGTCTTTGGTAATTATCAACAATTTTTACACTATATATTTATGTGTTGTAGATGCCATTCTGCAGTATTTTTCTAGCTCAGAACTAACTAATGGAAGCACCACAAGATGTCTTAAAAGAGATTTCCCCTAGCTGGAAATTGAAACATTTTTTACAAAAGCATGAACACACTTGGGCACATTCTCTCTTAAAAATCCAGACTGTAGGCAGAGTTCACATGAGATTACATAAAGAGAAGTGAGATGCATAAATGCCTTCTTGTTTATAAATGCAAATCATACCTTCCCCTCTTCCATCCCTCTGTCCCCCTGCAAGTAAAAACAACAGATCAGAGGAAAGAAAAGGTGTTTCTGTTATGATGGACCCAATCCAGGGGACAGGTCCTTTTGTTTGAAGGGACAGGCACACAGCCCATCCTTACTCTGCTGCTGTGGTCCTGAGGATGCCTACCTCTAAAACCTTTGCAACTATGGACACCAATATGTGCCATCACTTTATTATAATCCATTATGATCAGTGCACCCCAAAAGTCAACATCTAGCTGAAGCTTTACACCAGCATTATGAAAATTCCCCATAACTTGAGTGAAATTTCAGTTAGCATAGCTAGCACTTGTCAAAATTCATATTTCTGTATGCTCAAGTCAAATTCTTTTCCAATCAAACAGCTGCAGATATTTAGAAATATGTAACTATTTATGGCCAAATGTATCATGAAAATACTGTTTCTGCTAATATAACAATTCAGGATGGCTGTTCAGTTGTCTGTGCAAAATGAGCTGATGGTTGTGATTAATTTACAGTGGACAAGAGACACTATTGTAAGCAAATCTAATTGTTTCTTTTTATTGGTGGAAGCTGAAAAGAAGTGAAAAGTAATCTGCCCTAAACTTCTATGGTTCAGGAAATAGACCACAAGAAAGTCTACTTTAAAAAAAATATCAAAAGAGAAAGGAGAGTGTCGATTGTAGATGAATAATACACAGACATGTCCACGGTGATCTAAATAATTCAGCACACAAAATTAAAGCATGTTGCACATCTGCCACCATAAAAGATAAAGCTATCTAGTCTGTTTTAAAAGTATAATGATTACAAGGGAAAACTTTTGATTCATGCTCAGGTCTAGTTTGAGTGCCAACCCTGTGGTCCCAACAAAAGAACATCTCAAAGCTCTGGGCTGAAAGAGCTTCAGTTGCAAAGTTTTAATTGATTAGAAACAGGCAGCAAAGTTTTAAAGCGTCACCTGTTACCAGGAAACCCCAGTGGTGCTGAGCAGTCAGCCAAGACCCTGCACCCTTAGGATCCCTCCATCCCCTAATGAGATGCCTAGAAATGACCACTGCAGTTGTTTCTCTGGCTGCAGTGAGAATTCTCATACACCTGCCCTCCACCTCATCCTAGAGCCCTGCCAAGCCTCCTTCTGCACCTCAGTTTGGGGTGCCAGTCTAAAAAGCAACCCTTCCAGACTCCTTCACTTTCTATGTCTGAAGTATCAACAACACACCATCTGAGACTACAAATGGTTCCAAATGCACTGACCTTCCAGCAAATGCCTCTTTTCCAAGTGGAGATAGACCATCAGATAAGCACCAAACGGTTCCAGTAGGTCCATATGTCTTCCAAATTTTCACCAAGATGCAATGAGAGAGAAAACTCAGCGAGCAGAAAATTCCTTCCTGCTGTGTGAATGATATGTGGCAGCCACGCCTTCATTATACCACCACACCTTACGTACCCCACCTGATGCAACACCGGCTCCATCTCTTTTGGAGGAGCCAAGGGGCGCACGTGGGGGAGTGCAGCTGCTGCTGCAGGGAGGGACTTTGATCCCAGTCACAGCAGAACAGCCCCTCATTCCCACTGAGGGCAGTGCCAGCAGCCCGTGCCACTGGGCTGGCGCTGCCTCCGCACCAGCCACCCACGGGCCAGCTGGGAGAGACAGCTCAGCCCCGTCCCTGGACAAGCACCAGCCCTGCTGTGGAACCTCCCAAACATCCCTCATAAAGTAACACTACAGTTATCCACATCGCTGCTTTGGTATTTTAAGCTAAGGGATCTACTGCAAACAATATTTTTGTATTAAATTACTGGCTTTTTAAAATGCAGCAAGATTCAGATTCTTTCAACAGGGAAGTGTTGCTGCCAGCTAGTTGTTCAATGTAAATTCTC
Source organism: Platysteira castanea (assembly GCA_013397175.1). Lineage (NCBI taxonomy): Eukaryota > Metazoa > Chordata > Aves > Passeriformes > Platysteira > Platysteira castanea. The sequence continues at coordinate 570,873 of VYXC01005144.1, forward strand.
TACAGCTTTGATTGGGCTTTTGGGAAAAACAACTCGTATTTCGTCTAAATAAGCCTCCATGAAATCTGACTCATTGTTTTCATTTTAGAAAGTTACTTATACAGGAAAAAATACACACTAGGTATTAAAAAAACCCCAAACCAAACCAAAACCCCAAAAAACCAACAACCTCCCCCTTTAATCAGAATATGGAAGTCACAGTTTTTCATCACTGAACAAGCAAATCCTTTTTTCTTTGGTACCCTGGAGTATTAACAGGTGGCCATAGCCCCTAGCTGCATGAAACTACCATATGCTACAGAGATCAAAATTAATAAACCAACAGTACAATGTGCCAATTGATTGTGCTTGCATTTAATTTTAATTTTCTTCTTGGTGTTTTTATTACTAAAAAGACATGTTTGGTGATTTTTTAGCCTTAATATCAGTAGCTCAAATTTTGACCTGTTTATTTTAGCCTCACACAGAGTCAGCACAGAAATATATTTCTGACACTACATTTCAAAATACCACTTCATTTGTACTCCTCTATGAGTCTCTGTGCTAAAACATTAGTAGTTCCATACACTTTAAGGGCTTTAACAGTGGAAAATTTAACAAATTTCCTCTGACATAAGATTATGTGTGCAGTAAAAAATTATCTGAATCTCATTTAACTGTACAAATTCATTTCTTGTTAAATACTAATCAGCCAGAACAAAGCATCACATACAATCTTCTGCTCCCTTCTCTACTTGGCACATTTATTGGTTCTTTAAAAATTTCTCTTTGTTTTCCTCTACAAAAACTGTTAATAATTGACATAGAAACCCACTGATGCAAATACTAGATGAATATGGAAACCACAAAGCATTATTTCACGTGGAGGAAATGAGCAGAGGTGCCTCCAAATATAAACAGGCAATGCTTATCCTACTCTTCAGAGAGCCGCAATGTTGGCACCTAAATTGAAGCATCGGCCAAAAACTACACAAAACCCTGTGTCCAAAACCCGGAGGAAAACATTGTCCATATTGTAAACCATTTGCATGACAATTATGGCCTTGAATCAGTAACCTTGTATTCATGTGAGTAATCAGTACTCCAGTGAGTGGTTTCACTGGCTCCTCAGGCACTGCTTGTGCACAGATGCACTGTAGAAGGGTTTTGTCCTACTGACTGGGGTGACTGCCAAGACTTACAGGGTCCAGCACAGATTTTATGTTGAAGTTACACCATCTCTGACCCTGTGTAAAATTAGGGTCTTGACCCCTTAGAGCATTTCCCAAGAGCAGCCCCAGCTGTCCTCTCTCCAGACATTTCTGGAAGGAACTCTGCTCTGTTGTCTAACCTCTTCCTAAGTGGCTCACAGGCTGTGCTACTTATCTCAAGAAGCTCTGACAACTCTGTGTACATCCTTTTGACCTTCATCTTGCAATTTTATTGCCTCGTTCTCAGGGCTGGTGCACCTTGATGCTGGGAAGAGCAGGCTGTTCTGGGTTAGGGGCAGGTTACACACAACTGCACAGTACTGGCAGGGAGAGTTAAGGTTATCATCTGGGTCCAGGGACATTCTGTCATGTGTACAGAACTGAAACAATGGAAGAAAATAGCAGAATTCACTGTTTTTTTTCTTTCTACCTTTTTCCTACAACCTCCCAACTGCTGAGAAAAATAAAGAGCGCTTTTTGATACACCCTCCCCAAAACCTTTTTCTCCCCATTCGCAAAGGCTAGGAGAGAAGGAGCAGAAGCGCTGACGTTAATCCTTCTTTAAAGTACTAACAGAAATCCTCTGAAATCGATCAGAAGTCTTCCAGTGATCTTAACAGACTCAGATCACAGTTCTCAGCAGACATGAGCTGTCTCCAGCACACCATCCTGGAGGAAAAAAATAGACAGGCAGAAGTGCCACCTGCTTCCTGCTCAGGTAGGGTTGGTGTCAGCTGAATCGGAATTGCTCAGTCCCAGGGACCCCAGGACACACTGGTAACTTGAAAGACATAACAGAAAACAAATCAAAAAAGCCCACGAATTAATCTAGTTTGTCAGTACGCATGGACTTCATTGAATTTTGTGATTCATGCCTCCAAACACAGGAGGATTTTTTTTCCCCTGAAAGAGATTGTTTTGATGTTTTCTAAATAAAGCATCTTCATGTTTAATTTCCAAATGACACTTCAAAGCTAAATGAATTATATCACTGGAAAGCTTTTCCATAAGGAGCTTTTCAAACGATGCCAATTCTTGATTTTTGCAGGAAGAGAAAAAATTACCTTTTTCACTTTTTTTTTTAATTGTATGATGCAGCCAGAAAATAATTTTGAGTAAATTATTTATATAGATCTCATCCCAGTCATTTGGTTGAAATAATAGAAAGACATCTTTTCACCTATGACACATCAAAACTTTTGAGAAACCACTAAAATAGGAACCTAATCCCTTAATCATTACTCAGGACAAAGTCTACAAAAATAAAAGGCAAGTTTTACCCCAGAGAAGGCAGAAGAATGAGGCTATAAACTATATATGGCTTTTCCACAATCCAGCCACTCTTTATTTTTATCCCTTGTTTTCATTTTGCTTTATTCATAGTTCCAGTGTAGCTCAGTGTAAGCTTTATTATCATTGATATACACCAGAATGCTCTTATGAATTTGTAAGATCACAATATAACTCTACTAACCTAAATATCTTTCTTATTTAGAACAAAGTTAATGCTCAGTCTGTAAAATAATACCAGTACTAATAGTTAATATAATCCTAATAGCCAAAAGACAATAAAGAAACCCAATTCAGAATAACATGTTCTGGAGAAACCATCTTCCAATATCTCAGCCTTGCAGATCTATTTCAATTAACATTTGAGGAGATCTGAGACATCGTAAAATAAATGTAAGTACTAAGTTTCCAAGAAACATAAACTGAACAGTAATTCCATTGCACACAAACATATTCCATCTTCTCAAAGAGCTGAACTGTGGTTTCCAGTATTGGCAGGAGGCACTCTTATAATAACATTACATGCATACTGTAGTTCCCTCAATGTCTTTCATATTTTTTCATAAACAAAATTACAGTGACAGTGCAGTTCATTACAGGAGCTTTCATTAAAGAACTGGTTTATTTTATGAGAACAGCAGCAGAGAACTGTCTTCGGGGATGGAGCCGAGTAAAAAGTCTGATTATGCCTCCATGAAAATCAGCCAGAAATTATGCAGGATTTTGACACTGTAACACAGGAAAATCCTCTTAAGAGACACAGGGAACAAACTGTTCCACTGTGACACGCATTAATAAGCAGATGCAGCCCTGTCAAGTTGTTGCAAGGTGACAAGTTTGGCCCTCATGAGACCTGGCTTCCCATTCTCTGCCAGGGCAGGCAGTGCCCCAGCTCCAGGCCTCAGCACTGGAGGAGGGACCCCAAGGGGGATCACAGAATTGCAGAATGGGATGTACTGGAAGGGACCTGAAAGATCATCCACTTCCAGCCCCCTTGCCATGGCCAGGAATGCCACTCACTAGATCAGGTGCTCAGGGACCATCCAGCCTGGCACTAAACACTTCCAGGGATGGGTCATCCCCAGCTCCTCTGTGCAACCTGTCCAGTGTCTCACTGCACTCAGTAAAGAATTTCTTCCTAAAATCTAACCTAAATCTACCTTCTATCCATTTAAAGCCATTCCCTCTTGCCCTATCACTACACGCTGTTGTAAAAAGTCCCTCTCCAGCTCTCTTGTAGATCCCTTTAGGCACCTGAATGTGCTCTAAGGTCTCCTCAGAGCCTTCTCTTCTCCAGGCTGAGCAACTCCAGGCTGAGCAACCCTCTTAGAGCAGAGGTGCTCCAGCCTTCTGACCATCTTCATGACCTTCCTTGGGACTCACTCCAACAGGTTCACGTTCTTCTTATGTTGGGGGCCCCAGAGCTGGACACAGGACTGCAGGTGGTGTCTGATGAGAACAAAACAGCAAAGGAGAAGCCATGCCAAGGTGCAGCAACTGGGAAACAGGAGCTTTTCCCTTCCTGTACTGAGTACCAGAGTGGGTGAAAACCCACCATGCAGCCCACCCATCTTCTCTTGCCATCAGGGCTGCAGCTGGCTCTGCAAAAAGCTGTAAAGTGGGGTCTTTCAGCAATTTCTTCATTTCTCATTCCCATGCCAGTACAACGAGTTCCTAGAAAACACCACTGCCTTCTGATTGGCAATTTTTTTTTCATTTTTCTGAGTCTGCTGCTTTTCTTTCACAAAAAATAATCTCCAGTTTGGGATTAATCAACTAAAAGGTCACCTTGTAGCTCAGAGTTTTCAAAAACTTAATCCAAATAAACGTGATATGGTAGCTTTTGTAACTGTGTTTCAGTCGAATCAGATATGCTGTCTCCTATTGTTACTGCAAATTACCTCCCTTGTATATGCTGCTAAGACAAGACACAATCAACACCATCTATGACTTCAGGCAATGGGTTGATGGAAGAGTAATTTCTCATTTTATTTTTTTGTTGACACTATTTTCACTCTGCTCTCTGGCATGACAGCTTTGAGGTATCTGTGATAGAGATATGCAGTCAGGAGGATTACTGGCTGAAAAATACTCTACCCCCAGAAAAATTGGATCCAGGATTTCAAAAATCCTATTTTTAATCTTCCTCCAGAAGGCAAACATAATTGCCCTTTTCCACCTGGGCTCTGACACAGTACTCAAAGCCACACTCAAAAAGAGCATCTCCCTGCTATCACTTCCCCCTTAGGCAGGGGCAGTGGTTGAGTACAGTCACCTCTCTCCTTGTATGAAGTCCAGACACTCTGTCCTATGTCTGTAACCAAGCCAGCAGCCCAAGACACCAAGCTATTACCTCTGACTTATGATCACAACACCTTTTAAATGTGAGGTTCTTCCAGGTTGTTATCTTTCCTTTCAACAACTTCAATGAAAAAGAATGGAGAGGGGCCTTAGGACAGATTTTCATCACTCCATGTGGTTGTCAGACTATTTTCCTTTATTGACACTATGAATACATAACTCACTGTGGTTTCTGAAACATGTTTAATGCATGATATATTAAGAGCTGTAGAAAACACAATATTAAAATTCTAACATGAAAAATTATACCATTATGGCTCATTACATTCTCTGTTGCAGCCATCTGAACTGTGAGAGACATACTGTCATCCTGTCATCTACTTCTATAAGATCTGTGATCATGTTGTACATGATGTCATTTATTTCACAGATATAAGGCAGATAAAGTCTTCAAGTTTTGAAGTGGATCATAAGTGTTTGCTACTGGTCACCCCAGAAGCACACTCAACTACAGATCTGCAGAATCAAAAAACCCCAGAGAAACACAAGTTAAAAATCAAGAACAACAGATCCAAAGCCTTACATACAGAGTGGGATTTCTATGTCCAATAACAGTAGCTTATCTTCTACATTTACTCAAAATACTTATATATTCACATCAACTTTAAAGAAAATGAGGGCATTTTTTTTTTGACTCCAGACAGTTCTGGTCACTAGCATTTCTAACAGAGCTTTGAAAACACCGATATCATGAAAATTCTACCAAGAACCTCTTCAGAGCACATCAGAACTTCTCTTCCAATGTTTTTTTTCTCTGCTGCTACCTTTGCCTACCATTTGATTAAGAAAAGTTCACATATTGCTGGAGGTTTACCACAGATACAGCTTTTACTTAAAAAAGTTCATTGAAAACACCTGGTAGGTATTAAAATGATCCAGCATAATCTGTCAGAAAAGCACAAGTCTGAATTCAAAGGACATGCAAAAATACCTGGAAATGCCATGGGCTTTCAATGCCTCTGTAAATCATATAAATTTAAATCTCCTACTTAGTAAACATTTTCTGATTTAAAAACCACTTATTGCCTCTGACCACTCCTACAAAAGCAGTAAAATGCCATGTATTTTAAGCACGCTAATACTGAGACAGATGTTCCTATGATATTAAAATATTATAATAAAAATTCCCAGTTTTGCCACGATGACTTTTAGAAAACAAGCCGACATTTTGGTAGCTGCACCATTGCTGCCATTTATTTTGCATCACTGTTTCATTTTACAGAAGTAAAATTAACTTAGACCCCTAATGGAACTGCCTGAAGACTGTCATCTTATCCGGTGCAATAAACAATACTAATAAAAGCTGATCATTGCAATCAACCTGGAATATCTGGCTGACAAAGCCGGAGTGAACTGCACATCTTTGCATATCCTCCCCCTCTCTGGATATCTCAGAGAGGGCTGCCCTAGAATTATGTAACAGTGGTAATCCTCAAGTACATCTTCCCTGCTTTGTGGAACCCTCAGATTTAGCAAAGCAGAAGGCTGTCAGGTCAGGAAAACTACCTACAGTTAGTGTTTTCCTTAAAAAACAAACAAAACACACCCCTTCAGAACCGTAATATACATATTTCATCCCATAAGGAAAGAGCCAGGGCTAAAGAGAAGGCTCCAGGGAGAGCACACTGCAACTTTCCAGGCCCTAAAGGGGGCTTATAAAAAGGAGGGAGAGGGACTTTGTGTATGGGCAGAGTGTGATAGGACACGGGGCAATGGTTTTAAAGAGAAAGAGGGTGGTGGGTTTAGATTTGACATTAGGAACAAATTCTTTTCTCAGAGGGTGTTGATGCAGTGGAGGTTGTCCAGAGATGTTGTGGATGCCCCATCCCTGGAAGTGTCCAAGGCCAGCTTGGATGGAGCCCTGAGCAAACTGATCTAGTGAGTGGCATCCCTGCCCAGGGCAGGGGGGTTGGAACTACACGATCTTTAAGGTCCCTTCCAACCCAAGCCTTTCTATGATTCTATGATTCAGCAAGCAATTTACCAGCTTTCAGAGTCCACAAAAAACCCCCCCAAAACCTCCAAGCAAACAAACAAATAAAACCCTTTTCCTAAAACAGCAACCATCGTATACAACCATTTTCCTAGCTCCTACAGTGGTTACAACGTTGAACATCTGCACTGTGCTTACTTTGCTCTTGCACTATATTTTCCATATGGTAAACCTTTCTGTGGAGGGTAGGTAGTTTTCAGGTAAACCCATATGCATTTGATGAGGACGTATGGCCATGGCTTCCAGTGGACAACCTGAGGCAGGACACAGAAGGCCATAACAGCCAGGAAAAGGAACCACCCTGCACATCTGGGCTTCCAGGCTGCCAGTCCTGACCCCTTTCTTCACTACCCTCACTGCCAGCTCTCTGCCCCAGAGGCAGGCAGTTAGGAAGGACTTTTTTAATATATGACACAGAAATCATCATTAAGAAACTGCACGAATGTACCTTCTCAAAAGGTATCTCTAGCTAATGTGACAGGAGTAATTTATGGGGTCACACTGTACAAAGCAGTTGCCTGTAATTTAGTTCTCTTCATGTACTCTGGGTATTCTGGAGGAGTGAGAAGAGGAAAGTGAACTGCTTAAGGCACAACAATACTTGCAACACGTTCTTTTTTTATGACTGATAAACAGTATCTTCTCTTAAAACATCACAGCCTTTGAAAACAGTTAAAATTAAATTCCAAGTGGAGTTTCCTGAAGTTATTTTTCCCTGAGACCAACAAATGTTTCAGGTCTGGAGGGCAAACATACAGCACCAGTACGTTTCTGACTCATTAGTTTGCTTTTCTCTACAGGATTTAGATTGACATCTATTGGCCTAACTTGTGACACAACAGCCCAGTTCTTCAAATGTCAGCTCCATCGTCCTTGCTTTGTCAAGCTTCCTTTGGTATAGCAGCTTCAGACTCAGTGTTTTAAAGCAAAATAGTCCAGTTTAGCCTCTACAGCAGAGCCTATGGATGTGAAAGCAATGTTCATATTATTTCCCACTTTTTATTCATAACATATAAAAGATGAAAGCCAAGGANATGCTCTGTTTGGATTTCCTTGAAACTCAAAGGGTTGCTTGTGTGCCTGGAAATTGTTTGCCATTTTTTAATAAAAACAAAAGGGTGAATTGTGGGGGCCTGCCCCCCCGCTCCCCCAGGGTGGGAGGGGAGCCTGGGGGACGCATGGCAGAGAACGGGGTTTCCGGAGCCCCTGCGCTCAGGTCACGTGTTCTCGAGCTGTGT
>VYXC01005144.1:579114-595535 GCA_013397175.1 Platysteira castanea
CGGAGGCAATGACCGGACCGCAACAGGAGGGAGAGGGACTTTATGTATGGGCAAAGTGTGACAGGACACAGGGTAATGGTTTTAAAGAGAAAAAGGGTGGTGGGTTTAGATTTGATGTTAGAAACAAATTCTTTTCTCAGAGGGTGTTGATGCAGTGGAGGTTGTCCAGAGATGTTGTGGATGCCCCATCCCTGGAAGTGTCCAAGGCCAGCTTGGATGGAGCCCTGAGCAAACTGATCTAGTGAGTGGCATCCCTGCCCAGGGCAGGGGGGTTGGAACTACACGATCTTTAAGGTCCCTTCCAACCCAAGCCTTTCTATGATTCTATGATTCAGCAAGCAATTTACCAGCTTTCAGAGTCCACAAAAAACCCCCCCAAAACCTCCAAGCAAACAAACAAATAAAACCCTTTTCCTAAAACAGCAACCATCGTATACAACCATTTTCCTAGCTCCTACAGTGGTTACAACATTGAACATCTGCACTGTGCTTACTTTGCTCTTGCACTATATTTTCCATATGGTAAACCTTTCTGTGGAGGGTAGGTAGTTTTCAGGTAAACCCATATGCATTTGATGAGGACGTATGGCCATGGCTTCCAGTGGACAACCTGAGGCAGGACACAGAAGGCCATAACAGCCAGGAAAAGGAACCACCCTGCACATCTGGGCTTCCAGGCTGCCAGTCCTGACCCCTTTCTTCACTACCCTCACTGCCAGCTCTCTGCCCCAGAGGCAGGCAGTTAGGAAGGACTTTTTTAATATATGACACAGAAATCATCATTAAGAAACTGCACGAATGTACCTTCTCAAAAGGTATCTCTAGCTAATGTGACAGGAGTAATTTATGGGGTCACACTGTACAAAGCAGTTGCCTGTAATTTAGTTCTCTTCATGTACTCTGGGTATTCTGGAGGAGTGAGAAGAGGGAAGTGAACTGCTTAAGGCACAACAATACTTGCAACACGTTCTTTTTTTATGACTGATAAACAGTATCTTCTCTTAAAACATCACAGCCTTTGAAAACAGTTAAAATTAAATTCCAAGTGGAGTTTCCTGAAGTTATTTTTCCCTGAGACCAACAAATGTTTCAGGTCTGGAGGGCAAACATACAGCACCAGTATGTTTCTGACTCATTAGTTTGCTTTTCTCTACAGGATTTAGATTGACATCTATTGGCCTAACTTGTGACACAACAGCCCAGTTCTTCAAATGTCAGCTCCATCGTCCCTGCTTTGTCAAGCTTCCTTTGGTATAGCAGCTTCAGACTCAGTGTTTTAAAGCAAAATAGTCCAGTTTAGCCTCTACAGCAGAGCCTATGGATGTGAAAGCAATGTTCATATTATTTCCCACTTTTTATTCATAACATATAAAAGATGAAAGCCAAGGACTAGGATGTCAATCTCTAAAAAAGAGAACAAAAACTGAAGAGCAGTAAACCGAGACTTGATGCTGTGTTAGTCAACAGATTCAGGTCAAAGAATTACTGGCATGGACACCAAGGACACATTTCTTTTCAGGAAGTTATTTAGAACATATTTTTTAATGCAAGTTAAATTAAATGAAATTTCCCTGAGCTTGGATGTGTAGATTACATACATGTACACAGAACTGAGTTGCACGTCTTTACTCAACTACCTTTTCTTCCATTTCCCCGTCCCCACAAAATTCCTGTATGCAAATGGAAAAGATTGCAAAGCTCCAGGCTGTCATAATTACAAGAATGTACACATCCCTTCAATCACAGACTAACAGATGGCTATCTCAACATCACTTTTGGGTAAAACCATGAACACAGAGGTTTGGGGTTTGGTGTGGTTTTTGCTGGGTGCTTTTGGCCAAAAAAATTCAAATCAAGAGCCTTCTATCAGAGATTTGGAATGGACTAATGTAATTATTCATGGCTTAACTTTTAGGAAGAGGTTGCAGATAGGTCAACAGTTTATTTATTAGAATAGGCCAACAGGCATAGAAGATATATTCATGCAGTTTGCCTTTTCTCAGACAGTATAAAATGTACTTCTCAAAAAGGTTTACTACTACTAAAATTAGTACTTCCTTTTCCTAAAGCTCAGGGACATGCAACCTTCAAATTTCATTTGGGTCATGCGAAAGGAGCAAAAGAAAATTCAAAAGATTATATAGAAACAGAGCTCTTCCTTCTTAGCCGCTAGGAAATTAGTGTCAAATATGTTTTCTGGCTTTGTTTCCTCTCTGGAGGAGACAAAAGTAATACTTCTATAACCTGACCAAGTTCCTTTAGATTCTGAGTTCATTCGGGGGGGAAAAAAACCCCTACCTTTAAATGTTGACATAAACATTTAAACAATATATTCAACAATATATTAAACAATGTATTATTAGTTTACACTATTTTACAATTTCTTATGGATGGAGAACTTTTTTCACCCCTTTCCTTTTGCACACAGACTGGTCACATGTTTTCAGTACCATGAGCTTCAGATAAGATCAGGTTCATAAAATTACAATTGCCTCAAAGTACACCAACCTTCTCCTACAAGAGCAACTAGTTCAATCCTCTGACTTTTGCCAGAAACTCAGGTTTTTATTATTGCTGCGTTTTGCTCACTTCATGGGTACCCATTATGGCATGCTGTCAAAAGCTGAAGTGTTGTACTGAAAATCTTACAGCCCTTCATATTAAAGGTGCCTAAATGGGGATCTTACAACCTCTGCGCAGAAGATGGAAACTCCTAATTCAAGAACTTTGGACCTTACTAATTCTAGAATCAAATATCTCAGAACAGGCTGACCTCATTAATACAACTGACTTAACCAATTTGTCACAAACCAGGGAGTACAGCTACAAGAAGTGGTTCATTGTTCCATTTAATTTAATTAATTGCTTTCAGATGCGGCTAATGCTTTGCAAACTGTTGTCTTTGTGCTCTTAAAATTTTAGAGTCCATGTTATGCTCATGTTACTTCTTTATATAACTTAAATTTTTTCTGAGCTTCAAGATAGGAAACCAGGTTTCAGCTCATTTTTCTATAAAATGCAAGTGGCAGTTGCAATTGTTTCTTGAAATAAATTGATGAACCATAGAAATAATTTTTTATAAAACCCAAGCATGTAGTCATGCATGTCATGCCTACACCTACCATGTGCCATCTATAAAACTGTAATAAGAAGCAGAAGACTGCACTCTACCCTGATCAACAAGGGGCCTGAACTCGAGGAAATTTACAATCATTTTGTTTATAGTGCTAATAATGCCAAGGTTGTGGGTTTGGTCCCCATATGGGCCATTCACTTCAGAGTTAGACTCTGATCCCTGTGGGATCCCTTCCAAATCCAAATATTCTGTGTGATTCTGTGAATTCAGTCAACAAACGCAGACAAGACAGGACTCAAACAATTCCTGTCAGATCAGTCAGGGGTGAAACCCTTTCAGCAGTGACTTCCTTTGCTGTCCAAAGTTGTTTCACAACAAGCTGCTTGTTCTGTACATCTGCACAATGCAGCATTTTATGCCAACACCTCAAATATTTGAAAATCACCATGCTAGGGGCCACATTGCCTTCACTCCTGACTGACAGCAACCATGTTTGCCCCGGGTGCCAGGGAGAACATGGGTCAGCTGGGCCTTCCTAGGTGGGATGGTCAGCAGGATCTCAAGGAGAAAGGACTGACCCTCTCGTCCCTAAGTCTCCTTGAGGACCTTGGAAGAGATGTCAGTTTTCCCTCAGCTTCACTTTATCAGAAAATCTCATTTACATCAGCCTTAACAGGTGCTTAAGCCCCATTACACTTATAAACAAAAAGCACTGATAAGCATTTTCAAGTAGTAGTATAGAACTGGAGGCTTCATTTTTCCTCCAAACAAAATTATTGCTTCGTATGTTAAAACATACTTTAAGACAAGGCTTTTGTTTTCTTGCTTTTTGTTGCTATTTAATCTTCCTCCTACATCTGTTGGGTCTCACCATCTTTGATGAAAACAAATATATCTTAACACAGGCATAACCACACAGAACAAAACGACTGCAGCAGTGCAAACTTAAAGTACTTTGATAGAAGTTATGAGGTATTTTTACCTCTCATTACCTAAAAGCAGGTTTCCACTTTTCTTCCCAAGTATTTTCCCTTTATACTCTCTCTGTCCTTAAGATCAAAGTCAAGAATGTTGAACCGGTGGTGCAGGGTGGGAGAGTGAGGAACAGGGGGCATAAAGAGACACATGGGAGGCTCAGGCTGGATCTCAGGAGGAGCATCCCTGGGGGCTGCCACGCAAGGCTGAAGGTTCCTGCAGTGCAATCCCCAGAGCACCCAGCCCTGTGCAGCCTCTGACCCCTCCTCTGTGAGGCACAAACTACCCCAGTTACCCTGCTGGGGTAGTTCCAGATCATGCCACCACATGACTTCACTTTCTCAAAGTGAAACAACCTTGAGTTGTCAGGCTGTCATGTTCATGCTAAGCCCTGAGGTATGCTCCTCCCTGAAGACACAAGTGAGATTGATTGCACTTGTGATTTGTTCATCTCCACAACTATCTTACCATTAATATCCCTCTCTCATCCATTTGCAACACCCAATAAGCACACAAAATTGATTATAATGTCCAATTCATCAGGTAAAATCTTCTGGGATAGTTTTGTGGGCTTTTTTTTCTTTCAGACTCACTATCTTCAGATAGGAAGGGGGAAAAACAATAAAAAAATCACAACAAATGGGGTTTCAAAAATTAATTAGTTTAACAAGAGATAGAAAAATGTCTTACCTCATCAGGGCTGCTTTGTGCCAGTGCAAGAAATTATGTGGTTGCCTTAGTGCAGGTTCTAATTTACGTATCCAAAAGTGCCATATCTCCAAGTAGATTAAGATAGCTACATGTTTCAGCTTTAAGTGCTCATCAAGCCAAGAGATAACAGAACTGATGAATGGGACATTTCAGATCCTTAGAGAAATGAGTACTATTACATAAAAAGTGCGATTTGAATTTGTCTTTCTGCTTAGGCTGTGCCTTCCTAAAAGAATTTATAAATAGAAACAGAACTTTAAAAATCAAGAGCTGCCAGAGTGCTTTTTCCTTCATCATCTGATCATGAAGTATTGGACTTACACAAATCCATATATCTTGCATTGAAATAATCTGCATGTTTTAGTCACTCCTCCCCAAATCAATTTATTACTGAGTAGCAAATGGTAAATGAAGTTATTATTTCAATCTGACAAAAGTGAGTCTCATGGTCATTATCTATAAAAACAGAGAGAAACCAAAGTCTTTAACTGTTGAGAAGATTGAACATAAAATAACTCTGTGCTCCAGAGGATGGGTATGATATGCCAGTAGTTTTTAATAAAGTGGTTTCCATAGACTTAGATTTACAGGCTCAGAAATCAACTACTGATGAATAAATCTGCGTCCCCTGCCGAGATATCAGAAGAGACAGGGCCACTGTGAGTGCAGAACCAGACAGCAGCAGCTCTGTAAGGCAAGGGCTGTGTTATTAGAGGACACTAGAGAATATGAGCCTTTATTCAGCAGCCCTGAACCATGTTCCGCAGATTGTGGTTTTCACCCTCTCCTCACAGCATTCTCCAGTGTAAGTCCTTCCCACAGCCTGCAGTTCTTCACAAGCTGCTCCCCATGAGTCTCTCCAGCAGGTTGCAGTCACCAGGAACAGACTGCTCCAGCACAAGTCCCCTGAGGGGTCACAAGTGCTGCCAGCCAGCCTGCTCCAGCACGGGCTCCTCTCTCCATGGGGCCCCAGGCCCTGCCAGAAGCCTGCTCCAGCACAGGATTCCCAAGAGGTCACAGCCTCCTTTGGGCATCCTCCTGCTCTGGTGTGCAGTATTCCATAGGCCACAGGCACATACCTGCTCCACATGGACCTCCACAGCTGCCTCACCACGGCCTTCAGCATGAACAGCACTGGCACATGGACCACCTTCTCCCTCTCCTTCTGCTCTGACCTTGGTGTCTGCAGGGCTGTTGCTCTCACATATTCTCACTCTTCTCTTCTCTGGTTGCAATTGCTTCAGCACAACAACTTTTCTTTCCCTTTTAACTACATCATCCCCAAGTCTCTACCACTGTGCCCATCAGCCTGGCCTTGATCAGAGACAGGTCCGTCCTGGAGCCAGCTGGCGTTGGCTCTGCCAGGCACCGTGGAGCCTTCTGGCAGCTTCTCACAGAAAACAACCCTGTGCCTCCCCTGCTACCAAAGCATTGCCACACAAACCCAGTACAAGGGACAAGGAGAAACTGGAGTGAGTCCAGGGGAGCTCTAGGATGGTCAGGCAGGAGCAGAAGCCCTGTGAGGAACAGCTGGAGGAGCCAGACTTGCTTAGGCCAGGGAAGGCACCAAAACCAGCAAGAGACTCATTCAAAATGGCAAAATAAACAGAACCATGTCCATCATGTGAGGTCTGAACTGAATTCATATTGCTATGCTCAAACACATAGGCAGGCACACTATGCATAACTACTACATAATCACTCACAAATACTAATCTCTCAAATCCTGTTTCAGCTTGAAATGTATGGAAATTATCTGCTATTTTAAGTATGCTTGTCATACACAATTATAACAATCTCTCAAGGCCAATGTTTCCAGAGTTTATGAGGGGTTGGTTCTGAGGTACAACATGTAGAGGAAAACATATGCTACAACTATTTCTCTGGATGATTTATAACCAATTTGTAGAATCTATTCTGCACAGAAGCAGTTTTAAACAACTAATTTGTGTACTGCAAATAGAAAAGATAAACACTTCTTCCATCCATACAAGATAATCTTTCAGGTACAAAATAATCTGATCTCAGATAAACCACAGGAGCAGTGACATATATTTGCAGTTATCCAGAATGCTGGCTAAGTTCTATCTGAAGTTTTAGCTCTCACTGCCAAGATAAAAAAAGGTCTTTCAGAAAAAACAAAACAGAACAAACCAACCCAAAACAAAAGCAAATCAAAACCCAACAGCATTAAAAAATGAAACAAAAACCCAAACCCAACCAGAAGAACCCAAAAACTCCCACACATTCAAAAACCCTAAATAAACCAACCAAACAAGAAAAACCTCAACACAACACCCCTACCCTCTCAAGAATAAACAAAAAAGCCTATACCACCAAAACCTTTCCTTTATAAACCTTCATTACTTTCAAGGGTAAAAATACTACAAGCTTAGTCTTATGTGGTACTTATGTGGCCACCTGGAATTTCAAGTCTGCCAGACGTGAAAAATGTTTCAAGACCTCAAGATTTGAACTTCATTTCAGTTCTAAAAATAAGGAATTGGCTCAGGTTCAGAATAGATGTAATATAGATCCGTATCGAGCCTGAAGTAGTTTGCTCAGCACTAAAATGAATTAATGTGACAGCTTTAGTTTACTATCATATTTGTCTGAAAAGCACTGAAAAGTTTGCCTGGAGTTCTGCCAGAGATAGTACAGAATTTCTGAATGACAGAAGGTGTTTCTTCATTATATGAACATTCTAGGAGCATAAATACAAATAGATACCTATGTCTTCAACCTAATAAACTCACTAACTTAGTGCTTACTAGAGCAGCCGGATTTTATGATTGAAAGCAAATTATTTTCTTTCACTCAATTTATCTCAGCATGATTAAAAACCTTAAATAGTTACAAGCTATGACAGAGAATTATTTCCCTGGAAAACACTTGGGCTTCAAGTTTGAACACTTCTCCACATAAATAGCTATGCATATGAAAAATTCCACTCAACCTAGAAGGGATATTTCTGAGACCTGTTCTCAGGGTGTGGGACAACAGCACTGCAGCAACTACTAATAAGAAAAGGCAATATACTATTCAGCCCTACTGGAACCAACTAAAAGGATAAAGGCAAGAGCAGTGCCTTAGGAATGTGAGCCAAATTAGGTCTCCCATGATAACTCAGTGAAACTTTAATACTTCATTCTTACTGTTCCACTGAAACTTAATTCTCTTGTGCTTAGGAATTAGCCAGAAATTACAGTGAAACAAATACAAATTAAATTTCCTCTTAGAGAGCTCAGTGTGGGTACTGTTGTGATTCTGTTGCAAACTTTATTTTTCAAATGTGTACTGTTAGCCCATTCATTTTAAATACCACTTTTAAAACATCTGCCCTAAACTGACATTTATTTTAAATGTTTTTCGTTGAGTTAGCTTTTTTACTGCTTGCTCCCCAGACAGTATAACATCTTCCTCAGAAAATTTATAAAGTACTCGATTGAAGTCTGGAGAAAAACTAACAGAGCAAAAGAGTGAAAAGTTTTTACTTTTTTGGGTTCACTTCTAAAGACTGCGCGGTTTTGGAAATGTTTATTCACACAAGGCAGCAAAACTGGGTTGCAAGTCCTTTATCAATGAGTATAAATGTGAAATATTTCACATTTATACAAAAGAAATTAACCCTCCATTACCTTTTTGGAATACACTTATTGCTCCAGACATCCGAATTTCTTGTTATTCCCTAGACACACATCTGAAAATCAATTTTAGATACATTATAAAATGTGCTATTTAGTTGCTAGGTTTTGGGTTGTTTTTTTTTTTTTTTTTTCATTTAGATGAACAGAATTCTCAAAATAGTTGCTTGGCAAAATATTCTTTCAATTTAGGTATAGCTTCAGAAATAATGGTTGTTTTTTTCTGGGAAGGCTTGAGGCAGCATTCCAGGAATAAGAAAATTAGGTGCACATATTGGAAGCTTGTTCATTTTTACTGCATTTACAAGTCTTTTCCTCTTTCTTTGCAATTACAATATTCTGGTGCAACAGTCTCATCAGATATTTATTCAAAGCACACTAAATTAGCTCAGTTTTCACAAAAGTCTAAAGTTCCAACCTCACTTACTAAAAACGTATAGAAGAAGATTCAGTAAATTGGCTTTGTTCTGAATTTCGGTACCTCTGCTGTGAATGCCACGGGGAGGAAAGGTGGTGACATCACTGCTGCAACCCTCAGCTTTCATCCTCCCCTCCTCAGTTTTTCCTTCACCTTAACAAACCCAGCCCTAATTATCTAGTGAGAAACTGCATGTGTTTACACAGGGGGAATGATGCTGTTGTCTCAGGCAGATTTCTATGCAGGTCAAGTAATACCTACTCACGTGGGTCATTCTAGGACTCAGGGTTGGTCTGCTGCCTCACAGCAGACCTGTTTTTTAAAACTAGTTCTTAAACTGGTACTACACTCTGTTATGTTCCTTTGCACCACTGCAAATTTGCAGGGAAGCAAAGGCTCAATACTCCTTAAAATTGATGAGAAGGACAGTGACTCAGGTTGGAAGAGACCTCTTTAAACCAGCATCAGCTACAGCAGGTTGCATAGGGCCAAGGGAGGGGATCCCAACAACCTCTCCAGGCCTCTGCCTCTCTGTTTGGGTACCTTCACAGTGAAAAAGCATTTTTCTTTCCCCTGATCCGGATCTCCTGCACTGTAGCTCATGTCTGGTGCTTCTCCTCCTTTTGCCATATAACTCTTCAGAAGAGCCTGGCTCCGCCTGTTTTACACCTCCCCATCAGGCACAGCAACAAAATGTTCCCTGATCCCTCTCCACAATTTCTCACCTGTCTTTTAATCCAGCTCGTATTTCATCAATCTCTCTGGATGGAAACTATGGAAGACAAGGTCAGAGGCCTTGCTAAAGTCAGAGGTAGGCAACATCACCCGCTCTCCCCTTACCCACACAGCCAGCCAACCCATGAGAGAAGGCAACCCAAAAGGTCATCTTGCCCATGGTAACTCTATGCTGGCTGTTACAAATCACCCCCTTGATCTTTGTGCTTGGAGAATCCGCTGCATAACCTCCCCTAGATCCTCCTTCTTGTCCTTCTTGAGGCTGGGGGCAATGTTTGCCTCTTTCCTGTCATGGTGAGCCTCTTTGAAGGTCACAGTGAGTAGCCTCACAGTGATCCGTCAGCCTCCCCCCATCTCTGGTGCAGCCTGCCTGGTCCATCGGACTCGGGGATGTCCAGCTGGCCTAAAAGCCATCAGTCTTGATCTTTCTCCACAGTAGGTAACTCTTCACTCCCCCAAGCTCTGCCACTTGGCTCAGAGGCTGAGCTCAGGGCAGAATTTAACAGGAAAAAACAGAAAGACACAGAAAAATCTGAGGTAACCAATCAGTCAGCACATCCACTGCTCCTGTGTGGAGTGGGCTCACATTTCCCTTAGCCTTCCTCTTGCTGAAGGCTGTGTACAGACACTTGTACTTTGGTCCTCACATCCTTCCCAGTTTCAGCTTCAGCCAAGTTGTGGTTTTCCCACACCCCTTCTCCATCCATGCAATCTTGGACAATCCATCTAGGTTCCTCCCAGGTAGCCCACAGCTTCTACCCCCTTTGGTACTTGCTTTTGTATGTGAGCTCTGCTTATGCTGATTTCCTGTCACAACTGCTTGATTTCCTGCAGGTTGGGAAGGGCTGTCCTTGTGCTCCAAGCCCCTCTGCCCCCCAGGGGAGCTTCCCATGGGATCCTGCCAAGCTCAGATCTGTTCTCCTAGATCTTCTAACTATTTACTAGACTTTACAGAATTCTTTACATTAAACTACTGCAGTACTAATCTAACAAAAATGTTGTTTATCAGAAAAACCCCAAATCTTTACAAACAAATTAATTACACTACACAAGTGTTTCTGTTGCATATATTACACTGTCTTGTCTTTCTCAGAGCCTCAAGTAAACCAGGAATCTGTATTTGTTAGTGACTCAGTACACAGTACAGTCTCAAGCAAACTGCAAAAGGACAGATCTGTGGAAAAGAAAAAAATGAGAAAAAACATTATTATGCTAAGGCTGCTATTTTTGTACCACCAGTGTGGACATGTGGGTTCACTCTGAACCTCTGACCATTTGATTTCAAATAAATTTAATTTAAATTAATTCAAATGAGACTGTGCCAAAGTCATTAGTGAAGCTAGGTCCTAAAGTCAAGATGAAATACAAGTTTGTCTGGGAAGAAAAACCAAATCTCTAAGTCATTCTAACACTTGCAAACTAGTCAATATTTGTATTGGTTTTTCTTTGACCAATCTTCAGTGACTGGTATCCAATTACAAAATTTTGTCCCTACAAACATTAAACTATGCTCCATAAATATCTCCTAAAACTTGACTGAAAGTACAGAAGGAAAATAAGTCAATTTATATACTGGTGGTGTCTCTTAGAGTGTAATTTTTACACATGTCACACAAGCAGATAGAGTTTATACTAAATGTAGTCAATGAAAATAGTATTTTATAAAGGATATAAAAGAGGCCAGAAGACTTGTTGCCACTTTCTTGTAACCATCCGGCTTTTTGAAAGATAAACCTGTGTTTGGGGTTACTTCTGGACAGAGGCTGCAGGCAGCAAACAAAAGAGAGTCAAGAGTAAGATGGGAACACTGTGGCACTTCATGCTTCCTTGGGTAATTTTTTTGTTATCAGTGTCACCTGTTGTCACTATTATTAAGGAAAATAACTTGTACATCTGGACACAAAGTGGGAAAGTTTTTCTGGGTAATTCAATCCATTATTTTTGTCTCAAAGATCTGTACCTGCAGATAGAATCACAGTACGTAAGCTGATGATGAGCTGAACCTTAGTGTCTTTGAAAATTAAGGTTCCCTTTTCAGTGCTTCCTGCATCTGCTGTAACGGGAAGTTCTGGAGGGTTCAGTGCTGAATCTTTCAGATGGATTTTACATGGTTTACTTTGAGTTGTACAGAGATACAGTTGGAGCCCTGTAATCTTCCTATCACACCCAGCTGGAAGCTGCCTGATACATCAATCTAATGCAGTTGGAGCCTGCTGCTTACAGCCCATCCCTATATCCATCTATCAGTTGTATGTCCAGATCAATGAGAAAGCTATTACTCTGCTGGGAAAAAAAAAAAGTGATAAAATAATTGTAATAGCCATCTGATGACTAAAACACGCTGATCTACTCTAATGGAAATGCCAGCTTTACAACAGAACTTCAGCACATAAAAAAATGCTGTGGATGACACATAATATCTTGCTAAGTATCCTGGACACAGATGGTACATGAAAAGACAAACCATAAAACATTGTCTATGTTCTGAAGAAATATCCAGAGGAAAGGAACCATAATAAATATGTAACGCTTTCTTTTTCAATAAAAAAAGTAAAGTCTCATTGAAACAGTCTACCTTTAGGGAATGTTTAATGTCTTTACTATCCAAAAATTATTAAAATTGTTTAATAGTAGATTGAAACTTAATATCTGATTTCACTCAATGTAACCTGAAAGCACTATTAAAAATAATTAAGATGATGAAGAAGAAAATATCTTAGATAATCTGCACATCTGAGCGAAGAGCTGCATGAGTCATAGGAGAGAATGACAAAAGCACAGAAGATTGGGATGGAAATTGAGCCAAAACTCAGAGCAGCTTCAGAACCAGAGGACAGAGGAAGAATTACAAGGAGAGCCAAGTCTCGGGATGTGCATGAAGGACAAGTTTTCTTTTCTGATCACAAGCCTAAAGCAAGCGTGTAGCGAAAAATTATTTACAGACACGAAAACTAAAAGGCTAATTACTATGTATAACAGGTTAATCACCCAAACACACAGTAACAGGTTAATCTCATAAACCAGTGTAAAATTAGCCAAACAAGGAATTAAAGTTATATTTATCCCTACTCATTCCAGGGTTTCTACGGAGTCAGTTTATTTTGCACTTCCTGGATATTAAACTGTTTGTTAATGTGCATGTTTTCTTCGTTTTGCCCTGCAGGGCTGATATAAATACTGCATTCATTAACTCACATGTACTGTTTCCCTGTCATGATTTATCCATTACAGAACTAAACCATATCAGCCAATTTATTAACTACTTCAATTCCTTGTATAATGTAAAAAACACAAAACACAGACCTGTCTGATGCTGGCATTGTCAGGTATTTTGGATATAGGAAGAGAAAAAGGAGCAGTTTTTCTGACTAACTTCTGTAAATTTCTATTAGTAGTGTGTTAGTTGTATATGTTCTACTGAGTACTTGTGAATTAACTGTTTTAAATGTTGTTGCCTCTTTAAGTCACTCTGTCTGAGTCCTCTGTTGATCTCATTTTCTCAATACAGGCAGGGTGTTTGAGTGGCACAATTTTTTTTTCCTCTCCTTAAAAATTAGGGGTTTTGTGCACCAGACCAATTTTTATTCTGCTTTCTAAAGCAACTTTTTTTCTTCACACTGTTTAAAAGGGTAAGCAAGGTTACAGAATTACTTAATCATCATACCTAATTGTCCATCCATGCCTTGCCTTTATGCAGGAAAATTCATTAACTATTCTGTACTGAGTCGGGTGCATCAATGCAAGGCCTTGCCTTCTGTCTGTTATCTGGGCTACTGGAGATAATGTCTGGGTTTATTTACCTTAGAAGCAAAGTCTACACCAAGATGAAACTGAAACCACGTGTGTTACGTGGGTGCTCCTGCTGGGTGGTCACAGTCCCTTATCACAGACCATACCTGCCTTTGCTCTTATCAGTGTGACAGAAGAGGTGCCACTGGTGCTACAGGATTCACGTGCTGGCACAACTTACTTGACAAATGATCTCTTGAATATCCTCATGTCCTTCCTGTCTGTGATTCAAGTGAACAGCTCCAAAAAGGAAATTCAGGTGAGAGCAATAAACTTATGCTATAAAGATGGAGTCTTTATATGGAGATGAAGAGGGGGACCTGTATCATCCAACAAATTAAAGTCAACTTGAGCATAGCAAATGAGCACCCCTTTGGCAGAGTTACCCATAACAGCTTAGACAATAAGACTTGAATTTTGTGTTGCTGGAGGATTCAGAAGTGTTCATTAAGGAGCAGAGAGGTGTTCACAGAGCATCAGAGCCTCCAGCATATTCTAAATAGAACTAATCTAACAGTTGGGTTTCTGATAAAAGAACATCTAACAAAGTGACGGCTGCCTGTTTGTGTTCTCAGCTACTACAGCAAAAAACAAGTTTATTTCTAAACATCTTTGACGTATGGAAACAAAAAATGTATTATTTATAATGATGTTTATGTGGCAACAAAAGAAAAATTGGGAAAAAACCCCTCTTGGTTGATATTTAAGCATCCAGAAACAGTTGGAAAAAACTAACAAATTATGAATATCAAATAATCACAAATTTAAGAGCTCATGTATCAGGCATGTAAAATAGTTATATTTGGAAAGCTTAGGCTAAAGGAGGGAGAATACCATTGGAACACAAGTAAACGACAGTAGTTCGTCACATGAGGCCTGTAATCTCATATAAAAGCAAAGTGTGACATTTTAGTATTCATTCATTCTTTTATAAAAACCATTCTGCTGCCTGAAAATTAGTAATATCTGCAGGATCTACATAATTCATGATTTGATAAATATTTTACTTTTTTTCTGCTTATATTAACAGCTCTTACACAAATAAATTGAAGCTATATAGCTTCATTTGCTATGCATTTTGGCCCTATCGTAACTTCAGAAAAGTCCTTCTGGGCAGGCTCTGTGCTCTGCAGGTCCTCTAAAGAAAAACCTCCAGTGAGTGGCAATGACAGGGTCTCAGAAGCAACGTCCTCAACCACATGGTCACAGACATGGTTGATTTGGGGGGTTAGGTGGTGTGGGAGGTTGTAGTGGTTTTGTTCGCATTTCTTACCTTCTGCGAGATAAGAATTAGGAGGAATGCAAAGCAGGCTCCAAACTTTAAAGACTATAAAGAAGTTTATTAACAGAACTAAAAGAAAAAGGAATAATAAGGGTCAGAATAAACCTTCAGAACACTGCTCCTCCCCCCATCTTCCTCCCTCCTCCCACTTACAAACAAAGACACAAATTTGGGATTATTTCAGTCAGTTTGCCACCTCTATAATAGTCTTTCATCAGTTCACTTAGGGGGAGGAGTCTCTCTTGCCCATACCATGGGGCTTTTCAATATCACAGCAAGGTAGACACCCAGGAAATGGTTCTCTACTTGCCATGTGAAAGTCCCTTCCCTCAGCTTACAGCTTTCCCCACAACTGTTTACAAGGGCTCAATCTCAGCTAATGGGGTACTATTTTAAGGATGAGCTGTTCAAGAGCAAAGCTTCTCTTCATCTGTCTCTGGGATCATCTTCATCTCTAGGAACAGAGGTCTTCTTCTGCCCTGGGAGCAAGGGTCTTCACTTCATCACTCTCTCTCTGTTCAGGCTTTTCACTGGATCACAGCTACTTCAATATTTGTTTAATTCAGCACAGACACTTTTGCTCGCGGCTGCAGTTTGAACCCTCTAGCCCCCATGCTTATCACGAAAATACAAGGGGTTCTCTGATGTATCACAGTCCATCACCATAGCCTTACAAAACAGTTCCAGCTTCTAGATTTGAAGCATGTCCTCTATATCCTCTCTCTGGGCTTCAGCTCTTTCTTCTTCACTGATTTTGGTATCTCTACCATGGTGTCTATTCACGTGCCTTTGCCTTTTCCTTTCCTCTGACCTGGGAGAGGATTGTGTCTTCAGGTTTCATCTCTTCTGGGGAACTGAGAGCGCTGAAAGGGTGGATCTTACCCAGGCCTGGGCATTGCAGCCGAACTTATCTGTCTCTGCTGATGACACGATCTCTGCCGAAGGGCGGCTGGAGCTGTTTTTGATGTGAAGTTTCATTTCGGCGGCTGCACCAGAGAGGCAGGGCCATCCCGCCGAGACCGAGCAGGGCCGTGGCCCCAGCCCAGCCCATGCTGGGCCGCACAGGCCCCAGTTACCTGTCCAAAAGCCAGAAGTAAGAGAGCGGTTCCCAGGCTAGTTCGTGTTTAAATGTGTTTTTTACAGGGGCGTGTCCAGCTTCTTAAGTGGCTTAACAGAGTTGTCAGTATTCAAATTAGCCAACTGATTAGTTCTGTCAGGTCTGAAGGAAGTTACAACAGCTCCTTTGTGTTTTTATATAATAAACAGAACTAAGTAGTTTCATATATTAGAGGCCAAGTCCCTAACTGCTCCCAGGGAGCTTATATACCTTAGCCACAAGCTGTCTGTTGGTGCCAAAACTGCTAAAATTCCTCAGCATCACAGGTATATTAAAATACTGACTTTGTCACAGGACACTGCATCAGCCAAGTGAAATCCTGCTCAAGCCTCAAGTTCTCTTTCATGGAAGCAACTACAAACATTCAGGGGAAACGGACAGCCCAACCTGGCTGCCAGCAGGGGACAACCTCATCTCTCAAAGGCAGGACAGATAAAGCCAAAATCAAGTTTCTACAATTCCAGTTCACCTCAGTTCCTGCTCTCACTCACCACACTATAGTTTTCCTGAATACAAACTGTGGGGGCCTGCCCCCCCGCTCCCCCAGGGTGGGAGGGGAGCCTGGGGGATGAATGGCAGAAAACGGGGTTTCCGGAGCCCCTGCGCTCAGGTCACGTGTTCTCGAGCTGTGTTTGTGATTGGATGTTTTGTGTGGCCCGCCCGGGGAGCGATGG
>VYXC01005144.1:596156-608675 GCA_013397175.1 Platysteira castanea
TCCCAGAAATAAAGACCTGATTAACACCTTATGAAAGATCGTGTCCCTAATTCTTCCATGAGCCGAGGCTGCTCTCAGAGGCAATACCGGACTGCAACAACAAACTTCATGTCTAATTATTTACAGAAGACAAGCTGCACACACACATATATACGTAATGTGTGTGACTTATAAATATACATACATACATAAAAGAAAAGCATGATATTACGTCAGCTCCTCAAATAATAACCCCTTGTACCCCCCCCCAAGCAAAACCAGTAATTGTTCAAAATCTGTAACACATGTCAGTTTTTAGGTCACTGGACAACAGCCCACATAGAACAGAAGGGATTGAAAATTAATGCTACTGTTGAAGAGAAAAAAGATACAAATAAAGCCAAGAAACGAAAAAATGATAATGCTATGAAGACACATAATAGCCTATTAAACAACATTTCTTAACAGATTTTATTCATTTATTCATTTTTGACTGAACATTTCAATTTCCTCAAATATACAAAATGCAAACAGAAAATTAAATAGCTTCTCATCTGAAAAAAAACCCAAAAACCTGTTTCATTGGTGGTTTTTTTTGAAAGCAGCATTCGCTTACATGCTAAATAAAACTAATGCTAGCTTGTATCAAAATCAATTATCATTCATTCCCTGTTGCAGGAGAGAGGCATTTATACTAATGAAAATCAAGAACTACCAGCCCTAGCTGGCAGAGAGTAGATGTTGCATGCAATAGTTGTAAGTGGTTGTTTTGAGACTGGATCTTTTCCTTCTTGTCTCAAGCAGCTATTGAAAGATTGTGCAGAAAACAACCAGCTGTTACTAGATTTAGTGTTTGATTTTGTTCTGTGGTGGGGCTTTTTTTTTGTTTATTTTTAGGGGTACTCATCATGCCTAGAATAATTTTCAACCTACCGTTAAATACCTCTCTGCTCATGAGCTTCGAACTGATTCTTTGAACACAGAGGCATTAAACGATAGGCCCTTTAAATGCTTAATCTGTAATTACAGACTGAAACACTTTGTTTTCCCCACACAGGCATAGTGCATGTGAACACACAGACTCATTTTTGCCCAGCTGCCATTCTTATAGCCACATCTACTTTCCCTCTGTCTCTTGTTTTTCCCCCTCTTATGCAGTCCTGATGTTTCGAGAGACACAAAATCACACAGTGGATGATTTTACCGGAGTTCAGAAGCTAAGCAGAAACTTCTCTGGCACAGCCATTTGGCCTGACCCATCCTGTCCCAGGCAGGTCTCTGTCAGGCAGTGGAAGTGCTCCTGCTACTGCTCCCAGGGCCAAGAGGGAACGAGCTCCCAGAGGTGATCCCATGGCACCTCTTGCTCCTGACCACCGTCCTGATGGAAGTACCTGGAGCCAGGTGGGATCTGTCTCTCCCTCTGGTGTTAGCACACCTCTGCTTGTTCTGTGCTGCTGTGGCAGTGCTCCCCTCCTTCCAGCTGGGCAGGGGTGCTCTGAGCTGCACTGGAGGAGGATGCCTCTAGAGCCCAGCCCCTTTTTTTTTTTTACAGATGTGATGAGCTCCTGTGACACCAGGCCACCAGGCTGAGAGGAACTCATGACCACAGAGAACCTCAATACTCCCATGAGACAAGACATGCACGAGTCCTCCCTCACAGGCACAGCACAGCTCAGACACCAAAATCCCAATCAGCTAAAATGAGACAGTGCAGCCCCCACTCTCTCCCCTCGGCATCCAGCCACTGCAGTGGGTGCAACAGCCACACGTGCCAGGCAAATGTGGGGCTGCAGCACTGCCACAGTTACCTGCAGCCCAGAGAGAGAATATGGTGGGAAAGGGCAGAAATCAGGCAGTTGCTGCTTACAGGCCGAGTATTAAACTGAAAATCAACCTCTCACTGCTAGCACTATTAGAGCAGTGTTCATGATCTCTGTGGGGGGCCGTTTTTGTCTCTTCTTTGATATGAGAAAGGTGAAAGTGATGGTGCATTAGAAACAGGACTGAAAGGGGCAGGTTTGGAATCACTAAGTAAACTCCCTGTCTCTTAAAAAGGAAATGTTCTTGAATTTATTCAGTATCTCATCTCATCTGGACATATAAAAGCAAAGTATCTAGGAAGAGAAAGAACTCTTGTGTGTTTCAGCCTCACTTCACTTCCAGATACACACCTGGTATTTCAGTAGCCTTCAGGTTTGACCAACTGCAGTAGTTTAATTAACCATTACATCTTTTACAGGGTGTAATTGGTCTCACAGCTAGTTCATTAAAGCCACCACAGAATCATCCTGACAGTCCAGCCATAAGCAAGTTCAGACAGAGCATTAGCAGTTCAGCTCCCTGCACATTAAGATGGGGAATGTTTTCTGAACAGAGGAGATGAAGTGGTACCGGCCATCTAGTCCCTGTCAAGCGTGTACCCAGAAAAACATTCTAAAGAGAGATGACCAGGAGCAAAGAAAGGGTCTCCAATCTCATTACTCCCTGTTCTGCTCAACATATGTCAAGTGTTTGCACTAGGCAAACTGACATTTTAGCTTACCGTTGGTCTACCGTGGAAACCTGATATTTATAATTTAGTCATTCTATATCTGGCCCCTGGAGCAGCTGCAGTTAAAGGAAGATGAGTTATTAAAGAGAAACTCTCTATTTGGTGGCATTTTGTAGGTGGAAGTCTTTTGAGACACTCCTATTACCTGAAAGAGTCACTAAATAGTTTTACTCGGCTGGGGCTTTGAGATAATCTGAAATATGACACTTTTCTCTCTGCCTTTCAAGCTTGACATTCACAGACTTTACCAAGGTGTAGGCTTGTGCATGGATCTCAATATTCTCAGATGCAGATTTTCCAGAAGCATGTTCCGTCTATGACTCAATAAATAACTGCTGTCCATCTCTCTGTCACTCTCACCTTTTTATTTGCTGTACTTTTAGCTTTTCTCCACCTGCCCACACCTCTCCATCTTCTGTCTTCTTTGTGTCATTTTCCCTTTGTAACTCACTTACCATTAGGAGAAATTTCCAATTCTCTTCTGCAACAAGAACTAATTTTCAGGAATGAACTCCACTGGCCTTTGCAGTCAGTGGGCCTGGTTTTGAATTACTTTTTCCTTAGTGTTGACAGGCAGAGCTCAAAGAAATTCACTTTCTTGAGGTGGATCAGCAAGGTCTTCCAAGGCAAACACAAGCCCCTGCTGCCTGCTCTCCAGGCATATATAAACATGTTCTGCCAATGCCCTCAGCCAAACACAACTTGTATGGCCCCGGTGAGTAGCTGAGCCACTAAACTACAAAGCCAGTTAAAAGAAAAAATAGGTGTTAAAGCCACGACTAAGCCTAGTAACACCTATTTATCACTGTGTTAGCACGCCCAGGTTTTAGTGCATCTGGAGCTTGGTCAGAGTAAACAAATCTGCACTCAGAGTACTGACAAAGGGAGCTCGTAAGTGTCTGCAAAAGACAACACAAGAAGAGGCTGAGGTTATTGGTAATAACCATGCTGAAGCTCAACAGGGGCCTCAAAAGCCTATGGGGAAGTGAGAGGCTTGGTGGCATATTAATAGGTTTTTTCCTAAGTTTCTCCCAAACAGTATTTATCTTCAGCAGTGTCTTACGCTGCAGAGGCTTATGTCCAGAGAAATTTCTGACCTTTTAACAAAGACTGCTGTGTAACAACATTCCTACCTTTTCTCCAAAAATATAGTAATTCAAAAAAAACCCCACCTGATTAATCTTGCTAAAAGCAAATAATCTGTCAGCTTCAATATCACACAATACCTGCACTAAGATTTAACTCACTTCTAGGAACTTGGTGAGCTGTTTCTGTCTTAATGTAGCCCAGCTCTGCATGGAGTTTCACAGCTGAAACCTTGCTGAGATGACACCCTCCTTACCAAGAACATCATTTGGAAAAGTATTTTTAAAACAGAAGGATTTCCACATGCATATTGTAAAAGATGCACAAAGGGCTCTGTTAACACCTTCAAGCATCTTGAACGCTTAAATAATTTCTGAGAACATTTTGATCATTGTATCAAAGTATCATACTGAATTATGACCCACTAAACACAAAAGGCATGAAAATTATTTGGATAATTGAGCACATGAATAAAAAATTATTGCTGAATTGGATGCTGTACAGCTTATAGATAAGAGTAACACCTTTGTTGTGTAGGTTTTACAAACTCCATGAGCCTAACTGCCTCAGCACAAAGATTTCTTCTAAAAAAAAAGGTGTGCACTCAAAACTCAGGGCATACACTGAATTTTCATACGCTCAGGAGTTTTGCTGATTCAAGTATCAACATGAACTCTGAGCAGCAGCAAGCAAACTTTGGTCTCCAAAGTCTGGTTAAGGCAGTATCCAGCATCAAAACAAATTCTAGGAGAAGGAAAGCAAACAATAGTGCTGTTAATGCTATCAGTCCTTAAGCTCTCAGAAATCAGTGAAATGATTCACCAGTCTCTTTCATAAATTAAGTGCCCAATCATTAGCATAAGTACTAATCAACAAAGTTGTTTATTATAGTAACATGAAGGGAGGTTTTTGATTGATAAATTTTAAATTGAAAAATATTTTTAATTACTAATAAAACGTTGTTAACTCTTGAAACATGGATGCTGGGATGCTAATATAAGCGTAAAGATTCAGGAACCAAGTCTATAACCAAAACAGACCACCCATACCCCTCTCATCTTTCACTTACCACTGGGATGTGGGAGAAACAATTAACTTAAAGAAAGATGCACAGGATGCAGTGGGCATCAGTAGTGAGTGAGTACACACAGAGCTTCAGATCATCTTCTGAGACTGAAGGAAACTATTTCAAAAAGCCATTCTTCTACAATGAATTGTAGCAGTAAGAAATAAAAAAGCATTGTGTAATACATGGAATGATTAAAAATACCAGTATAAGACACTTCTCAGATTTGTCTGTATGTGAATGAATGTAGTTCAAAAGCATAATGACTTGGATACACCTCAAAAGGCAGAGGGAACCTTGAGCTGATGTGCAGATCAACACTGGAAGAGGCCAGGAAGACAACTGGGCTATTAATCCAAGACCCATACCTCAAGCTTAACTTTCTGAAAACAACATCTGTTTGTCCTTTTAGGAATTGTAGCATTCATTCAGATATTAAGATATACGATAATTCAGATTTTCTATCATCATAAACCCTTCCATTCTCTCCTCAAAAGGAAAAACAGAAACAGAGTTGTTTCTAATCACTTCAATTAGTTAGTTACAGGTCACAGTTTCTTGATGAAAAATTGTTTCCAAGTACCAGTTATAAAAGCATGTCTCAAATATGAGGTCTTTAATTTTATTATAATTAGAAGTGTTTGTATGCACAGCTGAAGAGGAGGTGTAAGGCACCGCTCACTGTGCAGCTAACACACAGTGAACGCAAGAGGAGGAGAAGTAATCCAATGTAAAGGGATGGGAACCAGGGAAATACACATTTATAAAGTGAAGACATTTGAGAAACGTACTCATGGCGAGATCACAGAAAAACATTGGCCAAGAACATGCTGAAATCACAGTCATCAAACAACACATCGATTGACAAAGTCAATGAATGGATGAAGCCAAGAAAAGTGAAGCTAAAAATTAAGAATGAGAAGCTTTGTAGTGACAGGTAGCAGAGTGTGCCAGCTGAGTGAGCTGAAAGACTGAGGCAAGTTTTCAGCTACAGAAGGCGTGTTTGTTTAGAAAGGGTGATTAACCAGTGCAACCACACTGCCAAGAGCAGTAATGCTCACAGAAGTTGTTGCTGCCTTCCCGGGTGTCTTTCCGAGAGCTACGCTTCAGCCAAACAGAAGCTACCAGGATCAACAAAGAGGTACCTGTGCGAAATGTAGTGATCTGGTTTTTACAGAAGGTCAGATGGAATGATCTAATGGTCCTCCCTGGTCTTAAATTCTCTGACTCACGCAGAAAGAGGCTAGCAGAGCACAGGAAAAGAACACAGTGCTGCATGAGCCCCCTTCTTGAACGTATAGTTCAGATCCGTGTTCTTCACCTCAAAAGGAGAAAGAAGAGTGTATTACAGAACACAAATTCAGCACCAGGGAGTCCCTGCAAACAGTGGCGTGACACTGAAGACTTGAGGCAAAGATTCTAGAACTTACTGAAATTACTAAAGACTTCCCTTCAAGAGGAAACTGTTGAAGGCTTTTATTTACTTAAGAAAATGAATAAATGGAACTGTGAAACTTCTCTCCATATATGAAGGACATCATTGGGAAATAACAGGGAGCAGATATTTTTCAGTAGTACTTTGGTGACACAGAAAACCCAGACCAGAAAATATTTAGTAACTGTTCTGACTTCTCCACTATCATATCATCTTATTTGCATCCACAATATAGAGAGAAGATAACAGTATTTTTCTTCAAGAATTATATATATATTTAGCCAATTTTTTTGGCAGTCAACCACAGCTAGACAAGTCTGATCTTCCCTCCTGGAAGAACTATACCTACTTTTTTTCCAAGATGGAGCATGTTACACAATACCAATACAGCTCGATTATTTAGACAGACAGATCTGGAATACATGGCCTTTGTGAAAGCTCTAATTCACACTTAAGACAAAAAACATGTTCAACAGCTCAATCCATTTTTTTTATTATTTTCTAGCATATTTCAAAGATTTTTACCTATTTTCGGCATTAAAAGCATAGGCTTTTCCCACAAAATATTGCTAAAGAATAACTACCCGTGCTAAAAAGACAACATGAAGTTCTCAGGACATTTAGACTCAACAAATATTACAGAGGCCTGTTGTGAGCTATGTATAGCTAGAAAAATCAAATTTCATCTGCCACTGTGTCAGGCCACATTCCAAAGTCATTTTATCACTGCAGTGAATACCGAGATATTTCTCTTTCCTGGCCAGGTTAATCTTGTGTTCCATAATTATCGTGACTGCCATAAACACATTCAGTTCTGTTTCTGCACTTGCAAGTGGTGCCAGTTTTAGGGGAAACTGAGCTTAAAGTTGCTTTTATTTACTTTTAACTTGAAGGCAACTGCAGAAATTAAGAAGTATATTGCATTGGAGATTTATTACTAGACATGTGATGATAGCTTTCCAGTTAATTTTTAGCCTCAAACTAAATTGAAATCATTACAAGGTTACCACATTTAAAGTGTTCCGGGCAGGAAACGACTCGAGAGTACTATGAACACAGCTGGATGGCAGTATCTCTCTGTTGTGAATCTGTGGTGCACACACACACATAAGTTTTGGCGAATTTTCCAGAGCACTTTCTTGGGATTCCCCACACATATCCCATTTCCTTTGATTATATGAAAAATCCTTAGGATGTAGCATGTTTTGTGAGTCTGCAGGCCTGGCAACTTCACCATCCTCCTTTGCAACACAGCTAAACAGTTTGCAGTTCCAGATTTGGCTCATGTGGAGTTGGCATGGCTCTCCTCACTGCACTCTGTAGTTGTGCCCTAAAGCAGTGGAAAACATGGTCAGCCAGGGATCTTTCCTACTAGACGTACTGCCATTCCTACTGCAGATTATTAGCACCATTCCTACGAGCATCTGCTCTCCTCCTGCTTTGAGTAGGAGAAGACAAATAGCACCTTTGTCCCTGCTTTCAATGACAACAACCACGCAAAATGCAAGGCTCAGAAAAACTGGAGAGACAGAGAGAAAACAGGAAAAGAACATGACTCTGCCTGGGGACACTGAAGGCTTCTGTGTACTTGTCAAAGGCCAGTCAAGATTAAAACCTTGAACAGTTCCTTGTCAAAAGCCAGAGTACGATATGTGGAGCTCTACCAAAAGATTGAAAGGTTTGGTTTAGAGGGCTGAGCATATCCTTTAGTTCAGAGGATCCAAAAGTTGGAGCAAAAGCCAGACTGCAAACCCCCCAGGTTTTGATTGCATTTAGCTTGCAGGAAATTGTCATCTCTCACTGCATCATTTTAGAAAAACGAAGGTGAAGAGAATAGACTTTACCTAAACTTAGCTGAGATAAGCTATATTTTGTGGTGTAAGTGCAACCCAAGCCAAAGCTGAACATATTAGTAAGGCTCTGGCTAGTTTGTATTCACAGAGTCAGCACAGGCATATAGAGTAGGCACAAGAAGCAGAGTTTCCAAATCTTGCTCCTCTCCCTCTTTAGCTCAGTATTCTAGAGGGAAAAAAGAAGATACAAAAACAGGCAGAATACACCCATGATTACAAATCACCAGAGTCCTTCAGAGGTAAGATCCTGACATAATATGAAATACAATTATCTCATAAGAAGAGGGAATACATGTATATATACACAAGTATTTACCTATCAGTGTTTTCTTATTTCAGTTTCTCCAGACTTTCAAAGTCTCCATGTAAGTCTTTACATCCCTGGAAGTGCTTAAGGCCAGGCTGTATTGGGCTTTGAGCAACCTGATCTAGTGGAAGATGTCTCTGTCCATGGCAGAGCAGCTGGAACTAGAGGGTCTTTAAGGTCCATTCCAATCCAAAGCATTCTGTGATTCTATTAAAAAAATTTCTACTCTTCTAGCAAGTGTAGACAAGCTTTGGAGCACTTCACCAGACAGTAGGAAAAATAAAGTGGAGGCTGTAAATCCATGCTCTTATGAGGAGACTGAGACAGTCTGATTTGCAGAGCTCTATATTGCAGAGTTCTTCAGGGGCTATATCACAGGAAAAGCAAAATGTGCTTTAAAAGCATCACATCTGAAGTGGATAAAGTCACCTTTGGCTTCTGCTGCAGAAGTGACAATATGGCAAAGTGAAGCAAAAGCCCAGTGCCACAAGCCTCATTAGCATAAGTAACAGCAGATTAAGCTGAGAGAATATGACACAATGACCCACAGATTCCCCAGCTGTACTAAAAATAGCTACACAGAAGTAGACAAGATATCCTCCATATGTGGAAAAAAACCTTCAAAAAACAAGGTCTTAGGGAGTCTAAATCCAAAGAAAACTTCTTTCTCCTTTAAAAAACTGCTCTTCGTAACTTGACAATTCAGAATCAAATAACTACTTCTGTGTGTGACAACATGCAGGGCAGCTCAAAATAAAGCCACGTGTTAGTGAAGGGCCAAAGAATGTGTTCAGTTAGAGCTGTCTTTGCTGGAAATAGTCCTCTTAGAGGGGTAATTCTAGCCAGGCCATCAGCAACAGTAGTGAGGGCTGATGAGTAGGAGAAGGTGGTTCAATATGTAATAGAAATTACATAAATCTGAACTCAATCCAAGAGCTAAGGAATGACTAATTTCCACAATTATATTAATAACAAAGTGGGTAGGCTGTGGAGAGTGGTCAATTTTACAGAGCAGTAAATGCTACCACAGCTATTGAGTGTGGCTGGGAGGTGACCAAGACCACAAGCACTGCTTATTTTTCAGTTTAAGCATATCTGACAGAAGAGTCAATGTGGTACACACAGTTCAAAGTGACAGCAACATACTTGTCCTGTTTGCTTTGTCTAGTTTCAATCTAATCTTGCACAGCTTCAGGTAGGATGACAGCAGCATGCAAAACAGGTTGATGTGGTGCACAAAATAGGTATGTCACTTTAGCTTTTATCTGAGAGCTTCAACGGTCAAAAGATTTATATCTCTGGAGAACAGTATGCATTAAATGTAACGTAAATAGTAACTACTGGCACCTTCAATCTTGAATATCACCTACAGTCATCATAAGATACAGCATATAAAACCAAAAAAAGGAGTCAAAGTGGGAAAAGAAAATAACATGAAACACAAGAACACAACACATCACTTTAAAAAATATTAAATATTGATTAACAAAATGAAAACATTAGATAGTTATACCTATATTTTATAAAGAACATGGGACCATTAAATAAGTATGTTAAACAAGCTCTAGAAAGAAAGCGTTCATAAGGTTAAGAACAGTTCTCCTTTCTGTAGAAACTGCTTTTCAGGTTCGCTGGGTATGTTCTTGCATTTTTGGAGAACTAATAAATCAAGAAACATTCTTGCCTTGTTATAATCAATATAACATTAGTTCACAGGGAAAAGTCTAGGTATTCCACCACTAATGTGTAAAAATCTTCAAGACAGAAGATGTAGGAAGTTAATTTAGTAGTTCTAACACTAAGTGGGGTTATAGCTAAGCTTGGGAGGAAACTTGGGGTGGGGGCTCTTCCCCTGTAAACCCCAATCTTTCCTGTTTCCAAACAGACCTGAACAGAGAGCAGATTCCCAGTGATGTACCTGGTGACCTTCAGACACTAAGCATGAGATGTAAGGTTGCTTCATATGGTGCTGTGACATTGTCAGCAATCACATGCACGTGTTGCAGTGTGGTGCAGCATCCCCCTGTCTGGGAACAGCTTTCTGTCAATATTCTTTCTCAGTCCAGCTCCCTACATATAATGCTGCTTTTCTCAACACTGTAAAGTCTGAATTACAAGGACTTTTCCCCTGGAGGACATGTAATGTTCAGTGTTCAGAAACACAGAATAAAATACTTGAGTAGGTAAAAGGGAAACAATTAATTCTCTTAATTGTTTTATTCAAGGTTTTTTGCTCTCCACCTATCCACTCACCTGAGGGGAAAAAGCTCACTCAGTCTCATGCTGTTTACTTTCCAGGGTTAACAACACTTACTTTTATATTAAACTTCAGGCTTGATCTTAAATGACTGTAGATAGGATTACAAAGGAGCAAACATTTGAGGGTTTGAATTGTCATTTTTTTTCCCTCTGAGCTGAATGCATGCACCATGAGAGAACCATGCTGCGAGCCACTTGAAATGCATGGAGAAAAACAAACATTTTCTAAATATACACAAAATGTGTTCTTTGGTGTGTTCTTTAGAACCAAGTAACTTTTCTCTCCTTCTGAACTCTTAAGGGACTAATTCTTCAACCAGTGGTTACAGGAAGAAACTAAGCTGTTTCATTTTAGGCATGTCTACCACACCCTTACTTCTCTTGCCAGGAAAAAAGAAAAAAGATCTCACTGCTTCATATCTATTGTGGCTTAATAAAGAAGATCCTTAAAGCCTTACTCTATTCCTGAAACAGTAGTAGTATTAATAGAAGCAATCAAAATATTCAATATTGCAACCTGGTAGACAATATAGTATCAAAAAACCTGAAAGAACAAGACAAAATTTAGGAAACTACAATAATGTAATTAATGAAATTAATCTTGCTTCATGTATAGATGAGCTTTCTCTTGCTCAATTTCAAGTTCTGTAGTAACTCACCACATATCTCTCACACTGTTCTTGAGCAATGGAGCTCATTACTTTGATGCCTTCTCCCAACCACCTAAAAACAGAGACTAGACAGGAGTAAGGGAATAAGGGTAGGTATTTATTTGAAGGCCTTCAAGGTACTCCCTGGGGAGCCAGAGGCTGCTTCCGTAGAATGGACCCAAGATGGATCCCAGGTCACGAGTTCTTGACACAGATATAGGTTTGGTCCATTTGCATATCAGCATAAATTCACCAATTAAAACTTTAGCTTTTTTCAATTCCTCCACCTCTTTCATGGTCCTAGTTTACACCTTTTGGGCCTAGGACAGCCCGAGTGTCCTTGAACAGCAAGTTTAGAGAGGCTTTGTTATGTCTATCTGGCCTAAGAGAGCAGCTAACAAGCTACAAGAAACTTTAGAGTTACACACTAGGCAGTACAGGATTTGAAAAATATAGAAATTAAAACCTAAGGCATCAACTTACTGCAAGGAATTGAACTATTCCAGACTACTTGCAAGCACTACCAGCAAGACAAATTACTTACAGGTGCAAAACAACATGCCAGAATGTACAAAGAAACATCACAGATCTAATCTAAAAATGCATCTACAATGAAGATTAACATTTTATTCCAGTAATGGGTTGGGGTAATTTCATTTCTGTGGTTACAAGGAGAGGAAGTACTGCCAGGCTTCCATAAATACACTTCAACTGACCTCCAGAAGGAACAGATGAAGACATGAACCTGACCCTTTTTAACCAGTTTGCTACCTCCTCCCCAAGTCCATTTCAATGAAGGTAGGCGAGATATCCAAGAAAAGCCAGATTTCCATGGGTGTCTCTGCTGAACCCTAACATCCACCTTGATGTTTAAGCCTGTTCTCTAATTTACCCATAAAGAAGCCAGAAATAACATCGACCACACAAATTTTGACAAGTGTGCCAAAGCCACTACTGACTGGCTGTACAATCTAAAGACCAACAGATAAATAAAAATAAATAGCAAAACCTGTCTTGGCCGCCCCAAAAAGAAGTTTTGCTCCTTACATTTCCCAAGTCCTTTACATTTCCTTTGTGTTGAGTTAGGCTTCCCTTCAAAGATCTTCAATCTCAATAATCAAAATAAGGCTTTTGCCATTTTTTAATGAAACCTTGGAAGAGAAACTCCTGAAGTTTTCCATGCAGAAATTAGCCTGGGGCTATCAGACTGTCAGTGTCTGAAGCTCAGAGGATCAACAATGAGAAACAAACCTTTTTATTCTAAGTTAGAGTTGAAATCAGTAATGAATAAGATAAGATGGTCCCAAGACTATGCTCCCTGTATATATTTTAT
>VYXC01005144.1:608687-640363 GCA_013397175.1 Platysteira castanea
TTTTTTTTTTTTTTAATTTAAACAAGTTTGTTTTGAGATACTAGCAACACAAGGCTTCTGCTGGGTGCTCCAAAGTGGCTTCTGAACTCCATCCCACCTCCACTCACTCTTCAAGCTTACAAACCCTTCCTTTTACAGACAACACTTGTACCCAACAGCTGCATTGGTTCAAACTTGGATCGTGTTCGCAGTGGTGGAAAAGGAGCCCAACCTCCAGAATACAACCTGTTACAGCAGACAGCTTCCAACATCCTGCAAATGACATCCTGCTTTTCCCCCATCTGACAGCAGCCCCATATGGCATTTCTTCACACCTTCCAACTTGAAGACACAATGTGTTTTTCCTTCACTGATTATCTCAGAATGAAGAAACAACTCAAATGCTATAATAGCTTTTTCCCCCCCAATATCTGCTAGGAACAAGAGATATTATCTGTACAACCAGTGCGAAAGGCCACAGACACACATTTGAGTAGCACTTTTTTTAAGGACAAAAACATTTTTTGTGTTTATTTTTACAGCACATCTTTTTTAATAAAGCTTTTTTCCTCTTTTTTTACCCTTTTGAATTAATAGCTTATCACAGCCACCATATCTCTTTCCGTTTTAAGTAGTTAAAAGTGAAGAAATCCTTAGCATTGGTTAAACTCAAGATCTGATAATATGCTATGAGTACAGCCAAGTAAGACTTGTGATACATTCCCTCTCTAGCACACAAAAACATTAGTAATGCAAGGCACTCTTGATGTTGCTCAAATATAATTCCTTATGCCCCTAACCTTAGCTCAGGTGTACACAACCTGCAGCACCTTTAAAATAGTAATAATGCTCTTTGTGTTATGTATTTTCATCTGTCTTTTCAGTGCAAATTCTACATAAATACCTCTGGAGTGACTCTTCTTCAAACGGAGAGAGGTTTAATTTTATAAACTTTCTTGTTTTACCAAGTATCAGCTGTGGTCCACATCCACACATTCTAATATCAATTATCCCTAAAAATGACAAAGCTTGAGTCATTACGTCCTGTCAATTTGGAAAGCTCAGGTGAAATAATTCTGTTTAACTTCACTGTGGTGGGTTGACCTCAGTGAGCAGCCAGACACCCACCCAGGCTCAAACAGGACAGAGGCAGAAAACAAAATACAAAATCTTGGGTCAACAGACAGAGAGATCACCTACCAGTTACTGTCATGGGTGAAACAGACTCAGCATGGGGAAAAATAACATAAATTATTGCCAAATCATGTAGAATGGGATGGCAAAAAGCAAAGACAAAATGATTGAAATAACACCTGCCCCCCACATCCCTTCTTTCCCCAGGCTCCACTTCACTCCCAGCTCCTCCCCACCACTCAGACTGAGGGACACAGGGTGATGGGCAGTGGGGCCTGTGCTCAATCTGTAACAGCTCCTCTCTTCTGCTCCATCCTCTTTGCACTTTTCCCCGGAGCCAACCTGGATCCTCCCTCAGGCTGCAGCCCTTCAGGGACCACCCACTGTTCTGTGGGCTCTTCACAGCCTGCAGTTTCCTTTAGGGCAGATCCACCTGCTCTGATACAGTGTCCTTCATGGACT
Source organism: Platysteira castanea (assembly GCA_013397175.1). Taxonomy (NCBI): domain Eukaryota; kingdom Metazoa; phylum Chordata; class Aves; order Passeriformes; genus Platysteira; species Platysteira castanea. The sequence goes on from VYXC01005144.1 coordinate 610,263, forward strand.
GCCTTGTGGATATTTGCTCCAGCACAATCTTCTCCAAGAGCGGCAGAGGAATCTCTTTTCCAGCTCCTGGAAGACCTCCTCCTGTCCTCCTCTGACCCTGGTCTTCCCCCTGCTGTTTCACACTGCTTTCCCTCAGTTGCCTTAGGGCAGTGCTTTCCCCTCTCTTAAACAAGCTTTTCCTGAGGCACCACCACCAGCTTGGCTGTGGGGCTCAGCTGTGCCCTGGAGTGGATCCACTGGAGCTGGCTGGGACCAGCTGTGTCAGGCAGAGGACAGCCCCTGACCTTTTGGCATGGAGGCCACCCCAAGCCCCCTCCCCTGGGGCCATCACCCTTGCCACCTCTACCAGATACAGCCGCTTAGGAAAGAGGCATCACCACTCCCGAAACCTCTGTGCACTGCTGTCCCTCCACATCTCCATCCAGGAGAGTGCTGATGTGGGTGAGGCCAGTCCTTCCCAGTCCCATACCTATGCTGGGGGCACAAAGAATTGCTTTTCCAGTCTTATCAATGCAGCTCTGTCCAGCACTATCAATATGAGTTTATTTTTCCTTTAAACTAACTTGAGAGAGCTGGGACCGAATAAAATCCCAGAGAACAAAACAAAACTCACAATTTCAGCACTGATAGACCTCTCAGTAGTTACTTTGTGCTTTCTCGCATTTCTAAAGGTTTGGGGGTAAGGTGTTAAACCAGAAAACTATGCTGCAGTACAAACCAAATGCCTTGTGTTTTCTCCCCTGAATTATGCTAATGCTGTTCTGAGATGGTTGTTCACTCAGGTAAAAACCTATCTCCTGACATGGCAGACACCAACAATTTGCATGAAGCAACTGCAGGATAAGTTAGTCCTCTGAATAGACACTACTGCCTTTCCCTCATCTAATTGACTGGCTCGTTTTTTCTCTCTTTCAATGCAGATGTTTCTTCTCCCTCTCTCTCAATTTAAGTGTTTCTATTGAAGTACAGGCTGTGGAGGATTCCCAGTGACATACCTATCTCTGGCTCACACACAAACTGCAGTGCCTAATAAGGGTACATCTGTTTCCATGGCATCTCAGAATCATCAATGGGTGGCTCATCTCTGCACAATACAATTTTCATTCAGTGTAAAATCCTCGAACTGTGAGTACCAAGAATGCCATAAAATGCAATCTCCTTTCTGCTTAGGGTATTTACAGCTTCACAGCTGGTCAAGGTTTGCAGTCATCATTCTGTGCCTGGTTTTCAGGATACAAAGCAGACCCTTCACATTAATTACCTATTTTTCCCTAGAGCAAAGTCACTTTTCTCTACGATTTCTCACATGCCACATACACTGGTGTCACAAAATAGATAATAAAGCATTCACATTAAATAATAATAAATTAATAAACATTCTGCTCCCTAGGCTTTGTCAGATTTATGAAATTTTGTGCTACATGTAGCCCAACAGAGCTGCTTGAGTTGCTTCTTATTTGATGGGTCAGCCAGGTCATGCAGAATATCACAGTAAATACCATTTTCACTAAGGACTCATTAAGGAAAAATTCATCTGTTTGTTGCCAGAGGAATAACCCTAATTGGTTCTCTTCAGCAGTTTACCACTTCCCTACTGTTATGAGGCCCTTATCATCTGCACTAACACTTTGTCTAAGGCTGATGATTCAAAGTCACATTTAGGCCCACACAGTTCAACAAACAGTGCCTGCAAGAAAAGTGTGGGATTAGGTATTATGACAGACAATGAGGTTTTACTACTTAAAGCATTTTTAGCTTGCTGAAGGAACTCAACAGGGATTAAAGAATAGGTTCTCTGAAGGAAGCAAAGCATATCTGACTTTTCTCATTCCAAGGGCTGGTTTTACTTGGCCTATGGAGCCAGAGTATGTCAAGAATTTTCAATTTTTACCTCCTCATTACATCCTTAAATTAGTAGCCTAAGTCTCCTCAAAACCCTCTCTGTCTTACAATTTTTTGTTCTTGGTTCAGGTAACATTATAACTGATATCTTACCTAATCCTCATTATTTGTGAAGTTTTGAAAAATAACACAGCATGGGAATAAATATAATTAACTTCTGGGATTTATCAACATCTGTGATATGCTTTTTTGTTCCTGGCTTCTGCAGAAATATCTGCAGAAGACATATGCATACAAAAATTTAATCACACTGGGTTGGCATTTTATTTCTTATTTTTGAAATGTTTTGCTAAGTACCAAATTTTTACATAAGATAAAAATCCTTTGTGCCATTCAGTAGTCCAAAACAAGGCCACTAAGAAATGAGAAGTCAGTAATTTTACTATTAGGTTGAGAGTCATCACACATACTAAACCATAAACATCTTAAAGTTCTTAACTACCTTAACTTAAATCTCCAGTCACTGAATATTTCAATGGCTCCAAAACTAGTTCATCAAAGCATCCAGTTTAAAAAATTCTTTCCATTATGACTCAGAAGAATATATATATAACATTTTCCATGTACATGAAATTGTTTAATACCTTTTCTTTTCTGCCTTTTTATCAAACCTGATTCAGTCACAATTCAGGGCCTGCAGTCATTACTGAGGACAACAGGCTGCCTTTTTAACTGTTTGTAGTCCTTACCAACAGTGAATGAAAACCAGCCTCAGACTGCAAAGTCTTTTTTTTTTTTTTCCTAGCCAAAACCCTTAATTTAAACAAATTGGTGAAATTTCAGCTTGCCGTTAGAAAAAGTGGTCTTTGTACCTAGGGATATTTGTTAAATACCATTTGGGAGCATTAATATCAAATTACAGAGGAATTCCCATTATAAATGATATTTTATAGTAAAGGGAAATAAAGATGTGTTAAATACGAGCATAGTGTGGGAATATTCAAATGATTTTTGTTACAAAAAAAGATAAAATGACAAACTTCTTCCCTGTATCTGTGCTTTACTTTTTGCAAAAGCAAGTGTGACCAGCATAATGGCTGTCAAAAAATAACAAGCTGCTCATAAAAAGAAAATCTACAGAAAGCAGCATGTGGTGGTTTTATTTAGTGTTGCTTTTAAGTTTCAGGGAAACAGATCAATATAAGTGATCAAAAGTGAATGCTAAAAAAATTTGATGCCATGAAGAAATTCCTCATGCTCTTTATTCCTAATCATCAGGACACAAAAGGAGGTGAAGGTGAGACTAGATATAGATTAAGAAAACACAAGTTTCCAGTAGCTTAATTTTTGTTCAAATTTTTCTTTAATTTTTCTGATCTTTGGCTTTCCCCAGTTGTGGCAAGTCTTGGGCAGGAGGGAATGGAGGGGAAGGAAAAAAAAGAAAGAAAAAAAGATGAGTCTTGTCAGCACTGGTCAAAACCAACCGTATGTCCTTGACCATTTCAGTATCTTGAGCTTCCGTATCACCAAACAAGTCAGAGAATTGGTTGTGCTATGTGCAGGATCTTTAGGGAAATGTAAATGGAAGAAACACCTTGTAAAAAACAGCATCATAGTGTAAAACACTAAGCTGGCTAACTTGAGGATACTAATTAAAAAACTGTGTGACTGATCTTGATTTACTTTTCTGATTTTCATTTTTTAAGACTAAGAACTATTCTAAAGATAACAAAACCCAAAGAAACTGCAGTGCAGCCAGAAGCTCCTGATTTCTATAAACAGGTGCATCTTGCGTCCTTATTCTGATGCACAGATGCTCAGACCATAAAGAAAAAATTAAGAAAGATGCAAGCAAAACTATTTTACTTCCATTCTTCCATTTCTGGTAAAGCCCTGATTTCTCTTCTTTCATATCTCCATTTCAGCTCTCCATCTTTCATGACTGCATCACTGGGTCTATCATGTCAAGGACATTTCTTCAAGGAACAACTTCTGTGTTCACATCCTCATTTCTGCAGTGAATCTCATGGACATTTTGGAGCTAGTGGCACAGAGCAGGAAAGAGGCAAGACCACTTGTACCTTGTAGTTTAAGGAATCATAGAATAGTTTGAATTTTAAGGGACCTTTTAAAGGTCATCTATTCCAACCTCTATGCAACATCTTCAACTAGATGGAGTTGCTCAGAGCCCAATTCGACTTGAATGTTTCCACGGAAACTTCCAAGTTTCTGGAAAACTTGTTCCCGTATTTTACTCCTCTCACAGTAAAAATTTTGGTTTTTTAATCTAAACTTTTCCTCCTTCAGTTTAAAACTATTCCCACTTGACCTATCACTCACATAGCCTTGTAAAACATCCCTCCTCAGCTTTCTCTTAAGTTCCCTTTAGGTAGTGGAAGGCTTCTATGTGGCCTCCCCTGAGCTCTCTCTTCTCCAGGCTGAACAACCCCAACCCTCTCAGCCTGTCCTTGCAGGAGAGGTGCTCCAACCCCTCTGATCCTCTTCATGGCCCACCTCTGGACCCACTCCAGCAGGTTTATGTCTTTTTTGTGTTGGGGGACCCAGACGTGGACCCAGTACTCCAGGCAGGATTTCACAAGGGCAGAGTAGAGGAAGAGGTTAAAATATATGATTTCAGAGATATGAGGTTTGATATTCTGTGGAAAAAAAACCAAACAAACAAAAAAACCCAAACCAACAAACCAACCCCAAAACCCTCCAAGCTCTATAGGGGTGGAGAGAAAGGATACTCTTTAGCATTTATTTTCAAATATGTCCCTCCCCAAATTCTCAGTCATTTCAATTCTGTTACACAGATGAATAACTAAATTAAAAACCTAAAAAGTGTGAACTCTGGGTTTTGAAGGACAAAAATATTTCCCTCTATGTTAATATACTTTATTTATTAATACATTTTGCTTTGATGTAATATGTCTTTGTATAATGCTTTCTGGCAGTACATAACCAGATGCTCAGTAATATCCCTTGGACAATTTGACTTCCATATGTGCCTTTCCTTATGTTTTTCTTGCAAGGCGATTACCATTCATTCATCGAAAGACTGTCTCATGGAAAACCCAAAGCCCCTTCATTCTTCACCTTATGTTCTATTTCCCCTCTTCCTGCCCTCCTCCTCATTCTAGTGGATTTTTAAAAGGACAGATTTGACTGATAGAAAGAAGGAGTACATCTTCTTTTTCTTCTAGCTCAGCTTCTCATGACCCTTGTCCAAGATGGTCAGACACTTCCCCACACTGTGGGTATTTCTCAACTAAAATTTCAACCTTCTTCAGGAGGAGCCGCAAGCTGAGTGAAGCAGCAGGTGACCAGCGGCAGAAAGCCGAGAGCTGCAACACTACACACATCTTCCTCTTGTCAGAAACAAAAGTCAGGACATGTCAGGATGAGCTCATTCAAAACTAGTCCTGGGGTGCTGGTGGACAGAAAATGTACAGAAGCAGATATGGAAGTACTGACACCATAACACATTTCAAAGGCCTTGTTTCTTGTTCAAACTATCCATTAAAATGAGCTTTTTAAAAAAATTAATCATGGCCTAGACACAATAAAATATTGAATGATTTGCAAAACTAATAAACTTTGTCTCCACCATAGCTGATCTCCTTTCATGCTTCTGCTGTTGAGTACAAACTGCACAGGTCATAACCAAAACAGTCTCTTAAGGTTGACAATGCAGCACTGCTTCTTGCAAGGCTCCTCCAAAAAGTGCTAGGTCCATGCACAATTCCATTTTGTATGAAGAGGACCATTCTAACCCTCATGCCAGTACTAAAATTATAAGTTTCTATGAATAACATTCAAAAAGGTCAGTCTCCAGTCTTCCAAACTTCGCCACTCCTGGAGTGTTAGGCGGCTGTCATTTCCCTCCTCCACAAGTTTTCCTCACCAACTTGAGCCTCTCCCTACCCTAATTCCCTTTTACTCCTGTAAGAACAAGACACTGACTGAACTTGCGAGTGCTTCACTTAACAGAGGTTGATGGGAATTATCATTGTTCTGCCAGACTGCTCTAGCCCATACCCTTAATCTCTGTTTTTGCCTGTCATCTCACACTTCTTATTTCCTGTTTTTCCCTCTTCGGTTCACATAACCAAGTATCAACATTCACCCTGATTTCGATCTCTTCTTTGCAGAATACATGTACCACACCTGAGGTACATATCTGTAAATCTGTGTGGAAGTGAGTGTATTTTTCTTGCTTTGTCACACTGCCTAGGACAACAGATTCTTCACCCTTGACTAGGATTAATAACCAGAATCATGTGAAGAAGCACATACAACCAGATTCCACCTCAGTCAGTAAATAACCTTCCTCAGTTTTCTTAATTATTTCTGTCCAACATATGAGTGACAACCCTCTGTGCCCTTGCACACCTTTTAGAACACCCTCCCAAGAAGAGATTTGAAAACATGGATCCTATATCTAAATATAAAGTGAAAGATGTCAGCTCTATAAATTACTTCAGGAAGACAGAACGGAAGGAAGATTTAAATGTAAGGATGAGAGAAAATCTGTGTGCATCAGGCAAAGGATGTACAGATACACAACTGGATAACTGCATGTATCTATAATAGAAACATCTGCTGGTTCTTATTGCTGCTTCTCTCTTCTTTTTCTATTTCTGTTCATTTGCTTCACAGCCCTCTTTATTGAATGTAGATGCTCTTTCCTTATTATTTTTCATACTTGATTACAAGCTTCTAAGATAATAAAAGGAAAGGAAAAGGAATATATGGTTTCCTCTAATCCCATCAGATCTAGACTTTCATGACTAAGTTTCAAGTCAATTCTTAACATTTTAAATTGTTATTTTTAATAATAAGCATTGTATACAGGGACTTGCTCATTAGACAGGCCTGTATTACTGTGGCTCTATTTATAATCAACAGCTGGCTCCACCTAGTGTCCTATTAATTCATCAGTGAAAGAGAAAGCTAAAACCAAATACCAGAGAGAAAACAGAAACAAACTATAAAATCACTTGTCAGCTGGGTGATGGCCACAGACAGCACGAAGTTACAATTACTGGTTTCACAGGGAAAAGATAATTTTAACTACTGCATGGTGATTGCCAGCCAGCACTCTGGAGACATGAAGAGACCAAGTAGCTTCAGGAGTATAAATATAATATATGCAATATAAAACAGTTTTACTGCTACCCTGAAAAGGAGAATGGCACTTAAGCTGTTTACAGGGGTTACTCTCTCACTGTTTTACTGTGATCAACAATGACAAATTATTGTTAAATTTAATTGAACTTCTATGAAACAGAACAACATTTTATTTTATTGTCATCAAAACCACAGAACTATTTTTGGCTATTCATACCCCACAGTGATCCTCTCTGCTAATGAGTACATCTCCCCTCCTGGCAGTTACAAAATCATTTAAAATGCCTCTTGCAGATGATGAAAACAGGGAAATGCTCAAGCTAAATAAAACTAGCTATTAGTTTTACTGATCTTTACATTCAAACTTTCTAAAGGATGGTTCACTGCTGTGTATCTAGAAACATCTATCTTTCTAAAACTGTTACAGCTTTACTCAGCAACATTTAGTGGTTAATAGCCTGATCCCTGTTGACAAGACAACACAGACCACAGCCAACAAAGTAATCTAAGATAAAGTCAGAAAAGTGAATATCCAGTTTGACAACAGATTACTTGATTATCACCTTGCAAAAAAACAATATATCTAATGAAGAATGGAGTTTACATAGAAGAAAGCATTTCGTAAAGGAAAATAATCCAAGTAATTTAACATAATCATAGCCTGTGAGCTATCAAGCAGCGTTTGAGTTGTTGAGCCTTTGAATAGGAAGAAAGAGAATGCCTTACATTTACAAAGCACTACTTTTACATCTTACATCGAGGGCGATCCACTCTGATAAAGCTGATGTCTGTTTTAACCTGTTCATATCACCTGCTCGGAGCTGCTTAGCTGTTTCACCCTAGTGGTGATAAAATATATTTCAATATGTACAGTATACACTTAATGACTGTTCACCCTGACAGAGAGGGAGGATATATGTTGTGATGGGAGAGATGGACAGGAGGAAGGAACATATAGTAAGACAATATCTCCACCAAAGCAAACACCTGTAAATTTTCTCAAACTCTCTCAAAATAGTCAGTTAAAAGTTATGCTTGTGACCCATCAAAAGTATTCACAGCTAAATTCAGTTATTATATGAAAACCTCACAGTACAACACAGAACATTAATTTAATAAAATGCACACAAATGATCTCTAATGTTTCAAAAATAAAAGAATACTCAAGTTCTCAACAGTTACGCAGTTACTGTCATTTCTCATTAACAGCTTTCAAAATCCTGTCTGAAACAAGTTGATACAGAGAAATTAAGAACAGTAATCAAGCAAGAAACGATAGACGAGCTGGGTAGGCATCAAGTTGGCAAAACGTGAATACAGTTCAATAGCTGAAACAGATGCTGGAGTTGTTGAGAAACCCTGCAGGAGATATTGATGAATTTTCTTTATATAATTCTGAATAACCGGATAAATGTCAAGAGCTAAAAACTGATGGGGAATAAAACCTGTCGTAAAAACTAACTGTAAAGCAGACATGCAATAATATCTTTTCATTATACCAGAGCATTCAGTACACGCATCTTCATTTCCTTGGAAATCCTCAGTATGCCAATATATCAGTCAGAGCTTGCTAGTGAATCAGAGGGAGCTTTTCCCAGTGTTGTTTCACATTTGTTTGTTTCTATCTACCTGAGGCTTCACAGACTTAGAAAATACTTTTTTCTTCAGTCTCATCCTAACAGAACACTCTCTTTCAAGCAAGCAATTCCCCGAGCTTGGAGGCGACCAGGGAAGAAAGAGTAACACAAGCATAAATGAAACTGCAAAATCCATTTTGCACGAGGAATTTTGTTTTCAGAGTTTCAAGACCTCAGCAACAAATCCTCAGCCATCAGCGACAGCTCATTCTAGCATATGCTTTGTCATGGTCAGTTTCTAATTACATTCATAATGATGCAATAGCTTTGATAATCCTACCTTCCATGCCAGCTGCTTTTCTTGTCACTCCATCATGCCAATAAGTTGGCTGCCGTAACAAATCAAGATAGTGCAAAACAGCATCTTTCCCCTGCATCTGTCATCTTCCTGAAAGCATTCTATTACTGCCGACTGCTGGGAACCAGAAAGTCTATTTGAATTCCAGCAGCTCTCCTTTCGCATGATTCAAGTTAGGTTAGGTGGGCATGCCTAACATGATTCTCTCCATCATTTATTATGCAGCTGCTACGCCGTCGGTGTGGTAACCACTCTGACTTTATCTGATACGTCAGTCTTGCAAACCTCTACCTCCGTGCAAGCCCACGAGCCACAGAAGCATCTTGCATTTAATGAGCATTCTCCCTGCCTAAAAGGAGTGCATCTGTAAATCTGTTTCAAATCCTGCTGCTTGTATTGTCCTCTAAGGCTGATGCAAATGTTTGAAGATTTTTTTTTTTATTCTTGCGTTTTTTCTCTTCAGAAAGCTCTTCATGCACGCTTGAATTATTCACGCTTCAGCTAAACGTTTGCTGATTTGTGTCCAACCAAACAGCACCTTCCCATTCAAACTCTCTGCTCGAAAGCTACTTCTGAATAACAGTGCTGTGCGTTCAGGCTCTCAACTCTGTTTCGTTTTGAACATGGCTTTTATAGCTACACATCGAAAAATACGTTTGTTCTTTTCAAGCAATGAATGGCTGTCTAATGAGGGAGCTGTACATTTTTAAGCAATTTATCTAAGCTTATCTGTAGGTGACACTTGCTTTTTGTGCTTTATACATTTTAACAGTAAGTAGATAGCTCTGTTACAGCTTCTTGATATTCTTAAAGTGGTAAGAACACCACCATAAGCTGCTTTTTGCCAGCCTGTGGAGGACACTTTCAAATGATAGAGTTTGCTTAACTGCTTCTGAGTATCGTGAATTAAAGGGATAGGGTTGTTTTGTTGTCTTTCTATTTATATTTTCTGTTGAGTGGGGGAAAAACACGCTTGCGTCAGTGATTTCAAAAGAATATTAATAGAAATTGACATCTACACATCAATCACCCTCCAAGTCAAATTAGCTGCGTCTCCTCCCACCACTTCTGCCTGCAGTTCAGAGTCAAGGCATTTCATCTTTAATGTGTCTGGTTGCTCATAAGCTGAATAAACAACCCCAGCCCCACGGTGGAAAGTTTGAATACCTGTGAGAGAAAAAAGGGACAATTCAATAGAGGCAACAGCCTGGCTTAAACCTGATAGTTAAGTGAAGTAGTGAGGGAGAGGAAGGACTATTGCTGGAGTAATACCTCCTTCCCCAGCCTCTGCACAGTGGAAAAGGAGGAGACAAGAAGGGGAAAAGGGCAGAGTCCCCCAGGAAAGCTTTCCCTTGTGGCAGCTGCCAGCTCATCATCACTCATCAGATCTCATATTCCCGGCTCAAAAGACTCATAGGGTTTTACTTAAGCCTCGCTTCTTTACTCAGATTATATATGTTGAACTTTTCTGTGGTTTGCAATCCCTCCCCACCCTGACAGTCCCTTCCTCCCCCACGATTTTCTAACTCAGTTAAGTTCCTCAAGCTCTTGGCTATGAAAAACAAGCTTGAACACATGAACTCAGGGGAGATGCAAGTCACAGAAACTAAAGGGTGAGGGGGACTTGGGGGTGGGGAAACCAAATAAACAAAACCCAAACCAAAAAAACCTAAACCCAAAAACAAACCAGGAAAAAAAAGTAAGAGGGTTTCCTATTTTGAAAAAAAAATGTAGAAATAAAAAATCAGAACATCTGATATCTTCTTCTAGGACTCCCACAGGAGTGTTATCAGTGGGTGCCCCCTGTACAGCACCAAGCAGAGACCCTGGGCAGAGGGGCAAGTTAGTGCTGGGGGTTGCTGAGCATGAGAGAGCTCCCAGCCCTTCAGGGAGGGATCTGACTCCCTGCTCTCGCCCACATCCAAATGGCACAGCTGACACCTGAGTGAGGGAACAGAGCATGGCGTCGCTTCTATATGTGACACTGTATTTATTCCTAGCATGCTGCCAGAAAACGCCTTTTTAGAGATTTCATGTAAATAAAGTAGAATTACTACATCTGTTCCTCTGTCTGTAGCAGCACATATCAACAAGCTAATTTTGCATTCAAGGCAACAGAGACAGTCCTATCATATAGTTGCAAAGTGCACAACTATAAAGTGCCTATCTGAAAATACTGTCAGCTCCTTTTTGTTCACAGTTCAAGTCATTTCTGAAGTGAAACAAACCAGGCAATGAATGAGAACTGACTTTGAAGTCGCCATCAATTCCAAGTACATAAAAGGATATGCTTAATATTTCACACTTCTAGCTGCATTAAGACTTCTGAATCACAGACACAGAAAGAAGGAATTTACATGGTATTTCACAAAAGATGAGTTTGAGCACATAGGTTATATAGCTTGTAGTTGCAGGGAAGATCTAAAGTACCCAAAAACTCAACATAGGCTTAATTTCTAATTCTGTGAATTTATATATGTGCAAGATTATAGATGAAAATACCCACAAAAATATTTCATATGTTAGTAGGACAAATAAAAATGAAAAGAGAATGGGAGCATCTAATATGGCATAAATATACTTTAGAGAATCCTATCTCACCTCAGAAGTATGAAAAGGAAGAAACAGACAAAAGAGGGGGAAATAAGAGAATGATGAAAAGTGTTTCCAGAGGAGTAAGCATGGCATTATGGGGAGGACCCGCTGAGGTTTATCATTCAGTATTACTGCCCTGCAACACAGCATACAGTGGATGAGATATAGTTTAGCCACACAGAAATTCCCAGACAGATCAGGTCTATGGGGAGTAGCCATTTTTGTTCTGGGGGAAAAAAAAAAAAAAAAGAAAAAAAAAAAAACCAAAAAAACCCCAAAAAACTGAAATATACCAGTTTTTGTATCTTTTGTGTGCACTAGCTTTATAGAAAAACAGCCAAGAGAAAAATGGAGAAGCTGGGAGGAGAAAGCAGTATCAGTCATTCTGTCCACATGCTAATAGGCCAGATTAATAGCTGGCTTTTGTCTCTAGCTTTTTCTGCATTTTTCTGCAAAAACAACAGCCGTGGTTTCTGCATATTGTAAGTGGATTCAGCATCTGCATAGATATAATTATAGCAACCCACCCATATGGAATGAATTGCTTTAGAGAGAAAGCTCCATGGGTAGCGCTCCCAGAATCTACAATAACACAAATACATAATTTTTTGTCTTATACGGAACCATCCCCAGTTTGGAAAAAACAAAAATAAATGACAAGTGAGAAAACACTCATCAAGTGGTATTCTGCTTTTTACAGTACTGAAAACTCAGTAGGCAAAGCAACTCCAGCCTATTCGGGTGAGAACTCTCTTCCTATTCCATCTACAGCTTATGGAAAAGTCATGTCTATTTGTTTTAATTATTTCACTGCTACTAGAGTGACTACTTGGTGCATTCAGGTTGCTTGAGTTTGATTGTGGTGGTGTGTGCAGGTGACAGTGAAAACTAAGATACCTTGTAGAACCTCTTCTTGCTGCTATTTCTTTTTTCTTTTGTTTTTCTCTTTGGAAGCACCAGTGACTTTGACTAAGCAAGAGTAAATAACAGATCACTGAAAAATAGGAAGCAAGCAGATTGGCCTTGACCTTCAGCTCTACATGATGCTCTACATAATGCACTCTCTCCAGTATGCAGAAATGAATGCCGATTTTGTATAGCAAAAATTGTTCATTTGTTTTGCTAATATATCTCCTGAAGAAATGTCTCTTCCCTTTTTCCCTGCCTCCCATTATACTCAGGTACTTCATCCCTCTCCCAGTGAACAACTAACTAATAAGAAAATACCTTAATGATATACTGGGCATGTTTAGATTAATAAATGCCTCCAGTAAAAGCACTGCAAAGTTTGTTTGGATAACACAGACAGGAATTATTAATTATTTCTTTCTGTTAATCATTCTGTTTTAACTACTTTGCAATTACAGGATTTCTGATGTATGACTAGAAAAGTAATCTGTCCATAAAGGGTCACTTTCCAATATAGTTAGACACATCAGTGCTTTCATTTTGATGGCAATATTTCAGTCGTTTAGAGAGGGTAACTTCTGACAATTACAGCAAATATAGCTTTGACTGCTCAAGATTTTATAAAATTACTACAGACAAGCGTATGAAAAACTGAACATGAAAAAGGCATAAAAGTAATGTCTCTATAAAATAAAAGGCCAGTGCCACCATCCTCTCCCCATGGATGCTTACAAGCCCTGAGACTCCAGTGGAAAGTTTCAGAGGCCTTGTCATCTGAACAGGACCACTGTGTTGGCCAGAGAGAAGTTTCAGATGTGTATGTCTCAAGTCATCCAGCTAGGCACCTGACAGACATCCCAGGAGCTGAAACTTTCAGGGATTTAAACATTTTTGCTCCTCTGCACCACGGCTTATCCAGTTATTTTTGTGCAGAAGTCATCTTTGTTTTTCTAACTGAATCTCAGGTGTACGAAATTCAGCTGAGTTCAGGCATTCAAAACATCGGAGGATGTGTTAGGAGGACTCATGACCAACCTTTTCAAAGATTGATCCTGTTTATGGAAAAAAAAAGTTATACAGAATTTTATTAGAGTTGTACTTACAACAATAATAAGCAATGATTTCCTCAGCAACCCCAGGAATTCATATTACAGGACATAAAAAAGTTATTCATAAAAAATGCTACAGAAACAGTTCTGAGATGGCAGAGCACAGCACACTAAAAAGTGGATACTCTACATCAATTCTGAATATTGCTGTGTGATATAGTCGTCTGAACACTGCTGCAAACGTGGATAATATAATCTCTCACATGCCAGTAACTACTGAGGATTTTTAATGTCAACCTCTGCTTATGTCTACAGATAAGCTAACACACAGTCTACATTTAGTTCTCACATAGCATATGTATTTCAGTGACACTGAATTTAAAATAGTAGGTTCTAGCAAGAAAAAATAAATCTAGTTAACTCATTCTCCAAATATTTAACACACATCAGGAAGCAGAAACATTACAGTTTCCCTATTTAACATTCAGGGAATTAGTGACCTTGAACTCTTCAGCAAATGCTGCTAATCTTCCTCCTTAAGCTAGGCCTGTATGTGCTGTTAGCACAAAACTGAACAATGACATGAAGTTCATGCTAATTACAGAAAACATGTATTTTGTTCTCCTACAGTTCATTTTCGATCAGACTGAATTGAGCTACACAGCTTTAACCTTCTTCCATTTGTACCTTTACTTCTTCGGAAAAATACACTGTTCAGCAGTACTGGGCTTGAAATAATTACTGACTTAAGCACCTTAATTTGTTCATTCTTTCTACAGCTGTGGTCCATGTATAAAATGATGTACAACAGATGTACCGGGATTTAAAAATTTTTTAAAAATTAATTAAATTCAAAACCAAACCAAGCCACCCAGATCCAGCACGCACCTTACAGCCTGCCCTTCTATGCAGCCCCTGTGGGCTAACACTCAGCTTGCTGTGGTTTTGACTTCATCAGCACTCTCATCTGGTATAGCTCTCCAGCAAATTATTCCATGTTTCTCTCAATTTTCACCAAATGCAGATGATTGTCACATAAGCTAAAAGAGGGAACTAGTTCAATAGCAGTTGGTCAATAAATGTTTTGGAGATCACATGCTTTGAAATGTGTTCTATTGGTTACTTCTACTGCTACTGCAGATATATTCTGCTTTAGTGGTATTTCCAATTCACTCTATCGGTTTTCTAATGGATCATTAACCAGCTGGCAACGTGCGTATGACAGCTATATGTAACAAAACTAATTAAAGCAAATTCTCTCATGTTCCAAATTCCTGTAATAGCTTAAACTTATTGTTTCTTTGCTAATTTTTCCTAAATTAATTACTTATGTTGTTTGAGTTGTATTAATAGTAAAAACAGTCCTTTGATTAATTTTGCTGATGAGACTGCAGCTGGTAAAACAAGCCCAAAATCTCCAAAGACGGCAACTGAGGGTTCTGAACAGGCAACACTTCCTAAGGTTTTGCTCTTCAATTGATGTTTTAAGTTAAAATCCCAGGCAACTTGTGACACAGGTTCATTAATAACCAGTAACTGTTGCAGAAAAACCCTAGCCATTCCCTCAAATAACAAACCAAACACCCCACACAGAGAGAACTTACCCAAACCCTTTCAATCCCTTAAATGTTCCCAAAACCTTTAAAAAGACAGGATGCAGAAAGCAAATTCCTTAATGCTCAGTGAACAAGCCTGGCCCCACAGTCTGGGGTTCCTGTTCTCTGTGATTTCCATCCATGTCAGCAGTTGACTTTGGAGGCGAACACTTTCTCCCCTTCCTGGGATAAATACAGTAATGAGAGCACAGAATATTAAAATCTTTACATTTACTCTTTCTGTAATACGAAATAAAGCTACATAGCAACATTAGAAGATGTTTTAATATATATTCTAAATTAAAAGGAAATAAAATCCATGGTGGTTGCCTTGCACTTCACAGCAGACTTACTGCCTTAGAAAGGAGAGTTCTCCCTGCAGTGTCTGGGGCTCATGCCACAGTGCAAGTTAACAGTGAGGGCCACAAAGAAAAGCATCTTCTACCCTTCCTACCCTTCCTTGTCAGCAGAAATAACTTTCTCCATAGTTTCTACCCCTGTCATTGAAAAATCTGTTTTAAATTTGGAGGTTTAAGACTGGATGTCTACTATTTTGTTACCATATACATATAATGTAGAAGGACAAACTGGACTAAGAAAACTTGGTTTCTCTGGAAATTACTGTATAGCCAAAAAAAAAGCACTTGTAGTCAGGGGTTCAGGGGATTTTTTTGTGTTTGTGTATGCTTGTTTGCTTTTATATGGGATTTGAGATAAAAATCTAAACGTGAAACCAAGGTTGAATTCACCATCCACAACTGTTAGTGCTCAATAACCTTCTCAACTTCAGCACAGAGACCTTGAATATCCTTTCTCATTAAAAGTTTGAAGATACTGTGAATATTTTATTAATTTTTTTTTAATCCCCAGAAGAGCCACGGAGCAGTGAATTATTTGGGCTGCCCTATAGGCCCTGGTTAGAAGGGCACTCAGTAGTAATTTAGCAGTCACTTCAGCAAGAACCTTTTCTCACTCAGCCAGAGCTGAGTGCAGATTTAGGGGAAGGCGTGACCCTTAAGGAATCACTTCTCAGGCAGACAGCAATTGGAGAGGCCCACAGCATCAGCCCTCCCAACCCCAGACCTGTGGTGCCCTGGAGACACACAAGACCATGAGCACTTCCCAAACAGATAGGGAATGACACAGGAAGAAGAAATACTCTGCATTGTGATGGGGTGATTGATGCATAACTCACAGATTAGTTGAATTAGTAAAACTGTGGCCTAATTAAACTCTCTCTCTTGCATCTTGTCAAACTTCCAGCATATCTGGGACACTGAATTGCACCAGTGAGTGAGATGGCAGCTGCCAAGGATCACTTTGCTTGCCAGGCTTCATTTTTAACACTGTTTTGCATAATATCAGTGTGCAATCAATTTTGTATTTTACCAGTACAATAGCTGAGATTTTGATTATATCAACAGAGTACATAACATAGCTGAAAGTTTAGTTAAAACAATTATAACATATGAATTATTAAACCAGGTATTGTATATGGAAAGAAGGTGTTGTGGGAATACATGTTCCCTGGGCAGTTATTTTATTTTTTTTTTAGCTCTTTATAATTCAGGGCATATTTACTAAGATTACAAAACATGGTATTACATTACTTGATTCACAGTATTTTACATTACTGACCCTTTTTATGCAAAAAATGCGGAATTTAACAACCTCATTATCACCAAAAAGCAATTATCTTGCAAATTTCCCAGAAAAATATTACTTCAGTTGATACAAACAAACTCCAGTTCCAGTAAAAGTGACAGACACCTGCATCAACTCTCAGTTCAATGGGGTGATGTGCAACATGTGGATGCTGCTGCATGCAGCATCCCCCTAGGTCATTTTGCAAACATTAGATCTGACCCAAAGCACAGGAAATTATACAAAAAGACAAGTAAAATAGTATCCCAGACAGCAAACACAGGGACTGCATAAAGAAAGGTTCACCATGCACATGGTAACAGCATGCAGTTCAAAAATGTTAGCAACAGCAGTGGCACCTAGGAAGTTTTAGTGCCTTCCTCTCATCCAGACACTCAGCAATTCCTGATATCTGTCCTTTAGAAAACAGCAAGTACTCAAATTTGTAATCAAATCAAACCTGTCCAGAATGCCAAGGCCATCACTGTCATTGTGCTTGTCTGGGGTGGACATGACAGAGGACTCACTGTTAAATTTGTCTTTTTATTCTAATCCATCCCTTTTGCATGCCTTCATAATTTCAGCTTTAAATTCCATGATTTTTTTTGTCTTTGAATAGTTACCCAAAGACATTTTAGATTCAAATAGGAAAGATTCAAATGGAAGATTAGGATAATGTTTTAACAGCATGGTGCACACAGGTTTCCTGTCAACGAGTGTTAGCTGCCCCTTCCCATAAGGGCCCACTCACGTCTTCTCTCAACAGGAACAACAAAAGCCCAGGAAAGATGCTTCTTTGATGCAGACATAAAGCTTCTTCAGAACCATTTCAAGCTTATCCCTGTCTGACTTTAATATATGCACAGTTGGAGTAACAATAGTTTCTGCCATCAATAGATTCCTGAAACTGTCTCCATGTCTGTCAACACTTCCCAATTCAACAGACTTGAGTAACAGCACCATTCTTCTGCTTCTTTGGCTGGCAAAATGGGGCTACATTATCAGTGAGAAAAGTATCGTTTTGAAAATCACCAAGAAACTGTCATATGAGCACTTCTGATAGGAACAGAACTCAGCTCTTGACTTCCAAGAACAGTTTTGGCCACTAGCCTAAATTGGCATTCACTCCAGACAGAAAACTGGAGAGAGGGGAAAGGGAAGGAATGCCATAAAGCAGCTCCCTTCCCCATCTCAAGTAGAAAAAAAGGAACTGGGAAATGCTCTGAGGCCTAAATCATGGGTGTAGCTTTACAGCTCAGCCCTGGAGCAATACTGAATAATACCAAAGCTGCAGGTTCTTTCTACATCTGCACATATTTCTCATAGAATCTTTTCTGAAGATGGATGTTCAAACTGAGGTCTATATGTGCCTACTATACCAGAATGAAAAAAACAAACAAACAAAAAAACTTCATTAGTGTAGTATGGCTAAGGCACAACCTGAGTTAAACCAAAGGCAGAGAAGACTTATGAGAAAATGTCTTTAATGAACTAGCTTAGTTTTGTCACAGTTTATCACTTCATGGAAAATACTATTCAGCTGAATGTATTATGTAAATACACCAAAAGTTCTCTTAATTTTTAAGCACACTGTGGATTGAGAGTGACTCATTTGCTGTGAGTATTGGAATACTTGATCTTTAAAAAGTGTGTGATGTGGATGGGAAGATATGACAAGATATAGTTTCTTTTTGCTCTACGGGATAAGTGTAACACAGTCACTAGGAGAACTTTACAAAAAGCCCTAAGGCTCTGAGTCTCTGTGTGAAAGGACTTGCAATTTATGGTGAAGCAATAGATAAAGAGAATCATGAAAACATTAAGGGACTTCTTTTTCTTTTTTTCTTTTCTGGGACACTTGTATGCTTTGCCTGCGGCATCATTCCAAGAAAAGTTAGGCAGCTGTAAGATTTATTGGCTGGGACCAGAGTTTAAATGCAATTTTCTCTCATCACATTCACACAAAGATATTGCATCTTCGTGTACCTTCCTAGCTAAGAATGGCATATTTAATTGCTTCTGGGACAGGTTCTGGCTGGGGATTTTGGGAACTCGCTTCTATCACTGTGGCAGGTAATACCACGGCACTGTGTACAGTTCCACTCCCAGTGTGCATACTGAAATGTGGAAACTTAAAATTTGTTTACAGGGAGCACTGATGTGAGCAAAATTTTGACGCTTTGAATGTTTTCAGAAAGCAAAACGCGAAGTTAGACAGCACTTAGAGAAACTGGGTTTAAAATCAAGGAAACAAATCTAAGAATCAGGAAAACTTCTAACTTGGGTAAAAATACCAGTTCTCAATTATTTTTAAACTAAACTCAGTAAATACTATCAATTATGTCCTCAAACACACTGAGGAATGGCAGTTTAATAAACTGTAGCTGGAAAGGGCCTGTAGCCATAGGACAAGAAGTGGTGGTTTTATACTAAAAGAGGGAAAATTCAGACTAGATAAAGGAAGAAATTTTTTTATAAGGGTGGTGAAACACTGGAATCGGTTGCACAGAGATGTGGCTGGTGCCCCATTCCTGGAAATATTCAAGGTCAGGTTGGATGGGCTCCGAGCAACCTGCTCTCATGGAAGAAGCTTCACTGCAGGGGTGTCGGACTAGATGACCGTTAAAGGTCCCTTCCAACCCAAATCATTCTCTGGTTCTATAATTATAATGTCAATTATTAATAATATGCAATTATAATATTAAATAATTGCATACACATATATCTATTTCTCTACATACAAATTTAAAATGTCAACATTTATAAGATGGACATACTCTCCCCTTACCCTTTGGAGCCTTCAGCTTCACTATTGAATAAAACATGGTTCACAAGAAATGCTGGATGGACAGACCAAGATTCTAACTGGCTGCACTCCCTGGCAACCAAGGACATGGAGTCCCAGATTCCTGTTCTTAGCTGACAGTAATAAAAAAAAAAAAGCACAAATTCAGATGTCTTTATCAAAAGCTCTGGCAGCAGCCTCCTGACACCTTGACTAATAAAATTCAAATATTAGAGTAAACACAGCTAAAAACTACATCAGGTTGTCAGCCAATGCCCAAGCTACTGGATGTGCTCAATAAATTGCCTGAAAGAGGACTGGAGAATTCCTTGAGAATAGAAGAGAAAGTGAAGGGCCACAGAAGCTTTACCTAACAGCTTTATTAAAATGTGCCTCTTCCTTTGACCACTGTTCCAAGCTTCCCCACAGAAGCTACAGACACCAGATAGCACCCAAGAAATTAAGAATCTGCCTTGTAACCCAGGCCAATCACTATTTGTAATATTAAGGGCACCTTACCCTCTTCCCTACATTTAGTAACATCCATCTGGAGAGGACATGGGCTGATGACTGCCCAGGCAGAATCAATGACATTTATAGGTTTCTTGCTCTATTTGTCAGATCTGAATGACAGCAATTAAAATATTATTTTTTAAAAATCCCCCACTATATCTCAAATAAAAAGTTGACTACCAGAAAATACATAATAGGAGGAAACAATTTATTAATATTATGTTTAATCCTTCATTCTTCCTAATACCTTACTGTCTTCCCTGACAAAATAAATCAAAGCAACATGTGCAAATTCTGACACAATATCCCTGCAAGATGATATTAAATGTATTTTTTTTCATATGGAGTGGTACTATGTCAATAACTGTCCTCTGAAATGGGTATTTAGGAGATTATTTCCTTGATTGCTAATGAGATGACTATCTCTACATATTCTGATCTGAAAATACCTGTGAGTTATTATTACTGTTGCTGCTGTTCATGCCTTGAAAAGAGCCAGGCTGTGACTGTTGTGCTGCAAAACCATCAGCAAAGGAGTCCTGTGCTTTGCCTTTCTTCAGAAACCACAACTGAAAATTTGTTTGTTCCAGCCTTAATCTGCATCTTTCCTCTTCTCATGCCAGAGGAGCTCGAGCATTTTCGGTGAGAACACTGCACCCTGCACAAAGCTGCCTCCTTAGCAATGCTAACGAATCACTTGCCACCCAGCTCAAGGCTACCTGTCTTTTTCCCAGTGACACCTTCATGCTCTCAGTGCTCTGACTAGTCCCGATGAAAGGGAGGCTTAAATGAAGTATGGATTTTCCTTCAGAGGTTTTCTGAACAATAACTTCACATATTAGTAAGAGTTTGGGTTTGAAATTGCAACCAGAAAAACGCTCTAAAGTAGAGAGCTACACTACTTGTACTCCTATTTTAAGGGCAGGAATGCAACATGGTTCTGTTTAACCCTGCTGGGGAAGAATGTGAAATAATAACAATTTATAAAAATTATATTTTAACATCTATAATGCAGTAAGAGAATGAGTAATACACTTTCCACAGCCCTGAGTAGCCAGCATAGGAAATGCACCCTCTCACTGGCCAGGCATTGGTGATTTTAGACAAGAAGAGAAGGAGAAAAAGGCTTGGAGGAGGATGATGCCATGTTGTGCCGCTTCTGATCTGCTTATCTGAAGAGTAATAATGTCTCTAGGTGCAGTCACAGCAATGCAGGCAGGAATCAAATATTAAGAGGGGTGAAAGGAGATGGGCCTGGACTAGTTCCTTTTGTAGCTACTCCTGGTTGGCACAACCATGGGCCAAATATTATGTCCTTGCCATAGGAAAACACGTCACTACAGGATCTCCTTAGCAGCTGTGGAGCACTGTTTGCACAAAGGAATGCAGCCACTTTCAAATCACCTGCAGTGGAGAACTACAAGCAAGGACCACTCATGGAAACATGCCCAAAACACTGCCACAGGGAAAGCTCAGAACTAGGCTGACATTAAGCACTAAAGATTTACGGAAAAAAACCAACCAAAACCAAACCAAACAAAAACAAACAAACAAACAAAAAACCCCTAAGATTTAAAAGGTCATTGCTGAAAAGAAAATCAGATATTTTGTTTTTTGGAGATAACTAAACAGAAGAAATCAGAGCCAGTTTTCAAAATGAGCTAGAAGCTAAATTTTTTAGAGAATATCCTGAAGGAATTAGTATTCCCCTTATTTAATAAACATTTTTTTCCCAGAAAAATGCCACAGGATCATTTTCTACTTCACAATTGTGGCACTGGGAGGACAAAAATGAATGACCATGCACTTATAAAAGAAAACATCAGACATCTTCATTTCACTGAAGCATTAATCACGTAATAATGAATGCTTATTAGCCTGCAAACTAAAGTTTATTCCCATTTAAAACAAAATACTTTCCCACAAACTGCATAATAAATGTAACAAAAATTATGGGCTTTGAAACTAGAGTGAAGATTCATTGAAACATAAAATAACTCATCTGCCATGAGTTTAGGGAAAAGAAGATCTTAGCAAGAAGTATTGCATTAAGAAAAAAAACAAAAACAAGGAGAAGAATCAAGATTGATTAAGGGAAGATAGACCTAGAATTTATAAAATCTCAATTTTTATATCTCTCTAAGTGCTTTGGTGATCAGACATGTTCCCACCTTTGTAAGAATAACAATTCCATTTTACCAGAACTACCCACAACCTTTTATGCCTTTTAAAAATATATATTTCCTGCAAAAAGTAATACACTTAAAAGTACTAACATATTTTCAAAAAAAAAAAACAAAAANAAAAAAACAAAAAAAAAACAAAAAAAAACAAATAAACACTGACTTAATTGATTTATCTTGACAGCTAAAACTATGTCTGGAGCTTTTCTTCATGCATTAATTTGGTAATTTTTCATGTTTCAAGGGGAATTTTTAAATCTTCAAAATAAGAGAAGGATGCTGTGTAAAACTCAGGTGTTAATAGAAAAAGTATGAGTTTTTAAATTATCAATTAAATTATTTTAAAATTTGTTGGGTTTTTTTAAAAACAACATATATACAGGCAAAAAAAAAAAAAGAAATCCAACACCAAAAAAACCCCAAAAAACAACAAAAAACAAACCTTACAAAAGTAGGGGAAAGAAAGAAAAATAAAAGGCTGACATAACTCTGGGTCTAGTTTTGGTCCACTCACTTCTGTGGAATATGAGCTCCTCATTTTCTCTGAGTCAGAAAAGCAAAGACAACTCCCTTCCTCCCAAGGTGTTTACAGCTGAAAAATCCTGATCCTGACATTCATAAATCCATTTCAAAACGAATGGCAGAATATATAATTTTGGTCAGATGACAGTTATTACAACAGCATACTGACAAGACTCATGCCTTCTATAAAATGGCAGCCTCCTTGTAACATAAGCCTGAATAATTAAGTTTAAATACAGCATACTGAAATACATCTCTTTTTTTTACTCTTCAACAAAGACAATGGATCTAGTGAAAACTGGAAAAAAAAAAAACGATAGTTTCATGCAGATGTTTCAATAAATAATCAAACTTTGTAATATTGATTTGAGTGTGTAAAATAAAATATGGGCTCTTAAAAGGTGTGGAAGCTTTTCGAACATTTTTTTCCTACAACACTGGAAATATTCTCCTCTACAACAGCACTTTTTTTCTTCAGATGATATGATTACTCCATCTTCAGATTTATGATGTAAGTTAATAAACTTTATGCATTGAGTTTTCATTCTCCTTACTCCTGTATATAATATTTTTGAAATCCTGTAATTAAAGCTTACAGAAGAAAAATCTTAAGAGAAGTATCTAGCACATGAATCAGTGTCTTCTTTGCTACATTAGTCTTATACTGAGATGAAAATTATTTAGTCTCCTCCTCATCCTGTTGGAGAAAGCCCAAACTTGGAACAATTTCAAAATTTAACAAATATAATGTAGACTAGGAGACATACAATGCTTTGTTATTTTAGAATCATATCCCAGTACTCATACTGTATTTGCAGGGAAGATTTATTATTTTAATTATTTTTAAATGAGGAATCAGAATTTAAATATAAAATTTACTCAACAGTACTACTAAAAATTTGACTTAGCAACCAAAACCAGATTTTACCCCAGAAGTCTTAAGTGTTCCCTCAAATTACAGTGAAATGCCTTTTATATCTGTTCCCTAACAGATATAGCAATTGCAAAGCTATAAACCTGCTGCAAACATAACCATGACACCAGAAGGCAAACTGATTACATCTTATGAGATCCACACTTCCATCTAAATGTGTTTCAGTAGCAAAACTCACTTAGGCAAGTCCTGAGCCTATTTCCCCTGTAATTTCTCAGCAGGAATCAGCATAAGCAATACTTTGATGATCATATTTCTACAGGATTACCTGCTACAGGCAGTACCTTTCTTTGCCTCTGGACAAAACAAAATAAATTAACACATTTCTCAGAAAGGCAATTCCAAAGGACTGAAGTATGTCCTGTGCCTCTGTGGGGATCTATGCATTCCTATCTTTTTCATACATATTAGGTTGTTGGATTTTTTAAACAAACAAAAAGGTAGAAGAGCTCCCCACAGTTTCAGCTACATTTATCCCTTTGGGTTTTTTTTCATGCATCTTTCTTTTACTACCATCCTTTCATGACCAATTCTGCAGTTATTTTCATGGCCAAAAATAATTTTAAAGCTCTCCTCATCCCCAAGAAGAAATCCTATCTAGTGGATGGCAGACAGAGCCTCCACACAGGAACTCCTGAGTACCAAGTACTGTTCCATCAACACATTCCTCTAAATCTGAAAAAGTCATTCTCTGCCTCATCCCAGTTTGACTGGCTCCTCCCGTTGACTCAAATGGTGATTCCATTCTCTCAACTCAGCCTTCAAACCAGGACTTTACTCTTCTCCCACAGCTTCCCCTGCAGTAACAGCTGAGGTTGAATTAGTCCTTGAAGATCAGCAGCACTGAAGTGGTGCCCTTCTCCAACAGCAAGGAAAGGTACAGCTAATGTTCCCTGCTTGTGTCACATTTTCATTGTTTTGATTTGCACAATAACATTAAAATGAACAAGCCTCGTGGGTCATGTGCATGGTAAAAGCACAAACTCTCCCTCCCCACCAGGCTGGGGCAGACCCTGCTCTGAGGGGTCTCATGAGGCTGCCCCAAGGCTTGCACTGAGCTCACCAGCCTGGCATCCCTGAGATTTATATACAGACTTCAGGCACTCACCTGATCCAAAAGTATAAATGCCCTCATGGAATGAAGTGATGACATTTGACCCCTATTTTGGTACAATACTGAGAATTCCATATTTTCCAAAAAAATCAGGCATCATGGAGTTAGAATGCAGTTTGCAGGGTGATAGTCACCTTTCTTAAATTAGTTAAAAGTGTATCTTAGAAATTTCATCATTTTCTCCCTTTAGGTGCCCCCATATAAAGTCAGATCAATCCTTTGATTAAATTACTGGGAAAATTTGTTCTGTCATGGCAGGAAGTCTCCAACACTAGACTTGATTTTCCATTTCATCAACTGTATTTAAACATGCATTTAACAAGCTGAGAAAACTCTCAGAGAATACCAATCTTTTTTCTTCCTAGGGTACATGAAGCTACATATGAGTACTACCAAATTCATTTCATTGGGGTTATTTTGGAGTTTGTACAACTGTTTGTAACCAAAGCTACAATCCTGTCCACAGAGTGGTTTTGAACATGAAAAAGATTTGAGGGGTCTTATGCAGGTCCTATTTATCCAAGTTCTACAAAATGTGAAAATAAATGTTTAGTGAACTTCAAAATAAATGCAATTTCTCAGTACTAATATCTGAGAAATCTCAATGGCGGGATATCGCCAACATTCTAAAAGCATCTGTCTTTTCATCTCACATAATTATGTACTGTATTTGGAATTCTTGAAACTTCAAATTCACAAGACAGAAATAACATATTAATTCCAAAGAACAAGTCCTATCTAGGAAAAAAAATTAATATAAATTCACATAATATTTTATTTATTTTTTTGTTTTTCTTTGTACAATTAAACACAATTAAATGCAAATATTTTTGATGCTTTGGTTTATAACTAGTTGAAACATTACTTAATATGATGCAGTTCCAAAGTTTAACTGCACAGCCTTAGCACTGTATTTAAAATAGTCTCTGCCACTGAGAAACAAAAAATGAAATAATGAAAAAGCCTAACTTGTTATTGAAATTCATTTAAAATATGTTACTCTTCAGCTATACCTATGTATGGATTTGCTAAGAAAGATGTAACCATCACCAAGACCACTGCTAAACACAATGAGAATTAACCATACACACAGTTTATTCTGTTAGTCAAACCATTTCCAAGTGACTTAGAAGTGACAGCAGGATTAGGGAGAATCTGTCATTTAGAAAAAGAAAACAAAATGAAAAAGAAAAAGCTAACAAGCAAACAAAAAACCAAACTAATCCAGTGTCAACCAAAACAAACAGGATACTTGTGCTGCATTGTCTATGACCTGAAAGGACCGATGAATGACAAAACACAGTGAGAAGACTGATTGTATTACTTTTGGATGCAGCAGTTAAATATGAAAAAGGAATACTGGTCAAAACTGAGGCTGGCTCCAATAGTAAAAAATATTCTGAAATCACAAAGATTAGATATTTTCTCAGTTTACTAATGCCCTCTACTTAGATTGGAAGTACAATGGAATTTGACACACAAATCATCTGTTATTTTGTTTTTCCCCATGGCTAGCACTGCACAGCTCCATTTTTTACTGAGTGATACTCTCTTAAAAAAAAAATCGTTAGTAATGAGACAATTTAAAAAATAGCCCCATTTCTAAGTATATCACCATAAAGTCAGAAGTCCAGGTATGTACTTGACTTTTGATACTTGAACGTCTAAAGTAAATACAGTTAGACAGCAAATGGCTATACCATAGTTGAAATATCTAGCCAGAATTATCTAGTTTTACTTATAGGAACTGTAAATAATTTGCTGTATTTTTCAGAAATGTTGTTCAGGGATACAGAAAAACAACTTTCTCAAGTTGGCTTTTGACTTTGAAAAGTTCAGAGGTTTCATCTATCAGAGAAATATCAAAACTGAACAGAAAAGTCTTACAAATTAAGAAACAAAGGTATATTCAAAAGAATTTTCAAAATAAGCAAATTGAAAACACTTCAGAACACTCTGGGTATCACAAAGTATGACTCTAACATCCAATTCAAAAACTCAAGTTTGCAAAATTCAAGTTTATTTCCTTCTTCCAACAAGGCTGATCTGAAGCAGCTTGTCTTCCATCTTGCTCTGACAGGAATGTTGAATTCATATTCCTTTTTTAACCTCCCTTTCAGATAACCCCTTGAACATATACTATATGTCTGAAAGTTTTTCCCCTCTGGTTACGTTTAAGGTGTTCAAAATCACACAGCTATTTGACTGAGTCTTAAGGACTTTATAGATACAAAATTATGGAGCCAATTTTTCTGGTCATTTGGCTCAGTTACCACAGCAGCAAAGCAGCAAAGATGGACTGAGCCAAAATTCCTTGAAGCCAGCAGAGATCACTCTCAAAGAATTCACATTTCCAGGCCATTAGGATAGCTGGGCTCAGGTTTCTGTGAGGGTTTTGTGTTGCACATCTCACTAACAGGTCAGGGGGATTGACTCAGGCAGGTTCCTTGATTTCTCTAGGTGAACAGGGAACTAATGGCTCAGAGATGTGTGAGAGATTTAAATCTATTGACTGTCAGGTTAGTGGCAGATTAGACTGACACAGCTCAATGTTTGATAGCTTTGTAAGGTTCATCTCTGGCCAGTCACTGAAATAATTTCAGAAAATCACAAGTTTACTGCTGCAAAAAGTAGCAAACAACATCCCTTACTGCTATACACCATCACTGTACCAATATCCTTCATGTATTTATCTATTTTACCTATTATTTTACCCTAATTACAGTTAATACTTCAGCGAAGAAAGGGCCGGGACATGTTCTTCTTTAAGCAACTACCCACATCTCCAAGGATCTTCCTTCCTTCACATCACATTTCCGTAAGAGCCTTTGATTAAAGGAAACTATCTAATGCCTTCTGGAAATCCTAGCAAGCTGTATCAAATGGAAAACCCGATTTGATCTAAGCAGGAATTCCCTTTAAAAAGATTCTTCCCCGGTATATTGTACTTAGTTTCTGTGTTCCCCTATTCACTGTCTGCTATGACTTCTCCTCATTTGGCGTTTCTGCAAAGATCAAAAAAGAAGCACCTGAGATTTCCTATCTCTCTGCTCTAAGGCCAGAATTTTTTGAGTAGAAGCCAATTTCTTGTCCCGTAAGTTTCTGATTCTCCCTGATAAGTACACACTTATACAGCAACCCAAAACCTTATGAAAACCATCACAAACAGAAATAAAATCCCTGAAAAAGGATTGGCCATGAACAAATTCTTTGTGAGCTGTACTGCCACCCATTGTATGAAAACACTAAACTAGAAGTGAGGTAAACTCTTTGCCATGCTTGTAGCAATTTTGGGACAGTCAGGCAACTCATTCCAACCCTGTATGTGCCATGTTGCCTTCCAGCATTTGTGTGTTCCACGTAGACTTCTTGTCCTCCTTGGCCTAT
Source organism: Platysteira castanea (assembly GCA_013397175.1). Taxonomy (NCBI): domain Eukaryota; kingdom Metazoa; phylum Chordata; class Aves; order Passeriformes; genus Platysteira; species Platysteira castanea. The sequence goes on from VYXC01005144.1 coordinate 638,403, forward strand.
GAACAGCTTAAAACAGGGGACACCTTGCAAATAAGCCATGCAGGTGTTGTGTGAGCAAAATTTTCAGAAATGGTTAATGATTTTGGATGTTCAAGTTTAGTGGCCTCAAAAAGGACTACTTTTGAGATGGCAGGCGCTTAACTTCTTAAAGTCTTTAAGCCATCCTAAACTGACTTCTGAGACACTCAAACTTACCATTTACTTTTCAAAATGTCAGCCTCTGTACTGCAGACAGCTTAATGCCACAAAAAAAGAGTCTTTTGCTTTCTAAAGCAGCTCAGATTAAAGTTATGTAATATAGCAGATAACCATGAGCAGTTTGCGAACCAAAAGGCTTTGTAATGTTTCAATATAATGTGAATTTTATTTGCCACTGACACAACTCTGCAGTTCCTTTCACTCTATTTTCTTCTGTTCCACAGCTGAATCAATGGTATGACAAATCTCAAATTCTGTTTTAATAGCTTTCTGAAGGCTGAGTTTTTGTCAGTATTGTGCCTGATACAGTAGAAATAATCATCATGTAGATATCAAAACAGTTATTTTTCATTATTATCAATCCATTAAAAGTAGATAATTAAATGAAATCAGATACAAGTTGAGAGAATAGACCATAAGTAATAATTCACCAGTGGATGGCAGGTTGAGAATCAGTCTGAATTTCAGATGTTACACCAGAAGTGGGATTTTTTCTAATAACAGAAATGGAAAAAAGCAAGTACAGAAAGTACAAGAAAATTTATTTTTAAAAAGAAATTTTAAATTGTTAAAAAGTATGGGAAAAATCAAGAGAAATCAAAGGAAGTCAAGTCAAAAGCTGAACTGAACTGATTTGCAAAGCCACGTAGAGACAACAGATTTATACAGGAGTTGGTTTTGCCAGACAAATGACTATGCTGTCCTTCATTCTCATCCTTCAGACAGTCTGCCGATCATCCTACACTTGAGATACTCCACTCATGAAATAACTGCTCTGTGGACTAGATTCCACCAAATGTCATTCCCAAAGAGGAAGGAATTAGAGGCAAAGTATCTGGAGAAATTCAACAACTGAATGGCTCATGGGCCAAGCATGCATGTCAGAAAGACCAAGGAGTTGTTTGGATTTAGAGGAAAAACACAACAAAACTCTGGCTGCTGGGAAAACATCTTGACAGAGCCAAGCACGGAGAGCCTTTCCATGAGAGACTGGAAGTCCCACCCATGATGGGGGCTCATTTCCAGTGTTGCATGAGGAGGAAAGGGGAAAAGGATGCCAAGTTCACATCCAACCAACCTCTGTCACCACCACAGACACTTAAGCTGGGATTCCCCAGGGTCCATCTAGGCTTACAGGCTGAAAAAAAGCACATTCCTGGCAAGCAACTCGCACCTTGAAACTCTGAAAGCAATTCCATTGTAATCAAGACACAGCAGTCCTTTTAATCCTCTAGTCTATTAAATTCAATTATTGTGGTACACTGCACTCTTAAATAAAAAGAACGCATACAGTCTGTTTTTATAGGAAATCATGTTACAGGATATGGTATTAATTATCTGTACCAAAATGAAATAAGAAATGTAATCAAAAGATTATACACAGATCTGAAAAAGAACTAATTACAGTAAAACCTTGATATTTTTGCTAGTCATCTCAGTCAGGGAAAATGGATATTTATCATAAGTATACTCCTGGCAGGTTGTTCAGACAGAAGACATTCACAAAAGGAACTGTGAAATAATTAATACACAAAGGACCTTTTGGATGATACATAAATAGACTTTACTTCGATGAGATGTTGCATCCAGATTTAACAGTGGGATAGCAGACCAATTTAACATAATCAGCAAAACTTTAGACCAGATACTAAATGACTGTTGTTTTTAATGAGAGCAGACAATACCCAAGCACATACCTTTACTGTGCAGGATATAGGACAACCCTATTCCAACACATGGCAGCAACAGTATTTTTTTTTTTT
>VYXC01005144.1:640372-655159 GCA_013397175.1 Platysteira castanea
TTTGTTATGGGCTTGCAAATACAATCTAAAGAAAATTTCTTCTGTGTAATTAGTTACAAACAGTTGTCAGTAGTTGATACAAGCGGCCATCCACATTTAACTTGTGGCTCCAAGCAGTCGCTGGCAAATGACTTAATGGAAGGGTCCAGTCTCTCTTTATCAATAAAGATACAGAATTCCCTCCAATAAGAGATTCCTGCTATTCTCACTACTTTTCAAGATATACACCTCCAGGACAGCACCCTAATGGCTTCATCAGCACAATTAAACCTTGTATATTGGTTTTTTAATTCTCTCAACCCTGTGTCTCTCTAGGTTGCAGTCATCCTGATCAATACATGGCCCTCTGGTGTAACTCTTGTTGCTTGTGTCTGTGCTTTCAAGGTCTCTGCTACGACTGTTCAGGCTAAAACATTCTTATCTTGCAGACCAGCAGTGGTTTCCTGCAACCTTATGCACAGAAAATATACAATACTTTCTCAGCTATTGCCATCAGTATCTAATTACAGGAAAGCTATTAAAAGCAGTTTTAATTTCTCTCTTTCTCGTTCAAAGTGGAGATAAAACTTCTAAAGTATAACAAGCAAGACTGGGGCCACCCATCCCTTCTGCCTGCTCTTTGGGACTACTTAAGGCATTAGAAAAACCTTCTTAAATAGGGCACATGATGATTGTCCAAGTCCATAAGGATAAAAGAGGGCACTTCTATCCTTAAATGGCAGCATAATTCCTGTGCAATAAAAAGGAACAGTCAAATACAGGTCATACTTCCCTTCTCATTTGAGTTGCTGTGAGACAGGGAAATGATCAAAGAGGCAAAAGCAGCTACTTCTGTGCTCTTGAACAGGTGAAAGTAAACCACAAGGTCCAAATTTTTGGCCCCAAAATTCTGTTCATGTCATTTTCTACGTGTGCCATCTGTGCACTCCAACTTCTGCCCCTCCCCAAATCACAGACGTCTCTGGAGCATTGCCAAGGGGACCCCTCCTAGGGCTGGGACCAGAGGCTGAGGGGGCTGCAAGCAAATTCTGGGTTAGCAGAAGTGGGTTTGGTCCTCTTAGATTTACTTCCTATTCTAAATAATGTGCATCCTCACCATAAAGGTTTGCTTCCAGTTTTCCTATTGCACAGTACTACTTTCTGATCTCTGATGATATCACTGGTAGTACAAAACCAAAAGGAACCTTGGATGGTTCCACTGGTAATTAACAGTGCATTTATCTGATGACTGACTTGAGCATAAAATGCCAAAATAGATAGAAAAAGTAAATCAGTATTTCCATGCATGACAAGCAATTTTCTGCATAATTCTTCAACAAGTCATAACAATACTGCTATGTGGATTATGTCCTCCCTGATAAAGAAAAACCCCTAAATTTAGACTCCATGAGTAAAATCTCACCAGTCTTGCTGGAGATGGGTTTTAGTATCAGGCACCAAATGCAGCATATTGTATCTTCAGCACTTTTTCTTACTCCTCCCCTGAGATCTCAGCACAGGCAGTGCTGCTGGTGAAAAGAGGGATCCTGTAAGTGGAGATAACACCTCAGCAATGCACCTCCGAGAGCTGCTGAGTGCATGACACAACACCAACTGAGCACTTACAGCAGGGCAGCACAGACAGCTGCTGCCTACTCTTTCTCCTCCCTCCTAGGTTATTTTCTTCAGAGCCACTCATTTGTCTCTCTCTCTCTTTTTTTTTTTTTTTTTTTTTTTTTTTTTTTTTTTTTTTTTTTAATTCCCTGAAAAAAAACATACAAAATGAAGGTGTATTGTCTGGAAAAAACCATTAAAGTGACCTGATCACTTTTTCTGTCTGTTGCTTGACAGACAGAATATTGTAACAACTGATTTTGCACCGTGTCTGATTTCATCACTTTGTACATCTTTTTGTACAAAAGAAAAAAACAGGTTTATTGAAGCAATTAAAACTTTATTTTCATTAGGCCAAGTACATAATTTAAAAAAAAAAAATCTAATACCTACAGCAGAATAAAACAAAAAATGGCTCTTTATAAGCACTGTTATATTCAGCTCTCATAATCATAATGGTCTTGTGTCAGGTTCTGTCAAGTTTTTCTAATCCACAATAGACTCTCACATTTTTGCTCTTAAATGGAAACAAATCAAGCAATTACACACGATAAAGCAGCTATACGTCAGTTTACAGCATAGATGTTTTCTGTAATGTGTATTTTGCTTTTAAATGAGGAATGTAAAAAGGAAAGAGGATACTTCAGATTTTCCTGATTATCCCACTCATTTTCTTTGTACTTGAGTTCTAAATTAGGCAGCTGTTCATATCTCTAATCATAACAATAAACCTAATCTCCAAACATGAACCATTCAAAAAGTATTTTAATATCCTCTAAAGAAGCTTTCTTGGACATTTTGTATTTTTTAAACCATGAATTAAACATCAAAGTAAAAAGAGTTAACAAAATCAATTTATGCAGTCTTATCAATTAATAATGTGAACCAAGTTGTATCAAAACTTTTTTTATTTCTTTTCACTGTGTATTTTGATTCCCCTTACCACTCATGACGCAACTCCTTTTTGGAGTGTATTTTGCTTTTTTGCCTTTTTTTTTTTTGTTGTTTCCACTCTACATAGGGACTTCCTGAAATTACAGCTAAGTTAAAAGCCTATGCAATCTTTAGTTTTCTTTTTCATCTTTCTTTTCATCTATTATTCTGACAAATAACAAGTTATAGTGACCTTGAAATCAAGATGTTAAAAATAATTGGCCTCTGTAGTGCTTTTAAGTTGATATACACACGTGTATGAATTTTAAACACGTATCATGTACTTGCAGATAAATCACAGGCTTTCTATACTGTACTCACAGAAGAGATGTTTCAGCAGACAATATTTTTATAGCTGCTCTTGCATAATAATAACTATGACAAATATAATGCTTCACTCAGTTATTATTTGCTACACAGTCAAACACTTGCAGTCAAAAACTATTCTTGAGAAATGAGAGAAATACCCATCAAAACTCTATGCTCTGGTGTCTCCCTTGCCCTCCTACTGGTTTTGTTAATTAATCTTTTTTAGTATGCATCTGTAGGAAAAAAAGAGAACAGATACAATCAAAGTAACGATTTGATCTGTATCTAAACCAGACAGAATCCAAACCATCAGGCACAGTAAGAATTAATGAGATGTTACATTTTGTTTGCAGAATTAACATGGAATAATTATCTGTGATATCCTTGATCTAGACAAATATTCACCACCACTCTTCAGTGCAATAAATTGAAGCAAATCCTGAAAACTAGGTTTAGAGACATTTTTTCTCTTAAATGTCCTTAATTGTTCCTTAAAAATTTCCTGTTACTGCCCAGCTACCTTTTTATTTTTTTTCTTTTTTTTTTTTTTTTTTTTTTTTTTCAACATGCTTCCTGTTCTCTTCTGGTTTCTACTTAATTCAGTGGAGGAGGTATTGTATAGGAATCCACAGAGAACCTTTAGGTTGAATGCCATGTGCTCAAACTCTTCCTGCCGACTACAACAGAGTCAAGGCACCACCTTTACCATCTCCATGTGGCTTCCTAATCGCCACAATTTCCCTAAGCAAATTCAGGCAACTGAGAGACCCTTCACTTGGTTTCTTGGGGAGGTGAATTCTGACCATGCAGTCTGAATAAAGAAAAAGAAATAATTCAAGTTATTTCAACAGCTGTATACCACTGTGGTTTTCTATTCTTTTAGCTTATAAAAAGAATCAACTCAAGATTTTTATCCTGTAAGATAATTGAGCTCAAGGGCTTTTTGTCAGTAGTTTTATTTTTCGCTCAAGTTCCCAGAACTAAGAGCTGTCCTGATTTTTAGTGAAAGAGGATACTGCTCTGAAATAAATAAGCACTTATTTGTAGATCCATCTATATTATTTTGCTACTATGAAATAGTCTTTTCATCGTTTATTTTTTAAATCTATCAAGATCGCATTTCCACGGGAGTTTCCATCATGCCGTTAGTAAAAAAAAAAAGCAAAAAAACCAAAACCAAAACACAAAACCATATACTTTCCATCTATTCTCTCTTCAACCCAAAAAGCACATAGCCTTCTTCTGAAGTAAACATCAAGTCTTTATTCTCATAATGGATGAGGTGCACTCCACCCTTGTCCAAAGGCAGAGGAACAACCTCTCTCCAGGAGCTGGGGCAGAGATGCTGCTCCCACTATCTGAACATGGTGTGCAAGGAGCACCACAGGGCTCACAAACCTTCCGCCACCTGCGAGAACCAGGAAAAAAAAAAAAGTCACAAAGTAAAAAAGTGACAGAATATCCTGCAGAGTCCAATTTTCCAGCAGAAGGAATCTCTAATTTTATGCACCAAAATTCTAATAAATTCCACAGAGTAATTCCATATTGTTCTGTAATTTGTATGTGGTTTCAGGGGTTTTTGTTTGCTTCTTTAGTTTAGTTTTTTTTCTGAAAAGGAACAGCTATTAGCTGTGATTGCAGCCTGCACAGCCCTGTGGAGAATTATTATGTCAGCCCAATCTCTGTCTCAAACCTACCACTGCCATTATACTTTTTTAGGAAATGTTATCTCTTCAACAACTTGCTCCAGTTATCATAATACATTTAGCATTCATTAAAAAATGGGACATTATTAGATAATAATGTGTGCAAAAAACAGTAGGTTCTGTGTATGCAACTCTTGCTAATTAGGGCATTCACCTACCTTCATATTTCAGACTTAATAACTGCCACTTTGAATATTCTACACCTTGGCTTGTCCCATGCCCATTTCAAATGTCTCTTTAGTGGCTGCCCAAAAGTACTTTTGGTACTTAATAGCAATATATGCAGTATATATGGCTGATGTCAATATATTTGTCTGCAATACACCTTTGGCAGCAGGATACTCCAGCAGCACTCATCCTCATCACCCTGTAATACTTCTTAGCCCTTTTTACTTCCATCCAAGCTTACAAGTTTTACTTTCAAGGTTAATGACTCACTCCTGTGCAGTCAATTTTACACCAGGCATTTGTTTATATTTCAAGCAGTGGTTCCTGTACACTTACATAATCTAGCATTTTCACGGACATGCTAAATCAACTTTTCTCAACTTTGCTTAGTTATGGTTTCGGGACAGGATTCAAATTCATGCCAGCTTCTTTCAGCAGCAGCATCTCTGAATGCAACATTTCCATTCCTTTCTCAAATATATCCTCTAACATCATGAAGCATCAACTCAAATATGCAAATAAATGTAATTTAAATAATATAAGGAATCATTTGAAAAGTCTCATTTGCAAGCAAAGTAAAATATAAAAAAAAAATCACCAACAGTATATTTGGCTATTTATTGAAAAAATTTTTGCTAATATAGAAAAATACCTAAAGCAAAATACAATTATGCCTGAAAATAATTCAATTTGATTTTCCAGAACCTGGAATTTCAGCATTTGTATTGTTGGCTGACATCAGCACAGGAGAAGAGACCATCTTTTCCCACTCTTACAAAAGGGATTCCCTTTCCAGGCAATCCAGATGAAACAGCTCCAGCAAGGACCATGTATAATTCCTATGTTGATATGGGGTTTGTTGTTTTTTGGGGTTTTTTTTTTTGTAGGCAGGACTGAAAATGTTGTTTGTTCTCCCTTATTTATTCACAGTGGTTCATTAACAAGATTTTTAAAGAAAAAAAACCAAATTACTGGCTTATATAGGTCACGTGGTTTATAAAGTAGCATCAATTAAACATGTTAAACTCATATTCTCTCATTTGCAAGAGAAAATGAATCAATATTAGCAGTGCTTTTTGTTTTCCAGATGAATACAGTAGGATTTCACCTTGAATAATGCATGACTGCTTGGATTAAAACAAAAGAAAGTACAGAGAAAGTACACAAAAAAGTATGGGGTTTTTGTGTCCTATTATCTATTTGTATTTTGTAAGGAAATCCCATTGCACCTCACCCATCAAAAGCTGAAATTAATTATAAAACCACATATATCTAAAATGCTGCTGCATTTATGCAACTTTCAAAGAAGACAACACCATGGATATTTATGTTATTGTACTATTAGCTACAGGACTTGTACCATATTTTACATATAAATAAATGTTTGTCTAAGAACTTAATCTCTGAATATTGACACTTTTTTCCTCCCCGCCTCATATAGAGTTTGGCTTTCAAAAGAACTTTTCATTCCTCCTGAAGTAGCGGAACCTATAATTTTCTGATACACAAATGTATTTTGGGGCAGTCACACATGAGCTGTGGCTCTGATGTACATGTGCACATAGGGAAAGTGGAGAGTTGAAAAGAATTTTGTGAATCTTCACACATTAAACATTTTCAGTATGACTGCATCCAATCGTCACTCGTGGGAGGGACAAAACTACAACACCCAGGAGCAGAATGTTCTTATAAGACCCTGAAGGATTCATAAGCCATCTGTATTTTCAAGGACAGGTCTCTTATAAAAGTATTAATTGACATGAAAAAGCACAAAGAAACGATGCACATGAGGAAATACTACAAATGGTACAATGGTGGATAATTGTAACAACCTCTTAAATGAAATGTTTTACACATAAAGAGGCTCTAGGCAGCCTCTATTCCTCTGTTCTGAGAGTTCTTAATTGTTTATTGCTGAAAGCTTATAAGTGTCATGTATAGCATTTTCATGTTTATGACACCCTACATAAGCTACTGAATTTCAACAGAGATCCATATGTCCATCAATTTTAAAGAAATGTCATGTCAATCCTTATAAATAAGTGAAAATAGTATTTTTCACAGGTCCATAGGCACTCAGAAGTTTGCCTCTCTACCTTAAGTAATGCTGTGAGAAAAGGTGCCATCAACCATCCACCACCCTATGTTAAAGTTTTGATTTAAAAAATATACTTTACGTAAAGTGCACAATTTAAAAAAGGGTCTTGACGATAGACTATTCCTTCATGAATTTAAATATTAACTGTAAGCTTCTTTAATAAAACCTAAATTAAGCATGGCTTGAATCCTTTGTACCATATATTTCAACAGCCTCTGGCATACCTGCTACGAATCTAAAACTCCTTACATATACAGAAATGGCTTCATGTCAGGCAATAAACCTTTTAGTTGTGCTCAAGACCTTTGGTCCATCCAGCTTCCACTAAATCAAGCCAACCCCTTCAAAGGACCACAGTCCAGCCTTGGGAACCCCGCACAGAGACATTCACAACTTGCTCTTCCTGTTGTGGGACCAAAAGGTGGCCAAAGCTGCTGCCACCAGAAAAGCTCCTGAAGGGCCACTGGAAGATTCTGAGCTCTCCCTGAGTGTTTATTTCCGTAGTTCTGGAAGGGTCCAGACAAATCCCACCCCACTCTGTTCTATAGCGCCTGTGTTTTCTGGGAGGTACAAAGCACCCCCCAGCCACCTCCACCTGCAGGATGGCATCACAAGACTCACAAAGGCCACCCGAGGGTCAGCCTGGACTTTAGCTTGGGCTCCATCACAATGACAGTGAGTCACAGCAGCAGCGTGTCACCACAGCCACCCTCCTGGCACGTGCACTCTCTGGCCTAATTTGGATTGAACGGCTGCCTCTGCTCCAGGCAGCTCTACAAACCCACAGAACCCAGAACAGCCGAGGCACATTAGGGGATAATATTCTCTATTTCCTGAAGAGGCATTTACAGGTACATAGTAAATGTTACGCGTTCCAGATTGCTCTTTCTTTTTGTTTCATTTTGGAGACATTCAAGTTTCTCAAAGCTTTATTTACATTACTGAATTGCAGATTCAAGTTATCTGACTGGATTCAGTGAGTTATCCACAGCCTGATACAAGCTTACTTATCCCAAAATGCGATGTGCATTAAATCATGCACTTGCAAGACATATTTTATATTTCCATGTAATTTGTACAACTTATTATCAGCCTTACTGTCAGAGACAACACAAAAACTGTTCAACTGAGAAAATAATTCATTTTCTCTTGATTCTGAGAGGGAGGAATACCAAGAAGAATATGAAAAAGGTGATAAGCATGTGTTACTGATTTTAAATATTCAAGGAATTTATTCAAGGACTTTGAAATGTCATGGACATCAGGCTGTGAAATTATTATTGTGATACTATATACAGTAAAATATAAAGGTGCGTTAGTGCTGTGCCATATGCTATTTCCCAAGTGATTGCTTCACCATTTTCTAGGTCAACTGGGTAACTTTTTTGCTAAATATCATTTACAGATTTTGTTTCTCTTGTGTTTTTTTAAATGAGAAAGCTATTAGCTTTATTTCTCCAAGGCCATAATGCTCAAACATACTAAACATTTTGATTAAATACATCCTTGCTTAAATTTACAGCATTCTTAGAGAATAACTTTTTATATATTTTTAAAATTCTTTCTAAAAATTTTCAGTCATTAATATAAAAAAGAAAATACAGGTAGAAGGTAATTTTTGAACATATACTGGACAACACAAAAAGTGGAAATCTAACATGTATCAAAGTTAAGAGGTATTTTCTGAGGAAAAGGGCTTTCACTCATTACCATGGTTGTGTTTCAGAATATGGAAAAATGAACAAACAGGTTGAAAAAGAACAGAATGCTCTGATTTCACTGGTAGTGTAAGGTGGAGCAGTAGCACAGGCAGACTCTGAATCAGCAGTCCTTTAAATGGACATGGCACAGCACAAATACTAACAGTGCTGCAGCTCCACATCCCAGTGAAGACCACTTAATATCCACTCCCCAGCAAAGCACTCCTCAGCCCAGGGGGCTGTCCTGGGAGGCTGCGGGGTCCCAGCGAGCTGCACCCACCACGGCACCCAGCCCTGCACTGCCACTGACATCCCCCACTCAGGGCCCAGCCCACACTGCCCACTGCCCCCTTAGGTGACAGTCAGAGGAGACCCTGGATGGATTCGAGCTTCTTGGTCTCTGTGACATCTCTGTTTTTCAATCTGCAGCTTCTGGCTCCCAGGCTGATATGATTCTTCAGTCCCATGGTTTTCACAGAATCACAAAATGGGCCAGGTTGGAAGGGATCACCATGGGTCATCTGGTCCAACCTCCCTGCTCAAGTGGCGCCATCCCAGAGCACGTGGCACAGGATTGTATCCAAGTGGTTCTGGAGTATCTCCACTGAGGGAGGCTCCACACCCCTCTCTGTGAAATCAGTTCCAGTGCTCAGTCACTGCAGAGTGAAGAAATTCTTCCTCATGTTCAGGTGGAACTTCCTGGCCATCAGTTTCTGCCTGTTCCTCCTGTTCCATTGCTGGGCCCCATGGAGCACAGCCTGGCCCATCCTCTGACCCCTCCCTGCAGACAGGGACAGAGATTGATGAGGTCCCTCCTCAATCACTTCTTCCTGAGGTAGAACAGGCCCAGCTCTCTCAGCCTTTCCTCATTAGGGAGATGCTCCAATCCCTTGTCGTTGCAGCCTCCACTGGACCCACTATAGGAGCTCCATGTCTCTCCTGTCCTGAGAAGCCCAGAACTGGACACAGCACTTCAGATGTGGCCTTGCCAGGGCTTAGTGGAGGCGCAGAATCACCTCCCTCTGCCTGCTGGCAGTGCTCTTCCTAATGCACCCCAGGACCCTACTGGCCTTCTTGGCCACAAGTGGCACTGCTGGGCAGCTTGTTACCTCCCAGAGCACCAGGTCCTTCTCCCCAGAGCTACTTTCCAGCGGCCTATCCTTGAGTATGGGGTTGTTCTTTCCTAGGTGCAGGACCCTGCAAGCCTCTTCCTTTGTTGAGTTTCAGACAGTTTTTCTCTACCCATGTTTCTCCTTTCTTTCAGAAGGACCAAGGTCCTTCTGAAGAGCTGCACAGCTCTCTGGTGTATCAGCCACTCCTCCCAGCTTTGTGTTCTTCTGTCATGCCTGAGCTCCTCAAGCTCAATTTCCTCAACATCTCGCTCTCCTATTTATGGATTTAATTAAGTAATAAAGGGGAAAAAAATCTTAGACTATGATAAGCTATTTACCAATAGCATTTGTGTGCTTTTATTNACTGGACCCACTATAGGAGCTCCATGTCTCTCCTGTCCTGAGAAGCCCAGAACTGGACACAGCACTTCAGATGTGGCCTTGCCAGGGCTTAGTGGAGGCGCAGAATCACCTCCCTCTGCCTGCTGGCAGTGCTCTTCCTAATGCACCCCAGGACCCTACTGGCCTTCTTGGCCACAAGTGCCACTGCTGGGCAGCTTGTTACCTCCCAGAGCACCAGGTCCTTCTCCCCAGAGCTACTTTCCAGCGGCCTATCCTTGAGTATGGGGTTGTTCTTTCCTAGGTGCAGGACCCTGCAAGCCTCTTCCTTTGTTGAGTTTCAGACAGTTTTTCTCTACCCATGTTTCTCCTTTCTTTCAGAAGGACCAAGGTCCTTCTGAAGAGCTGCACAGCTCTCTGGTGTATCAGCCACTCCTCCCAGCTTTGTGTTCTTCTGTCATGCCTGAGCTCCTCAAGCTCAATTTCCTCAACATCTCGCTCTCCTATTTATGGATTTAATTAAGTAATAAAGGGGAAAAAAATCTTAGACTATGATAAGCTATTTACCAATAGCATTTGTGTGCTTTTATTGTGTGGTTATATAATTTATTATGGAAGTGATTAATATATTCAATATGCATTTCCTCCTAATGAGTGCTTCGTAATTGATTCATAACACTATCACAGTGTTTTCCTGCAAAATACACGAGAAACAGTGGGGAAATTGACTATTGCAACTGAGCTCTGTAACATGTAATCAGTTAGAACTGCTTTGCCTTCCGCTTAGGCAATAAGCAAACACTATATTGTGTAATAACTCATGCCTGCTGTGTTGCTAGGCACTATACTAATGACTATGCTTAACATACGTGTAAATTATTACACCCTAACTCAGATCCTGCAGTGCCTCATTGCAATTTCTCATTTTTAAGTACAAGTGGAGAAAATACAAATTAAAGGAATTTTTTTACACAAAAACATGGCCTTTGGTTAAAAACAAAACCCATAAAACTGAAAAAAACCCCCCAAACCTAAAATGCTACCACTTTTTATAATTTATGTAAAACACATAGAATTCAGTAGAATAATAATTCAAGTACCTACTGGCAGGATATAATAGCAGCTGTCAGGCTGTGACTCCACTGTCCAGGACACAGCTAATGCATATAAGCCCTTATGGTCCCTACTTCAACATATTAGGAAAAATTTCTTCACGGAAAGGGTGGTCAGAGGCATTGGAACAGGTGCCCAGGGAAGTGGTGGAATCCGTGTTCAAATGTGGCACTCGGGGATATGATTCAGTGGCACACATGGGGATGGCTGGTTTAATGGTTGGACTCCATTTTGAAAGCCTTTTCCAACTTTCATGATTTTATACTTCAACATTGTCATCCAAGACACAATCTTAAGACAAAGCAAAATTAACCTCCTGTGATGTCCCACCCTTAAGTGAAAGGGAGCACCCAAGATTCATAAATGCTTATGGTTAAAAGAATAACAAGAGTCAGAAGGTCTACAAAAACTCACAAAGTTTTATTAGTAAATTATACACTTGGCATGGACATTGGTATGTTTGTCCCTGACCTACTATAGAAGGGCATGGAAGTGGATTTTGGATAAAGGGGTAAGATGAAGAGAGAAGGAAAGAAAAAAGGGAGGAAGAAAGAGAGAAAAAGAGATCACCAGTCCTGGTTCCAAGGTCAGTCCAGCTAATGGGATGTCCAGGGTCCTGGGACACACACCAGGGCTTGGTGGGGGTACCTCTTTATAGATTGGTTTTCCCCTCCCTGAAGATAAGTTTCTTGCTTTCTATGCAAATTAGTTATCATGTTCATTCTTCCAGACCTTTCTGGAAAAGGGTCATAGGCTTTGGGTGTCTTGGGTGGTCTTGATCACCCTATACTTCATGCCCACTTCTTGACCTCCTTCCTTCCCTTGTGCTGGACTGTGTTGGGCTTATCTCCAGGAACTAGAAGGATGTTTGTCCCAGAAACGTGCTGCCCTACCTGCACATGACCCCCTTCTCCAGCCACAACTTGCTCTTTCGCATGTGTGGGGCACATTATTACCAACAATTCTTGTCTGTTGTTCCTAACAATCCTTGGTTGGCTCCACGGCCATCCAGCTATCGGTGTTTGAGATATACACATTAACCCCTTATATTTTGGGATTCCACACCCCCACACCTGCAGTGAACACAGGAGCAAATATAAGGGTGCGTGTCAGTTGCTCAGCTGGAGTCATTCCCTTCTCCTGGTGTTTCACTTGACCAGATTTCACTGAAAGAAAATTTAGAGAGGTGGGAAACAGCAGCTGAAGTCTGACCAACGTTTTTTGAGGTTCGAACAGCCTGTTCTACCCCTCAGTATTCATTAATACTATAGCTTGTCACTGAAAGCATTCCCTGTCTTTCACTTTTATCTCCTCCACAGTCTAATTAATAAAGTTCAGGGTGGAGTTTATTACTGTCTGTAACTGTCTAGAGCAGTGAGGCAACTGTAGAGAGACTTAATACACAGGGAAGAAGCAGGGAAGACACTTCATCGTATCTTTCGAACAAAACAAACCCAAATCAATCCCTCCACTCCACTCATGCCACACTCAATCTGTTCAGGCACACAAAACAGGAACGGTCACATCAAAAAATCTACCTTGTCACTTCTATTAACCAGAGCTGTGATGCTAAATGAAGGTGTGTTAAGTGCAAAGAAAATGAGGCCTGAGAGATTTAGTGCTTGGGAGATCAATGTATGAATGCAAGACAGCCAGAAAGAAATCTGCATTCGAATGAGGAGGAGCATCATGCATAATGCATCTGTTACCCTTCCATAACAGCAGATGAAAATTGCTTAAAAAATGCAAAGCTTTCTTCTTACGTAACTGGTAAACCACTCGTTTCCAGGAGCTTTTTTAGACTGTTTTATTGACACATACAGACTGCTATTGATACACTGCAAAAAAACATTAAGGCTATTCATTTCTTTGAATCTTAACGTCAAACTAGAATACAATTCAGTTAAAAACATGCTCATATATGACCACTAGAATACAATTCAGTTAAATACATGCTCATATATGACCACTGTCTTGCTGCCATATGGAATCCTTTGAGAAACAGAGAAGAATGCAAGAGCAATAAAGTAAATTACTCCTACAAAGGAACAATAATGGAACAGTACACCTACTTTCTCAGAAAGTATCAAACAATGCAAGTGTTGTTTTCTACGATTTTGTCTCTCAAACATGTCATATATTTTACCTCACCAATACATGTGTTGCACTGTATGATATAAACCAATATAACTAAAAAAACCCCAACAATTTGAAATTGTCTCAAAAACTTCCAGAAAGTACAAACAAAGGAGTTATGAAGTAACTTCAACCAAAATTTATTCATAAAAGATAATGAAATATGGACTTGATCAGTGGACATGAAATACAATGGATAAAGATTAATAAGATATTTTTGGTCAGAGTTCAATAGATTATTTCTGACAATAGAAAAAAAGCATTTCTTTCTCTGACAACAGAAAGCCTTATTTGTATTTACTGGAAGAGGTATAGAAATGATCTTTTCATCAAACATGCAGTAAAACACCAGAAATCGAATATTCTCCAGAACACAGAGTTGCTTCAATAAGCAAAAATTAGTTTCTGAGGAAAAGAAAACACCACCAAAAAAAAATAAAAAAAAAAAAAAAAAAAAACACCAAAAAACCAAAAACAAAAGAAGGAAACACTTATTATGAATCAACACAGAGAAGAACAGAGGCGTTATCCTGAAGATGGAAAGCACATAAATATAATCCTGTGATGATCAACATATTTCCTTTAGTGCAAGTCTCTAGGGAAGTGGAAAAAAGCAGAAACTGGCTGATGAAATAGTCATCTTCAGCAGGAGGCCTATATAAAACATAAACTAGCTTTCATAATATTGAAAACTAAGTATGACTAATGACAGCCATGAAAGATTTCCTCTGTGTGCTTTTTGATGTTCTGATCATGAAATTTGTTTACTACTTTGTAGTAAACAATCTGATTTTGACACAAGAGAGATGCTTCTAACCATAATTCCTGTAGGTATTTATCACAACCACCTCTTAAAACTAAGACGGGCATCATAAACTGCCCTTAAGTTTTAAGCTCAGGTATGTACTCAAAATGTGCATATAGAGTCAAACCACCCAATATTCAACCTTCTATTCTCGTCGGGTGTTGTTTAAGCTACAGGCCTTTATCTTAGAGCATAGAACATATCCTTTATTTTAATGGAATTCATCAGGAGTTAAGGGTTCCCGTAACTTTAAAGATTAAATGCCCATCACAGAGGAAATGACAAACGCATCCTTGCCTGCACAGCTCCACTGAGTTGCACAGCAGTTCCCAACATGCCAAGCATCGGCACCAACTCCCCGTCTCCTCATGCTTCACACCTTGTAAGCGCCTCACTGCCCACTTTCAAGAGCACTTCAGCATGTTTTTCCTAGAGTGTTTTTCTCACATGGCATGGACAAGCAGCAGGAGACTCTTAATACATACTCTGCCATCAAGATCATTTAATACACACACTTGCATGCAACAACAACAATTAGGGGGAACAATACGGGGATATTGCTTACTTTTCTCTGCTAGATATTTTTCTTGAAAAATAACAGAAGATTTGTGTCCTTATGTTGTGTTTGGTGTTGTCACCCCACCAATCTCCTGCTATTTCTAAAAGTGTATATATATTTGTCCTAAGCTATGGAATAAACAGTCATCCTGAGAAAGACCTTCTACAGAGGCAAGTTGTGTTTGTTTTTTTAATATATTTTTTTTTTTTTAGACAG
>VYXC01005144.1:655675-679837 GCA_013397175.1 Platysteira castanea
CTCACGCTGCAGCAGGGGCGGTTTGGCTGCTGCGCGGGAGAGGGGACCCACGCCAGGGAAAGTTCACAGAGAACTGTCTCCTGTGGAGGGACCCCATGGCCTCACAGGGAAGGACTCTTCTCCCGGAGGAGCGGAAGAAAATCCTGGTGATGGACTGACCAAAACCCCCCTGCCCTGCCTCCCTGTGTTGTTGGTGGGAAAGAGGGAGAGCCTGGGAGGGGGAAGGAGTTTTAAGGGCTTATTTTACTTCTCATTACCCTCCTTTGGTTCTCTTAGTAAAATATTTTACTTAGCAACTAAGGTTGGGCCTGTTTTGCCCTTGAAATACTCCTCCTGCTCTCCTTATTTCACCCATGAAGCCTCCATTAACCCTTTTTCCTCTTTTCCCTCCTTTTGCCCAGCTGAGGTAGGGGAGGGTGAGCGAGTGACTCTCGTGGGTGCCTAGCGTTGGGCCAGGGTCAAACCACGACAGAGCACTTTGAAAACCCACGCTTTGCAGAGTAGACATTTTTTGGCTCTGGAGCCACAAAATTGGACATCAAGTTGTCAAATGGTATAAAATAAACTACTGCAAGAACACCAGCTCACAGAGTAGGGAACCTTTTAGAAAATTATTTCCCAAGGATTTGAAAGAATTTTAAGAAACTAAATGTTTCTTACCACTGAGTTTGCAAAAGGGAGAAGAGAGGCTCTAGTCTTCCACTCAAAATAATTACGTGGATGAAGTTAAGGTTTTCTTAGGAAGGAAATAAGAAATCCTCAAATAGCGTAACTGAAATATCCTCAGGATATATTACTGAAACACTTCCAACACTGTAATTTCAGTTGGCTAGAGTAATTGAAGTTAAATAAAAATCCCACAATAAATGAAATTTTTCCTACCTTGAATTGAAAAAGGTAAAATATTTAATGTGTTTTTCCAAACAATTTAAGACTCTTTATGAAGAAATATGATGTCACTCTGCAAAGAAAAGAAAATCCTACAAAACAGAAAAAAATAACCCAAAGCTTCTGATTGTGGAAAAACTTTGATGGAAACTTACTTTTTGTATCCCACTGAAAATTGGAAGAAAGAGCAAAGCATGTAACATCACAGGCAACAACTGACAGAACAAGAGGACACAGTCTTAAGCTGCGCCAAGGGAAATTTAGGTTGGATGTTAGGAAAAAGTTTTTTGCTGAAAGAGTGATAAAGTTTTGGAATCGTCTGCCCGGGAAGGTGGTGGAGTCACCATCCCTGGATGTGTTTAAAAAAAGATTGGATGTGACACTCAGTGCCATGGTTTAGTTGAGGTGGTGTTAGGGCAGGGGTTGGACTCGGTGATCTTGAAGGTCTCTTTCAACCTGGTGATTCTATGATGTCCAGCATTTTTCCTACAACAGAGTATTTGCATGAACAGAAAACAATATCTTCCTATCTGGTTAGGAGAAAAAAAAAAAATTAAAAAAATTATTTTTCCCTAACAATTTTGTAGATCCTTTCAGCCAAAACTAACTAAAAGTTACAACTCTAAATAAAGAAGTCAACAGGTGTTAAACTTCTGTAAGCATATTTTTTATGGATAATGGAATTTTGGGGGGAAAAAAAGGCTACAGTTTGAAATAAAATTACATTTCTTCTCTTCCCCAGCCCATCTTGGCAGCTCTAATTCCATGTCTATAAAGCTTTAGAAGTAGTTCTCTTGATGATTGGGACTTTGTAACAATTCTCTTATTTTAAGTTTACTTGGAAGATTCTTTTATTACCTTACTGAGTAATAATCTTAAATGCAATATCTGAATCTAGCAAGTAGCAAGGGCAAAATATTCTAGTACTCTAAAATTCTCTAAACAAAAAAATTTCATCCCTGGTCATTCTTCAGATCTTTCCAATCCTTTGTCAAATTTACTCCTGAATTTTATGCCAAAACTTTTTACCATCTCAAATTCCAACACTGTCGCTGAAATCCTTTGTTCAGAATCTTAGCATCATGAGCTAGGCAAAATTAATTGTGAAATGCATCAAAAATGAATATAAATATAAATACAGATAAATATAAATACAGATACTGGAGTATCCATATTTTCCATCAATGAATGCTAAATTCAAGAGACAAAGAAACTAAACAAAAATAAAAACTGGTAACAGTTACAGTCTGGCATTTCAAAAACAAACCCATGTGGTAACTCGACTGTGGAACAGGAAATATTATTTCTTCAGTTGTCTGAAAATAAGGTAAGACAGACGGAAATAGCAGTTAATGAGTGGAAATTAGATCTGAAGACTGAAATAGTAACAGGTGCCTTTTATTTTTTCTGGTAATGGACTGGTTCAGACACCAACCCTCTGACCAAGTGTTGTGACACTTCCCAGCATCAAGGCTGGATTTCCAAAGGGCACTGGTTGCTCCAGTACCAGCTGGAGGCTGTATAAGCTTGCACTTAGACCACCTTGTGACAAATATAGAGAGAGGCTGGACAAGGGAAATGTGGGACTTCTGTTCCTCATACACCACAATATTTCCTCACGCATGAAAAGGAGGGGGGGTATTCTCCAATTTTGGTCAGTAAATCATATCAAGGTGCAGGTGGAAGGTTCTGCACCAAGATGTGCAGGAACAAATCCCCAGTGCTGTACATGAGTTCCATCAAAAAGACGCTGCCCATCCTAAATAATTTTTATGCCTACTTGTAGATGATATAGGAGAGATGCAAATGACAACCAGAGCAAGGTGGAAGCATACAAAGCATTATTATTAATGATGACCATTGGTCTAAACCCACCTCCAAAATATTTTCTGTAAGAATCACGATAAAGTTTCTTGGGGCAGCACAATGAGAATGATGGAGTTATGGTAATGTTTTAAAGATGTTCCCCTTCAGAAGAGGGGTAAATACAGGCTTCTGCCACTTGGCTGTGCCCAGGAAATGCTGACAGATGCAAATGGGGTGACATAAGGCTCAAGGTAGGTCTAAAGAGATCGCCCAGAAAATAAATTCTCCAGCTTAGATAAAGAGGGGAAGTAATTCAGTTGTCAGAAACATAGATACAGTCAGTGACAAAACTGAAAGATACTCAATGACATATGAGAAATTGTAGAACTTGGGTGTGTTTGACATTGTTGGGGGGAAGGTTTATTTTGGTTTTGTTTGTTTGGGGGGGGGGGTTTATTTAGTTTGCTTGTTTCTTTTTCTGAGTTTTTAGGTGTGTATTTTTTTTTCATTAACACATTGCCAAATATTTACTTTGAGATGCCCTTTGATGTAAAGATCAATATACATGAGAATGTGAGAACACAATCACAGGAAGACAGATAATTAGTGAAGAGTGGTAGAGGAAAATTTTAAAACCACGTAAAATGTAGGGGAGTGAAATGCAGGTTTTCTGAAAGAACAATAGTTTTCACCTTTGCAAAAGCCCTGATCCTAAAAATGTTTTCTCAGGAGTATGTGCTTGCAAATATTCAGAGCTTTCTACTTGGTAGATGTTTTTCCCCAAACTGTAAGAAATGAGTTTTAAAAGCAATGCTAATCTTTCTGTATGTCATCTTATTGCTACTGACAGGTGTGAACAGCAACCTGAAATGCTTCCTAGCATGTGTCCAATGTTAGGAAAACCAGCAAAGTCAGACTCTAAAATCCAACTGAAAGAATCAAAAAAAAAAAAGTCCCTAAAATTTTAGGAGAGACATGAAAATAAAATTTCTATTCCATAAATCTCTCTCAGTTTTTTAAGGGTTGTATTAAATCATCACCAGTATTCAAAATATTACAGTTAACAGATTTCTCTGTTCTTCTGCCACATCCAATTACTAAACAAAAAACTACTGCTATAAAATGCAGTCTGTGCTGAAGAGTACCACATCCCTACAACATCAAAAGAAATTCCCCTTACCGCTCTGACAGCTGCTGCTAAGTTAAATCTGTGATCCTGTGGATCCTGAGTTATATACCATAATATCAAAGTCAGCATTTTTCCTTATGAAGTCAGCAGCTGGAAAACCAATTTATCAATCAACTATTAAACCCCTATTACTTTACATATGTATTTTGAGTAGATATTTAAGAGGTGAGGCAAAAACGTGTTTCTGCTAAATATTGCCCTGGACAGTGTATACTTCAAAGTGCATTTCACATTACAAAGAATACATAATCTGCTTACAGTTTTTTAGAGTCAAAAACCTTCAAATCACTTCATGGAGATTTTTCACTCTCCTTTACTCACTTTTTAGGCCATCACAAGTATGATGATGTGAAACCTACCAAGCACTGCTGTCCTGAGCCAGCTGAATTCCCAGTCACCTGCAATGCCAGCAGTTAATTCCAGTGACATGAACTAAAAGTGATTTTAATTGTCACATTGAAAGTGAATACAGGACTAAGTGCCTGTGAAGCACATAGAACAAGCTGCTGGAGACTTCAATCAATGTTAATATGTTCTGTTAGAATCACAGAGGGAGAGTAACAAAGACAATGCAGCGCTCAAAAGGTGCTGAGGACTAAATTAAAAGCACAAACCTGAGCTCAAGACAAATCTGATCAAGGTTACAAATCCTGCATGAGACCTGGAGACCAAAAAGTAAGAAAAAGTGTCAGAGATGTGACAAACATGAGAAAGGAAAACACGTTTTTAGGTGTAAGATGTAGCTCCCATACATCTTATTCTAATATACTTCATCATCTTGTATCATAAAATTCATGGTGATTTAATGCATTCCCAACACTGTCTCATTCTGCCTATCTGCTGATTTGCACTACACTTTTTATTACAAGTATGAAACCTGTAAAAATCGTATCCATCCCAGTATTATCCAAATGGCTATTTCCTTCACTGTTCTGAGGAACCGCTAAGGAAAAATGCCCAAGGCAATGTCACAGAGCCTTTCTAGGATATCTGACGCTTTAGTAATTCCACATCATAATGAACAATAATTAGCTCACAAGCAAGTCTCACACTCCCTTCCATCTCTCTGGCTGACAGAACAATGCTCTCCTGTCAGCAGTGGTTTCTGTCCAAGAACCCCATCCACATTATTTGCCAGATTTCACCTGAATATATTTCCACAGAGATTAAATTATTTATTTCTTTTTAAAACAGTATCTCCAGTAACCAGGATCTATCAACACAATGTGCAACTGCAGAGTAACATTAAGTCTGGAAAGCTCAATGCAATCACAATACATCCTTCATTTAAAAAGTCAGTCTGGAAAACTCAGATGAATTAATGTTGAGGAGGCACCCAGAGGCTTTAACTGTAAGGAACACAGAGCACTTAATGTATATTGTTTTAACACAGAAGTCAGTGTTTCATGTTTTTGAGATTTTAGTCAAAAACTCTTCTAGAAAAAAAAAAAAAAAAACCCTCTGCATATACGAACTGAAATTCCTCAAAAACATAATCTGTTATTTGGAGATCACTCACCCACACTAATGTATGCAAAGAATCAGACTGTAGCTTCCATTTATGTCACAGCTAGTAGTAGAGTCAATATTCAAAACAAAAATAACAAATTCAAAACCCCCTGAATTTTGCTATCACCATTCATTAGATCACTACTCATATTCTGAGAAGTGCTGTAGGCAGGAGGTTGCTTCTCAAATGCTTTAACCACAATAAAAAGACCCTGGGATTAGCTCGGCTGGTCAGAGCCTGGTGCAAGTACTGCCAAGGTTCTGGGTTCAATCCCCGTATGGGCTGTTCACTTAAGAGCCAGGCTTGATGATCCTTCTGGGCTCCTTCCAACTCAGACTATTCGCTGATTCTGTGGAAATAATTGATTCTTGACAAACTGGCAAAGTGGTGATGTCCCGCACAGATGGCAAGGGAATTCTCATTAAAAAATAGAAATAAAACTGAAAAACACAGTGGCACAGGTACTCAACGGTATCCATATATTATACCCAGTTATTACCCACCAGAGAGGTGAAATAAGCTAAGTGACACGAGCACTTACTGCATTCCCAGTCAGCAGTCCCTCTGCCCTGCGATTAATAACTTAAGTATTTATCATGGCTATCCATGTTGTTCTGCCCATCCTTACATTAACAAATCCATAAAATAGGTCCTAGGATGCTGGCTGGGAACATTTTTATTTTGCTTACGAGCCTCCTGCCCCAGCAGAGCAGCCCTGCTGCAGCCTGCTCCTTGCGGGAGGCCCCAGGACTGGAGGAAGCGGTAGCACAGAGCAGCAGGTACTGGTCCTTAGGCTGATGCCACGTGGGTCTCACCTGTGTTTAATGGGCAGCCCCAGGTGCAACTTCTGCCATATTTCTTTTCTACTGACTTCAATGAATTTTCAAAAAGGACCAAATCTAGACTTAGGCTGAAGCTGCAGCTTAAGCCCCCAGTACTAAGACTGAAAAGATTACAAACAAACCCCTGCCTCATCTGTCGAGATAACACCACAAGCTCGAGGAGATTTTATTACAGATCTTCAGTTTATACTCAGCTTACACAACTGATGTGCTTTGAAATATGCTCTTCTCAAAATCTCTCTAGAAACAGCCAATCTCAAACCATCATGAGGGGGACAGAGCAGCAAGAAGGGGACAGTGTATAGGGAGAACAGCACAGCCGTGCTGCACGGATTAAATTCAAGTTTATGGCATTCCCTGAATTATGTGAAGCAGCTGGAAAATGAAGTGACCTGCAGCACCACCCACTCAAACATCCTCTCCTTGCCTTTGGGGTTTCCATCAGGTTTAAGGCTTGCTGCACAGCCTACAACACGATCTAAATAAATATTAGGACACTTTGATGAAAGGAAAATAAATCTCTCTTGAACATGGTATTGTTGGAAGCTTGGTTACTCACAAGATTTCATACTGGACAAGGTTTTATGAAATAAGTAATAGCTAATAACAAGGAGAAAGAAATAGATGACCTAAAGGTTAGCTTTAAATTTTTACCTTCAGTAATTCATCCACTCCTCTTAACTACCTCTTTGGTTAAATATAATCTGTTCAGTGCTCTAAAAGTGTTTAATAAAGTTCTTTTGCATTATTATTAACACAAGGAAGAAGTAAGACAAATGACAGGGCAGTCAGGACAGATTACTTGTGTAGGTAAACTCAAAATTTAGCCAAGATAAACCCAAGTGAGGCAATAAATTTCGAATGGCCCAGAAATAAGCAAGCAGAAGGAAGAAGCTGGGAAGCTTTGTCCCACTAAGGTAAACCTGTGTGGGCAGGGGTCCAGTTTGGAGCACTGCTGTGGGGCTGGCACTGGTGGCTGCACAGGGGTCACTTCAGTACAGCCTTTGGCCATGAGAGAAGTGCACAACAGCAGGGGACACCTTCCCCAAGCCCTACTCCACTGCTCCTGCTCTGAGGGCAGGAGCTGCAGAAGCGATGAGTCACTTACACCAGGCACACAAAACACATCACATGCCGCTGCATAAGGTAGGAGTGTGAGTAGATATGAGAATATAGTTATTTCAGGGTACCACCCACCTGGATTGTTTTAGAAGCAATAACTCAGAGGCTGAAAAAAAAAAATTAAATACAATACAATTTGTGCCTAGTCCTTTAAATGAGAATAGTTAGAAAAGTAGACACAGAGAAAGAACTAAATTAATTATTACAAGTTAAATTACATTAATTTCTATTATGTTCAGCATCTTTTTAAATATTATTATCATTTTGGGGGGTTCGGGGTGTGATTGGGTGTTTTTATTTGTTTCTTCTTCCTTCACACTACTTCTCTCTCCATATCTCTACTGAAAAAAAGAAGGCTACTACTTTTTATCAATATGCAGAATGTTCTTTTTTTCAAAGACTTTCAGTGCTGTGTTTACAGTTGGACTTGATGATCTTAAAGGTTTTTCTAATTTTTTTTTTTTTAACTGAGTTATGACCAGAGAACCCTCAAACAACTTTTTTTCTCTTAAAACTTGAACCCTCTTTTTCATGAAACAAAAATGACAAGGTTCACTTAATGCAAATCAATACACAGTTATTAGGGGTACCAGTGTTTCTTCCTGCAATGTATTCAATTATTCTTTCTTAATACCCAGTGCACCTTTCCCTCCCTAAGTGGATTTACTTCAATTCCTCCACCACCTGAGAGAACATATGTTCTTAGATAACCCTGATAACTATGATTATGAATGTTTCAGAGTTCCTTTTTCTTTCTAAAAAACATTCGTCATCCTCATTTCTGGGGGGAAAATGTTTTCTTTAAACTTCAAGAAATACTACATTGAAAAAAGTTATCTGTTGTTGTGATTAAATAAATGAGATTTGTATTTTCATAAAGTTTCTATACCCAAATAACCTTATGCACTACCATGCCATGAGACTGCTTGGAGTGTTTACATTTCAAAATATTTCTGGGGTCCAGCCAATTCAAGCCCCCCCTGCATGTCCCTGCACATCAGCTATTGCAGAGTAAGAACCACCAGCAAAGCACACACTCCTGCAGGACACACATTGGTCCTGGGTAGGTTTCCTTTCCTACAGAAGCCTGGAGATGGCAGCTCTTGTGAATCTCTGGGTCCACAGACACTTGCTGCTCTAAGGTGGCATCTCTGCACTCCACTGAGGAGGGCACAGAGAAGGGAGCACCTGGACAAGAGCCAGCGGTGAGATGGTTGGAGAAAGCTGAAGGCCATGGCTTGGTACTGAGGGATGAAAGGTGAGGACACAGAAGGCTGGAGACATGGAGTTAGGTTTCTAGAAGAAGCAACAGAAGCACTTGGTGCTTTTAATTTTCACCAATAATTTAGGGCACACGCTAAAACTTTCTCAGGGGCCTCACATCATTTCAGTAATTTAGGCTGTTAGGGAGTGTGAAGCAAGATGATTCAAAGGATACTACGTATGTTTCCTGGCACCAACAGGCAAACTGGCTATGTAGTGGGAACACTGACATAGTTATTTTCAATATTTTATTTGTGTTACAAATAACAAAGTGGGTATTTACCTATAAAATAGGTAACACAGGGCTGTCTGTAACTGGGGACCTTTTAGTCCAATTTTAAACACATATACAGATTAAAATCATCTTTTCAGAAAATAAGTCTGTATGAAAGTACTCTGGTGAATGAAATAAAATGCACCAGGTTAAATGTAAATTTTTGATCTAATCACCTTCACCTAACCTTATACATGTGCTACTATTAAAAGGAAAACCTAGCTGAAAACTAGAATTCAGCCCAGAGAAACTGTATCAGCAGAAACACAATTCTAAAATTTACAGCTAAAGTTAATAACCTTTCTAGAATATATCAAGAAACCAACATAAAGAAAGCAGCAATAGATTTTCTATTATTCTTGGTAGTTTAAGTCTTTAAAACAATTCTTCACTTAGTGTGGTATTTCTCCTCCAAAATGCTACACAAAGAAAATTAACCATTACAAATAATGGTTTAATTAATTTACTTTAAAAAAAAGTCAGTCCCTGTAGATTATCTGGCAGATAAGTATCAAGAGAAATACATTATTTAAGACAATTAGTGAAAGGTTCAAAAGTTCATTCCTGCTTTGACACAGCATTTAGTATTCTCCAAATCATTTCCATCAAAGTGATGGTTTATAAATCCATTTCTTAGTGATTTCCCTTAAAGACACTAATGCTGCACCTCAGCTTGGAAGGGGCTAAATTGAGCATGTTGCCCCTGCACCATGGCCCATCCGTGTATTGGGAGGAGGAAAAACACACCCCAAGCACCTCCCACTCAGCTCCTGCTTACAGGTCTGTTGTAGACTCTGTCCCCATAAAGGAAATCATAGTGTTTGAAGAACCTCAAGGGTTCCTCAGGGGCCAAGAGTGGCCCCTTGTGACACTCAGCTGCCCTAGAGGTGAGACTCAGGCCCCTCCTCTCCGCTGTCCAGGACATCATAGCTAGAATGAGAAACCATAGGATTTTGATCCTTCATTTCCACAGGATCCAGAAAGAAGTAGGTGGGGAAAATGGGAGGGCAGACAGGAAATATGGCTAAAAAATGACCTGACCACAGTACAGGCTGGATGCTATTTTAGTCAATCCTTTCTGTGCCTGCATGAGCACCCTTTCCCCAGCAATGGATTCCAGCACCTACTAGATTCAATAAAAACAGTGGAAAAGAGGCACCATTTTGTTTGAGCAGAAGACCAGATACATGTCCAGGTTTCCACATAATAATATTCACACATGCAAATCTATTATTGCATAGGGTTGCATTCAATAGTCAATTAAACAGTACACCAGCAGGATCAAGGGTATGATGATAATTCTGATTTTAAGAGTTCCACAAACATATGAGGTGGAAGGTTTATAAGTGCTTTTTCAAACAAAGCCAAGAAAACTGATGCTATATGAAATACCACAGAGACATTCAAGGATATTTAATACTTTGGAGGTCTAACCATTAGCTTCCATTTCAAAGTGAATGTTTTGAGGGTAATCACTTAGTACACATTTGTAAATCCCACTGGGTATCTTCCCAAGTTCCTTGGAAAAATTTGGCCAAGTGTGCTCATGGATCAGGAACTTTTGATTGAGCAAAATATTTCCGGCACCTAAAAGAGGCACTTCACTGCTGAGTGGAATCTACAACAGCATCTAGACTCTACCGCTCATTGATTTCTTTAAGTGCCTATGCATAGCTTTAAAGTCTCAGTGGTATTGTTTTCCTTTTGATGCCCATGGATGAAAAATAAGAATCTTTAAAGATGACCCATCTGGAATAAAGCAGGAATTTTGTATGTTATAAAAGTATGTTGAACACACATTGACATACCACTATGCTTTTTTTCATATTTAGCACTGGTTATTCAAGAAATACACAAGTTGCATAAATAAAGCAACAGCAGAAATATCCCTGTGCTGAAGAGCTTACGAGCATGATTTCTGCATAGAAAACCACGCACAAAATTGTCAGTGTAAGCCAGTCTCACCGTGATGACATTAAAATACAAAGTTACACTAAGACATGACACTGGGGGGAACTAAAAAGATAACAATAAATGCCTGAATGACTTTTGGGGAGAAGGGGCAAGAACACCCCATAGCACACAATTAAAGCAAGTTGCTCCCATGTCCAACCTTCCCATGGTTTGGTTCACAGAGCTCAGAGCACTCGGACAAAGTGAACTTGGCTCAACTGGACAAAATTAGACAGGGCATCTTCAAATGCTCTCCGTTTTCATTAGGTGTGTGCAGGCAGCCTAGAGCTGGTCCAAGGGAAACCCCCTGACATGGTGTCCCACAGCACAGACAGTGGGGATCTCAGCACCCACGGTCTCAACCCACAGATCTGCTCCTGCTCGCTTTGTGCTAAGGTAGGCACTGCCTAACATCCCTGTCATGGCAAGGGAAGAAGATAGTTTGCACATTTTAATGGGAAATCTATTGTTAAAATCCCTTAAACTTCATAAGCAATCTGTAAGAAGCCTTTTGCAAAAAAAATAATTGTTTTCTCCATACCTCCCCAAAGAAAGTGTTGGCGTCAGCAGTCCATTAACAGAAATGACTGCAGGTGCCTATCTTTCCTGCTGATATTAAAATGCTTTATGCTTAGTCCTAATTCTATTATTTTTTCATTGTCAACATTGTCTCTCTAATCCTGAATTGTTCTATCTCTCAGTATCCTAATAGCAGCTCACATTTTCTCTGCTAGACATTTCTTCCTCAAGGTCCAGGATTTTCTTATCTGGTTATTAAAACTGTTTAACCAATTTAACTACTTTTCATAGTAGCAGCACATCAATAAACTGAAGAATATTGTTTTTTGGGTTCCTACTGAGAAGATAAAGCTCAACAGTCTCCCAGTACAATAAAGATAAAACACACAGCATCATTCAGGCCAGAATGCTGCAAAAGAAAGTTATAGTTCATGCCCTTCACAAACTGAGAAGTTACTTCCCATGGTTGCACACCCACGAGTGGACACTGTTAGCAAGGGCACAGCTGTGAAACCACACATCATCAGGAGGCAGTGTCTGCCAGGAAGCCTGCGGTCAGCATGGAAAACCTTGAGCATCAAGGACTTCCTGCAATCTGCCTGCCAGATTATCACCGTGGTCGTCCAGATTACAGGCAAATGTGATTCAGGGAAGTCTCAGAGAGGATTAGTACTTTAACCATAATGGCTAGATGACATAGCTCAGAATGGAGGTCTAAATATAGGCAGGGAAGAAAAAATCTCCTTAGTTATACAACCCATAAAATCACTTATGAAAAAGAGTAAAGGGCAGAAAAGAAAAGGGCCAGGAAGTTGTTGGGTGGGTGATGTTTACATCCAGCTCCCTTGAGAAGCTCAGGCAATTGTAATAGCAGCCAGGCATTTCAGAAACAGCCATCTGAAACCAAGGAAGTCTTTAAACTTACAGTGAATTTACAGCAGACTCCTGGACTAAGATGATTTCTTTAACCATGTCGATGGAACTGTTTCTTACAAGTCTACCTAGTCAGTTATTTTAAGTTTGAGAGACAACTGTAAATATGTTGCAAAGAGTAACACTGCCAGAAGCCCTGCCTGATGCTGTATATCCAGGCACCCACTACCCACCACTCGGCTAGGTAAATATTGGTCATACTTTACAGTTAGAAACAGTAGAAAGATGTGAGGAGAAGCTTTTTTCTGCCAGAACTTGTTTGTTAGGAGGTCCATGNTTTCTTTATTTCATAGACTGCTCTCAAAATACGGAATGGGCTGGGTTTTTTCTTTTCAGACTGCAATTTACTACCTTCCAGTTGCTTTGGCCATTAGATTGAGAACTTAAGAAATCAATACACTTTACCTAATGTATCAGAAAGAATGAAGACATTCCATTCAAGCCGAAAGAGGATTAAATAAAATAAAGCATGCCTAATTAATATTAAATTTGTTTCAGGGTTTTATAAATTTTTAATGTGGAAATCAAAGCTGCATAACGGAAATAATTTTCAAACATGCAAAATAATAATGAAAACAGCAAGGGGGAAAAATAGGAAATAATTTACTTAATATTATTGTTTATCAAGTTAATAACACTTATCTCTCNGGACTAAGATGATTTCTTTAACCATGTCGATGGAACTGTTTCTTACAAGTCTACCTAGTCAGTTATTTTAAGTTTGAGAGACAACTGTAAATATGTTGCAAAGAGTAACACTGCCAGAAGCCCTGCCTGATGCTGTATATCCAGGCACCCACTACCCACCACTCTGCTAGGTAAATATCCGTCATACCCTACAGTTAGAAACAGTAGAAAGATGTGAGGAGAAGCTTTTTTCTGCCAGAACTTGTTTGTTAGGAGGTCCATGATGTCAATCAATGAAGAAGCCTCACTAATGAGAAAATATAAAAAGTGGTATTTCCTAGATGCTACCTCTCTACCCTGTAACCCGGAACTAAGACTGGCAAAATAAACTCCATGGTGAATGAAAGGGAAGAAGATGGAAGTGAGACTCACCAAGACAACAGGAAAGTCTAAACTCAAAAACAGAAGAAAACCATATTTTTTCTGTATTTTCTGTTAATTTAATGAGAAGTTACAGGGGTTGAAGCTTCATAAAAGAGTATTTTATATATATATANGTGGAAATCAAAGCTGCATAACGGAAATAATTTTCAAACATGCAAAATAATAATGAAAACAGCAAGGGGGAAAAATAGGAAATAATTTACTTAATATTATTGTTTATCAAGTTAATAACACTTATCTCTCTGGGACACAATGAATACAAGTTAATGTTATAACTCACGGAAGCTGAAAGGTGCTATTTGAAGTAGCAGGTATTAAAATATAGGCGTAGCTAACTCTTATTTTAATTTTCCATTTACATGGTAATTTTTTTTATCACTCTTACATCCAAATATCCTCACTAAAAGCTGAATTTGAAGTAAAATGTAAATCCTTTTGTTCGAAAAATGACTGTTGGCTATGCTCAGTTTGAATTGCCATACTGCTAAACTGACCTATTCCACAAGCAGATGCCAAATAAGAATCCAAGACATTTTTTTCCTGCTGGTTTACACAGACTACAGCCATGCCCTGCAGGTGTTCATTCTTTTCACTTTGGGTTTTCATTTTTTCTTTTACATGCACATAAACTCCTGTGGAAGGGGTTGTGGCCTGAGGGGCTAAGAAAAATGGCAGCCTTTTCAAATTAATCTGCAGCAGACTCTGGCGGGGCTGAAGGTGTGAGGGAAGCCAGCAGTTCCAGCTGCAGGGAATGTTTGTCCCAAAAAGCACATGCTCCTCCCACCTTCTGAGACAGACCAGGGAAGCCTGCAAAAGCCCTTGTCTTCCAAAAACACGTTTATCAAGTCTCACACAGTTAGTAGATCTCTCTCCTGTTAGTATATCAGACATGCAGATACATTTGGACAATGATTGAGCTGGCAATATTTAATATCTTTGCATCTTATTTGTCATTTTCCAAACTACGCCATCTTACTGATACGTGCTGTTCCAGTGCCAGTGTCCTCCTCGTTCAGATACCCAGGTTCCCCTGGTAACCAGTTTCTTAGGAATGATCATGTAATTAATTCCTCTTCCCACCAACAGTGCCGCCCTAGCTCTACATACCAGCAAACTATGGCAGAGTTCATCTACCAAGAAAAGTTTCTAGACCAAAATATAACAAACAAACGAATAAAACCCAAGATCTGTCCCAAAACTAGTCCTCACAGTCTGTCTCTCATCTCATAGGCTCCCACCACAATCTGCTGGAAATTCTCAGTTCAAGACGTCACACTAATTTTGATATGAGCTGCCTTTTGAAAACTTTTTTACACATCAATTCACTCTCTGTTTATCTGCTTACCTTTATTTTCTCTTTCCATCACTGTTTGTTTCACAATGCTGTTGAGATGATAGCAAAAGGTCAGAGAAGGCTGTATCACTTTCCAGCTTTCCATCCCTCCTTTAAGAAGAGAAACCACATCTGCTAGTTCTGAGTGGCATTCCCAGTGCCGCATTAACTCTGGTTCTGCCATGTGGAACAGCTCTCATTGTGCAGCTCACCTCAGGGCACTGGGACCTGGGGAGGGTTATCTGCCACTGCTGCAGAGCTGGCAGGCACCACCTCACCTCTGCCCATCCTGCAACAGGCTGCAGAGCGAGTCTGCTCTGTCCTGTGAGCTTTGACTCCTCCAGCAGCCACCCCAAAAACATCACCTGCCTTTCTTGACTTGCAAAGGCATGACAATAATAAACATCTAAGACCACCAAAGGAAATTGGGCAGACTGTGAAAGCAGGGCTGACGCAGACAGCTGTGTCACCCGTGATAAATCAGACAGAAGTATTCAGAAGCAAGTAGTGACTCACATTACTCACCCAAATCAAATAAAATGAAAACTTGCCATGGAACAGGATAACCTTTAGTTTAAGGACACAATCATAAATCACAAAATGAAAATTTCTTTTTCGAAAAGTATTTCCAAATTTTCTGGATCACCTTAAATCTTTTCTATGACAATCACTTGTGGACTGAGAGGAGGGGTAAAGGATTCATTCATTCTTACTCTTATAAACACAAACTTCTAATTTTTGAAAGATCTTGGAGTTACCCAGACAGTGAGATATGTTTCATTATTAAAACTGATTTGCCTCACATTGACCACGAGTGCCAAGGGGAATTTAAACTCCTGCCTTGAAAAATAAACCATCAAACACAGAAGTTGCTTTTCCTGTATTTACAACATTGAAATACCAAGGCTTTCAAAAAAGTACATTGTCTACCCATTTTACTTTCCATCACAGTTTCTAAAATTAAATTTTATAGTCTGAACATAGCAGTCCAGAATTGGGAAAAGGCAGGATATTAAATCTGGCAGGTCAGCCCAGGACTAACAGTAGATCAGTAGCTCCATTCAGAAAACAAAGATTAAAATACATATCACCACAGGAGAAATTTTAAGAAAGTAGAAATCAAGATATTCTCATGGTGCTAGTTTGGGAATACGTGTATGGGTACAGGAAAAATTGCCCACAACCCAGCTAAAATTTTCTTTTTTCCTTTTCCCAGTGAGTCAGTTAACATAATCACAGAATTTCTGATCTGACACATAATCAATAGGATGTGGATTAAAAACAAAACAAACAAAAAACCAACCAACCAACCAACTAAAACCCCAAAACCAAAACTAAACCAAAAGCAAACAACAAAAAAAGTGTTTTTGTTTCTATGCAAACTAATGTCTCCACACAGGCTGAGTAAGCAGCGAAGCACATGGATGCCTAACAGTGCCAGGTAGGATTTTTATTCTTTTTTTCCCAACACAAGTTAGTCTGGTTAGCTTTCTGCAGAGAACAAGCCTGCAGAAATCATGGCCTCTTGGGTCAAACAGACATTGTTTGCATTAGGAGTAAAATAACTCAAAGTACAATCAAAACCACAAAGAAAACTGCAGAAAGTACAAATATGTCCTGCAGTTTAAAAAATACCTTTTACCACAGAACAAAAATGGATAAGAGAGAGGATGTGTTATTCTCTCTTCTCTCTCTTTGAGGATATAATAAAAGAGTCAAGTACAAAAAACCCATTGGGAAACTCTGCACATTCAAAATTATTCTACTTCAAGTCACAATGTGTACTACTGAGGTGCTTAGCTTGATAAAGGTGAAATCTTGTCTCTGAAACTCTGCATGTTCTTCAGACCCAATCTTATTTTAAAGTAATTGACTGAAACTTAATCTCTGGATTCAGTCATGTAGAAAATAAGTTTGGACTACTAAAATTAGCAGCAAGTCTTCCCAGAGCTTAATGTTTTAAAATATTTTAACAAAAGTTTTTGATATTGCATCTCAGTAGCGTTTCCAATGCTACTTTCTAATACAAATTAAAATGCCATTCTTATCCATAACAGAATAAGTCCACATGTTCTGATGCCTTGCCCCAGATAATAGACAGAATAATATGTAGCTTTTCCTTTCCTTTAGCCATAATACAAAAAATGATATTCAATGAGTAGATTATGGTACCTGAAGGGGCTTATACAACACCAGGAAAAAAAAATAATGTTACTTAATACTAATGTTTTTCCTTCTTACATAATAAAATAAAAATAATTAAAAGTGCTTAGGAAAAAACCTTAGGGTTTTTTTCCCCCTTAGGAAAGTTATTATCTTCAGCTGTTTATAAAGGAGTTATGAGATCAGCCCAAAGATAATGTAAAATAACAATGTAAATTAAAAATTCAAGGCATTATAATTGAGTTTATAAGCTCATCACTCATCCTTGCTATTCGGAAAAATAAGTGAAAAAAATCACCCGGTGGTTTAGTCCAGAAGGACACCACTTCTCAAGCCTGAACAAGCTAGTGAACATTTCCTCTCCCAAACAAACAAAAAAAACCCCCAACCAAACCAAAACCAACCAACCCAAACTCCAACCCCCCAACACATTTCTACCTATCTACCTGTTAATTTAAAAGGAAAGTAGAAATGACACAATGAAGGTATTATCGTAGCCAAAACAAAGGAAATGCTGGAGCTCTGGAAGGCGTTTCGTGGGTGAGCTCCCAGAGAGGCCTGAGCAGGAGCAGAAGGAGCCACTCCGAATGTGCCTGACCTCGCACGGGAGCCGGAGCCCTGCTCCCTTCCAGCCCCACAGCTCCTCTTGGAGCGTGTTCCATGAAGTAGAGGAGAGGCTCAAACCGGATGAAACACAAAGACATTGCCCAGCACCTATGAGAACAGATCTTGCAATCAGATTTCCGAAAACCATGGGAAATTGAGCTCAAATAAAAATTACAGGACTAAATCAATTACTTTTAAAACAATTCCGCATCTTTGGAGAAGACCAGAACACAGCTTTATGTCAAAGACTGAAGCAAATCAAGTTATTCGGCATCAACCACTGACCTGGAAAAAAACGATTATTTATGGTCTATTATATGCTCCGTGGTATTAAAATCTCTTGCATTATTTATATTTATAACACCTGCACTCCCGAGGCAGGAGCTGCTCGCAGTCTTCAGCATTCCCGACAGGTGGCGTCTGGAATTCCCCGGCACAATTCCATCGAAAACTTGGCGTAATCAAAAGCTTCTTATGCAAAAGAGAATCATTTTAATTATTTTTATTTTTTACTTATTATTGTTTGCATGCTGAAACTGCTCTGGCCAAGCTGACTAACCACACAGAACAGATGACATAAATGAACACAGAGCAGAACTGTACATCTTAGAGAGCTTCAAAGACTTGTAAGTGTATATGCATCCATTACAGAAAGGCAAATATACCAAATAATTATAGATTTTAAAAGGGTAATAAAACTACCAGGCAAGCAATAAGTAGCCAAAAACTGGTTAAATATATACCACCAGACAGTTTAAGACCAAAAAAGAAAAGTCATGTAGTAATTTTACTTTGCAATTTCAGACAGTCTCTTTTTTATTCCTGTACTAGATTCAAATATATAATTTTCTTAAACACGAATTAGAAGGGGGGAAAAAAGAATAAACCTGGTTTTTAAAACACTTCTGCCTTTTGTTTTTCCTCTGGTAAAATAATATCCTTTTTTTTTTGAGCCTGTGCCAATAGAGTATAGTAAACAAAGGTAACAATATCTATAAGCCTAATTTCATTTCACATTAAATTTTTATTGTGGTTCGCTTTATTACACAATTCTGCAAGCAAGACCTGCTGTGAATGAATGAAGAGAAAAAAGAGAAAGAAGAAAACAGTTCCAGGACTTGATGTATGCAGAGTCCTGTGGCCATGTTACCTGTTACACCAGCACCCTCCAGAGAGAGGGAACTCAGTGCTATCTCTGCAATACAGAAAGCAGGCACACATGTCCAGCAGCTTCCCCAAAGGCACACAACAAAGCAGGGAAAGACCAAACTGGAAACCACTGTATTCAATTTCCCAGCATTATACACAAGCCTGGAGATTACAGCCTCTCTTCTCTGCATTTTCCCCCAAAACCTGTTAGAAATTCTGTATGCAATTTTTCTTACTCTGTCTACTTATAATTTCTGAAAACTATACTACAAAGATTGAAGCCAATCATTACCCTTCAGAATTACAGAACCTCTTGGATTTCAGTAGCTGTGGGTGTCTAAAAGCTTCAAGTATGTTCATCTACAGCTGGTTTTAAAAGAGTAGGAAAACCAAGACTAGTTACAAACATTTAGGACCATCAAAGGAACAATTTAATTCCAGCTCCAGTGAGAGCAATACAAATGTTATGCTCTTCACTTTACTGGGAGAGGTGAGGAACAGCAGAGGAATGATTCCTCTGGCCAGCAGGTTTCAGAAGCATGCCAAGATCCTGCATTTCTAGTCTGCTACTGTTTGTATTAAACTAACTTAGATTTCTATATTAATTTGGAATTGGTACCACAAAAACATACTGTGGGAATGGTAAGGCAAACTAGAAGCAAGCCTAGAGGAAAGCCAGTTGGTGTTGATCCACATTTTTACAGCTGGGAAGTGTTCATGGCCATCCCAGAGAAGCCTATTACAAATTCCTGCTGGAGGAATTTCTAGAACCAGCAACATGAAACCTCTCACTACAGTGCTTCTAAATTCTTTATGTGTTTTGAACAACTGTGAAGAGAAAGAAACCACAGTCAAGCTATTTGGAATGCACTGCTCTACCAGCACCTTGCTGTGCCCATTTAGGAGAGACTTGAAATTTCTCAATCAGCATTTAAATCAAGTAATCTGTGCATGTTTTGATAAAATATATGTAATTCTCATTCGAAACAGGACATTACAAAGAGCACAACACATTTTTCTAGCATGGAGTTAAGCTAGTAACAAGCTAAGCTCTTTTGCTTATATCAAAAAGCACTAGAGAATATAAAAACATATTAAATAAAAATTAGTGCATACCAGAAAAAAAGCTGATCTGTAGATTTCTCCAAGTACCACAGCCAGAACTCAAGTAATACAATCCAGGAGGGAAAAAAAAAAAAACCGAACAACTTTGTCCATATATAAGCAAAGTTCATGGTTTTCCTCATTAGAAACCACATCTTGGAGCTATTCTTATTTCCAAAGAGTACAGTTCACTGAGCTACAGCCCTGATGTTGTCATGTGTAAATAAAAAAGGGAGCAGGACTGAACGGTAAATACGATCTCATAATAAAAATGTCGCACATTTTGCACCCAGCATAAGCCTGGGTGCCAAACATTTCATCATGTGGCTTTAAGGAAAAGCAGGCACCAAAGCTCCTCAGGAGCAGCTGGATTTTGGGAGAGCGGCCCATGCCCATGTGCCACATGCCTGGAGGATCAGGATGGGTGGCTATAGGCTGTTTCATAAAGAAAGGCAAGGAAGAAGACGAGGAGTTATCACATTCTATGCTAAGAAGAACTTTCAATGTATAGAAGTCAACCTTGGCAATTGTGGCAGCCCGTCTCTAACTCATCTGGGTCCAGATCTCCAGGGAAAAAGTTAATCTTGCAGATTGCTCAGAACTCTTTTGGGAGGGACTCCATGGGATCTTTCATGGAGGTTAAAGGAGCTGGTGGCTGCTGGGAGTTTTTAAAGAATTCTCCCGTGGAATCACAAAAACATCTCATCCCCTTTAAAGGTAAGGGA
Organism: Platysteira castanea; assembly: GCA_013397175.1. NCBI lineage: Eukaryota > Metazoa > Chordata > Aves > Passeriformes > Platysteira > Platysteira castanea. The sequence goes on from VYXC01005144.1 coordinate 676,126, forward strand.
AGCTAGTGGAGCACCCCCTTGGCTTCAGTGTGAGCTTCAGTCTGCTCAAAACCAGAGGAGAATTGTTCCAGACATGGAAAAGCAGACAAATATCCGCTGGGAACTACAAGGGCATCTGCCAGTGCATGCAGAGATGAGAGGATCTGGGCAATTACAGGCCCATCAGTCTTCTTTCAGTCCCTAGGAAAGTTAGGGAACAAATCCCTCTTGGGGGCTATCACTAGCCAGATGAAGCACGTGATTGGAAAAGACAACATGGATTCACCAAGGACAGCTTGACAAACCTGATCCCCTCATATAACAGAGAAACCTGTTCAGTGGATGTGGGATTGTTTACCTGGACTTCCCCAAAGCTTTTGATAAGGTTTCCCACAGTCCCCTCCTGGAAAAGCTGATGTGTTATGGCCTGGACAAGTTGTCCATGTGGTGGGTGGGGACCTGGCTGACAGGTCACACCCAGAGGGTGGTGGCAAACAGCTCCTTTTCCAGCTGGCAACCTGTCACATCTGGATATTGAGCCATCTTGTCTAAACTATATTTTCCCAAGAAAATTTGTACCAGATGATCCTTAAAGTCCCTTCCAACTTGCTATTCTATGGCCAAAGCCACCTCTGTGATGAACCCAGGTTCTGAACAGGTGCCTAACAGAGGGTAGCACCAAATAAATGATTCCTTAGGCTTGGCACCATCTCTCAGCAGCAACATAAAGAAAAGAGACTGTGGGTTACTCGATGTCAAAACTACATTGCCTAAAAATCTCTCTTTTTTTTAATGCTCTTATTCGGGAGCCATCTTCTACTTAGGATAAATTATGAATTATATGATCCATTAAATACCACACAGTTGTCTTTGTCAAGAAGACATTTTTGTTGTCACCTGTTTATGGTGAATCTTATGTATACGACGCAGTGAGAATCAAACTGAAATTCACATCAAGTTCTGTAAAAAAACCCTTGAAACGATAATTTTTTTTGAAAGTCTTGTGACAATCAAAATTTTAAGCACATTATTCATGCAAATTAACTGTGTGCTGTTAATCATAAAAATACTTAATAGAATGTTAAAATAAGGCATTAACTGAGTAAAATACTTCTAAATTCCTCAAAGACAATTTTGCTAAGTTGTATTCTCTGAGGAGATTTAAAATGAAGTCAAATGGGAATTTTAAGTATTTAGAGGCAAGGCATTTGCCATAATTCATATATTTTCCAGTCACTTCAACATTTCCAGCTTTGTTACACCTCACTGCCTGCAAAGTCAGTGAGCTTCTAACTCTCAAACATCACTTATTAAAGCTGAAGATTTATACACTAAGAAGTAGTTTTCTCCCATTGTGGCATCCTCTTAATTGGTATGATCCCATGTGCCTGTCTTTCCAACTCAGTTAGAATACATAACCAAAAATCAGACTTCAACAGAGGCAAAAAAAAAAAAAAGTTTAAAGTGATTTTATTTTTTTTCCCCTTTTAATTTCAAGCTGTCTTTAAAATTACACTCATTTTTTTCCAGGGCCTGATCCAAAGCTCAGTGAATTCAACAGAAAGACTCATCAGCTTCAATATCATGGGAGCAGGCTCATAACACACCATATGCCAAGTATGAAAGTATCCATCTGTCACTGATCCATATCTTGTTATTGTTATGTGCATTACAACAAGGGATTAGTTTTCTAAGAGATGAAGCTTGTAAAGGAGTTGCTGGAGGAATTTCTAAACAAAGGTTTCTGAGCACGTAAGCACCCCGGAGTGCAGGCGCACATCCCCTAAGTCAGCAGTGCTGCCAGGAGTGTCTGACAGCACTTGGTGTTCACCTGCACAGCTGTGCAGAGACGCAGCACTGTAACCTACAGGCTCAGGCCTCTTTTGGCTTTTGGGCTGCCAGTAAGTTTGTAACTGATGGATATTTCACTGCAAGTGAGAGCCAAACAAAAATCTATGTGACCTTCGTGCACAGGGACAGAGGACCCAGGAGCAGAGCAGTGTGACAGCCATCAGGATCCCTTCACTGGTACCACTCACAGTCAGCATCAATGTCACAGGGGCTTCAACACCTTATCATATTATATTGAACTATCTGCCCTTATTTTGCCTGAAAAAGCAGGAAGCAGTATTTACCCTAGTCACAGAAGTGTGATGGCACAAGTCATTTTTAAAAGCATGCTGACAGAAGTATAAAGGCCCCCTGCAATTAAAGATCTTTCTTGTTTAATTAATTATCCTTTTCAACATTACCCTACATCTTGGCAAACACACATAGCCCTCAAAAACAGAGAGCAGAAGGCGGGCACTAATTTGAAGATCACCTCGCCATCTCCTCTCTCTTCAAGATGAATCAGTTGCATTTGAGAGCATGTGGAAGGTTCCTTTTTACAACCCCAATCACTTTTGATCACAAAGTGAAATAAGCAGAAGCAATTCTTCTCTGAAAGTGATGGTCATGGTGAGTGGGCTCCTATATTTAGGTGCTCACCCAAACCATGGTAAGCCCCAAGAAATTACCCTGTGAGTGCCTTGCCCCAAAAACCCACTTCCTCTCACATCCTTCTCCCAGAACAGCCCCCACAGCCAGCTGGCTCCAAACTCACCCCTACAGCCTCCTCCCCCAGGTGCCAAGAGCTGCTAGCCAGCAGCCTGTGTGCAGAGTCCCCATCTTCTCCCCAGCACCTCCCAATAACCACCCGTGCCCCACTCCCACCCCTCAGTCCTTCACTCCCCACCGCGCCAGCCCTTCCTTCACGCACCTTTTTCTTGTCTTGCACTCCTGCATACTCCCTGTTGTTACCCCAGAGGCACCCCCCCACACAGCCCCATTCACTGTTTATTCCCCCATCATAATCCTACCTAACCTTTGCTCTGCTGCATAAACACAATGCCTGTGCAAAACCTGAGCACCTTTGCTAGCACAGGCAGCTGTCATACTCAAGAGGACAGTTAAAAAAGTGGGTCTGATTAAAACAGCCTTCACAGTAACAGAGCTTGCCTGGGGATGCAACCTTCAAATATTTTTTAAGCTTGGCTCTAGTTATTTGAAACAGCATTCTGTGTTTCACCTTGGGCAAAGTTTACCTGTCCAACTTACCTGAACCAGTGGGCATAGATTAATATTTAGAGTTATGTCTTTTCCAAATCCAGCTAAATAATGGAAATATTCTTAAGATAAAATATATTTCATACTGTAGCCCAACAGTCTTCTCAAACACTATCCTAATGATCTAACATTTACAAGAGATTAACAAATCAAAACAGTGACTTCAAACTGATGAAGGTTTGCAAAATCTTCTTTTGCTATATACCAACACCAAGTTGTTAGTGCTTGGACAACAAGCAGCAGTTTAGATCTAAGTTGATGAAGACATTGGGATGTTTATGTTACTAACATACAACCTTTCAACGTGTAATAATTTAATATAGGCAAAAATATGGAAAGAATATATTTTTCATTTTTTCAACTATGGCAACTAACCAACCAAAACACCCTGGAACTTTTTCATCAGTAATGCAGACAGAAAATCTGCAGTATTACACACCTGTCCTGGTCATATTACAGATGGCAGATCAGCACTGAAGAAGGTACCTGAATGACTAAGGAGGAATTTAGGCACTAAACAGGTTTACAGGGATGTATGATGAAGAGAGGTGCTAACCTTACAGAGCAGAATAAAAGTTCAAAAGCCTGTACCAGGATTTCACAATACTGCCTCATTTACAAAAAA
>VYXC01005144.1:682957-775654 GCA_013397175.1 Platysteira castanea
AAAAAGGCAACCAAAAAAAAAAGTCGAAAGCAGACACTTTATTGCATCCTAAAGCTTTGCCTGAAGCTAGGTGAAGGTGATAATGAGAAACATCTTCATGGCTGCATTCTCAGGGAAACCACTCTTGAAAATGGCTTTTGGGAAAAGCAAGATCTCCACTACTGTATACTGCTCAAAATATGCTTTCTACAGTACCACTTCCTATGACAGTAAAATTTCTAATAATATAATCAAATGTATGCCACTAAAAATGGAATTTTTTGTAAATGACATGATGAAATCTTTCATAAACAATTGAAACTGGTTAAAACAGAAGCAAAACCCACTTACACAAATATATCTGCTTCTAGCTGGAAATTGTAGGAAGAATAAAAAACAAATCAAAATAATAACTAACAATAAAATTCTTTAAGGTAAAGCATAACCCTGCTACATGATCTTTCTAGTAATATGGTCTGTCTTCACTTCCCCTGGTAGTGACAGCTCCTGACATCCAGAACATGTCTGAAATGATAGCTGAAGATGTCTGTCTCCTTTGAAATGCAAAGTATAAATTGTGAAAATTGTGAATATGCATAAAATCACATCCTAAGGTCTCTAAGATTTCTGGGTTCCTTTTCACCAGAAATAGGAAAACACACTGTTAAACTCAAATGTGGACAATTATTCGAGCTTATATTCTCAGTAGTTTTGAAAAGTCATTTCTCATTTCTTCTTCTTTTCTCTCACACAATGAACTGATTCAGACAAATATATTTTCCATTGATAATGTCACGTTTAAAATATGCAAGACACTTTGGGAGAGGAAAATAGTAGCATTCAGGCATACAGGACAAAAAAAATTGCCCATGTTTGTTTTGTTCCGTATGGAAAAGTATCCACATGTCAGCCTGCTTTTCGCTAGTGAACAATAAGAAGTAAACCTCGGTAAGCTCAGAGAGAGGCTGAAAGAACTTTGTTGTCTTCAACCTCCCCTCTCCCCTTTGCTGAATGCCGGGTTTGAGATGCTTATGTAAAGATGTCATTTTAACATTTTAACACTGCTATGCCACCTTCCAGTGGCAGAGTCACGTGTAAAGCACCACTCAGGCACAGCTACCTAGAAGATTCTAAGAAATTTATACATACATCAATGCTTTTTTTGAGGAAGTTTGTGCCTTAATATTAACAGAACACACAACAAGGCACTTACCACTCCTCTGTACATCAGATACCTTGTTGCAGGCACCGTTGCTTAGATACAGAGTAATCGGGGTAAGTGAATAAATCAAATTATCAATAACATACACGATTGCATCCTATTATTGAAACAGTCAACTGAAGTAATTTTTAGATTAGTTAGAAAAGAGACATTTAAAATTTACTGGACAATATGAGATGCCAAATAATTAAATGAACATTAGCAGACATTTTAAGATTCGGTCACTGCAGATACACTGGAAGCATCATTGTTCTCTTTACAACAATAATTGCAGGAACTACTCATGTAAAGTATCTCTCCAGTCATTCTGAAATAAACACTCAACGACATGCTTCACAAATTGTTATTCTTGATACAAGGTAAACCCTTATAAAATGAACTTACAATGTAACCATCTGAAACCACTCCGCTTGCATTGATTTTACTGCATTTGGCAACAATGCGAGACTGAAAAGATGGGGAAAGTTCAGCTTACAACAGAGATGATTAATAGGAGACAGAATAAAGGTGCACAAAATAACATATGGAAGAAAAAACCCAAATTAGGCACTTCTAATTGCTGTGCCTCCTAATGCAAGAGCAAAGGCCAATCAATGAATCTGAAAAGCAGACATTTTAAATTAATGAAAGAAATCTTTTTAAACAAGCTATAATTAATCACTGAAAATCACTTCCACGAAGCAGAAAACCTCATAGCTTTATTGAAAAAAGATATAGATAATGAGAACATCTGTTTGTATTTAACAGGATGATAAATAAAATAAATTGATCATTGATTGTTGAGAGCTATAAGGGGGCCTAAAGCAAACCACTTTTTAAGAAGAGCAACTTATTCTGTCCTAATCAAATAAAAGAATTGTTATGTTCCTCTTGGAGCTCTCTTAGAGCTTACTACTGACAGCTATTAGAGTATATAGGTAACAGCTCTAATTTGCTACAACACTTAGGAGTTCATAGCCTTCCAGAAAGCATCTATGAAGTCATTAATCTCATTGACTGACTCTCCCTACATCTCACTAAATAATTCTGGAGACTTTGCTGCAAGAGCTGTATGGCAATGACAGCTACTGTCCTTTTTAGACAGAAATGTGAATTCCTGATATAAATGAGGACCTGTTTTCCCTTATTTTTAAAAACTTTCAGATTCTAGAGTTTCTAAAGTGTATTGGTGATAACTTCCTGACATGCTGAGAATGAACCCAGCAAGAGGAGACACTCTGCTGGACATGGTAATTAAAAGTAAGGAAGAACATGTTGAGAATGTGGAAGCTGTGGCAACCTTGGCTGCAGTAACCATGACATGGTGAGGTGCCTGTGAGAAATGCAGAAGGCAAATACCCAGACTACAACCCTGGACAACCCTGGAAGAGCAGACCTTGGCTTCTCCAGGAACCTGCTTGGAAGAATCCCACACTCCTAAAAAGAAGAGGTCTCCAGGAAAACTAACTGATTTCCAAGGATTATCTTTTCTAAACTCAAGCACCATCCATCCCAATAAACAGGAGTATAAGCAAAAGGCAGCAAGAGATATGTAAAGATTAAAAAGCAGCTCCTGACAGGCATAAAAGAGAAGTGTACAGAAGTGAAAGCAGGGGCAGATGACCCAGGAAATGCAGACACTGCCTGAATATGCAGGGCCAATGTTAGGGAAGCCTGCCCAGAGCTGAATCTGGTAAGAGACAAAGGGCAACAAGAAAGGCTCTGCAGGTAGAGCAGCAGCAAATGGAAGACTGGGGAAAATGTAGGTTTGCTGCTGAATGGAACAGGTGACCCAGTGGCAAAGGACACAGAGAAGCCACTGCTCAATACCCTTCTCACTTCTGTCTTTACTGAGTGTGGCACTCAGTAACCTGAGTCCCTGAGATAAAATGGGAAGTCCAGAATAAGCAAGACTTACTCATGATGGAGGAGAATCAAGTTAGGAAACCATTTAAACCAGACGGAGAGATGTAAGTTCATAGGACTTGATGGCTGTCACTCATGAGTGCTGAGGAAATATGCCAATGTCATTGTAAGGCCACTCTGCATAGTCTTTGACAGGCCTTGGTGGCCAGAAGAGGTTTCTAAGAAAGAAATCAGATACTCCTTATAAACTCCAGAATGGTAGGGAGGATGATAACTACAAGCTAGTCAGCTTCACCTTGATCCCTGGGACAAACATGGAGTGATAATCCTGGAATCCGTCACCAAACACATTTGATAGACAGACGAGATGACTGGATGCAGGCAGCAAATATTCATGAAGAGAACATCATGCTTTAGCAACCTAATAGCCTTCTGTGGTGAAATGACTGGTAACCTGGATGAGAGGGGAACAGCAGATGCTTATCTTTACTTTGACATAAAGCAGTGCTTTCAACACTGCTAACACACAGATAACCCAGTGAGGTACAGACCAGATAAATGAAATGAGATCGATTGAAAGTTGAGGTAAATGCCAGGTCAAAGGGTTGTGACCAGCAGCAGAAACTTCAGCTGAAGACCAGTCATTAGTGCTGTATCCCAGAGCTGATACTGGGGTCAATACTATGTAATACTTTTGTTTGTGACCTGGATGAGGGGTGGAGAGCTCCCACAGCCAGTCTGCAGATGACATAAACAGAGTGAAGATAGGATGCATGTAAATACCTGATAGAGGGAGTAAAGATGATGAAGCCAGACTTCCCAGTGGTGCCCAGAAGCAGGACCAGAGGCAACAAACATAAAGAGAAACACAGAAAATCCCACTTTCTCTTTTTTAAATACAGTGAAGATAGTCTACCATTAGATTTAAGATATTCAAAACACAAGTGGGCATGGCCCTGACTGCCCTGCTCTTGGCTGACTCTGCTCTAAGCAAAGAGTTGGACCAGAGGATCTGCAGAGCTGCCCTCCTGCCTCTGCCATACTGTGCTTCCAAATTAATTGTAACAGAGCATCCAGGACCAATTCTGGAAATTCACACAATACTGGAAATCACAGTATGCTGAAAATATTGAAAAAAGTGACAGCAAGGACTGCTGGTGAAGCCTCAAATCAGAAGGGAGTGTAGGTGTTTCCCTCAAGGAAGGGAAGACACCCTTGAAGGTCCAGGAACCCCTTATGACTACATCAGGTACAAGTTTATGTGACTTTATTAAAACTCTAAGTAAGAGAAAATGGCAATTAAAACAAATAAAACTTGAATAATTCAGAAAAGTTGGCCTTTTTTAATCCACCCTGAGATGCACAGATACCAATTACCTAGCTACCACAAACAAGTTGCACTGTGCTTTCATTTCAGGTCAGGATACATTGACCAAACCTCTCAAGGGCAGGAGGGAAGATATTTCCATCTCTTGAGCTCTGCCAAAGACTAAGTGCTTCACAGCAAAAACCTCTTACTCTTCCTTATCTTCAGCTACCTCAGCCAGGGATGGAGGCCAGCAGAAACACTTCTCCCATGTGTCAGGGAGCACGGCCCAAGAGGCACTGGGTCCCCTCAGGCTCAGTGTGGCTCTGTCCTGCTCCTGGATACCCCAGTGATGATCAGGCACAGCAGACCATAGAGACAATACAGCAGAAGTAACCTGCTTGACAGGTCCTCTAAATTTGACATGTCCTCTAAAAACCAGGTCAGAATGCCTTTAAACTAAATAAATCATGTTCTGCTGATCCTATAAAAAAATGGCCTTAGCTTTAGGCACTGAAAGTAATTCCTCTCAAATGACTAAATTCTTAGCTTAAAGTACAGGTCTTGTTCAAGTCTTTTCAGGAGTGACGGAAATATTAACAAAACACAGTCCTACTAGCAATTAAACTCTTGGAGGATTATAATGCATGTACTTAATTTTTTTTTCCCCCCACAAACTACAATAGCTACCTTTTGGGCCATGGTCTAATTAAGTATTTTTAAAAGCAATTTCCATTTCAGTAGAGATTATGAAGCAAGTAGGTTTTATTCTTTTTATTTTGTTTTGACAGCTTACTCTAATACATTTCTTTACCTTAATATATTTTATCACAGCTCTATAATTAAGGAATAAAGAAAACATGGCAAGACTACTTCCTCTCTATTCATGTCACCACTAATCAAAGTATCTATGTACACATACTTCATTATTTGCATAAATTCTGGGGTAAGCATGGTGATTTGGGGAATTCCCAGGGCTTTAAATCTATAATTTATCTGGCCTGTCAAGAATATGCTAGGTATCTCCCAAGGGAGATAGTTTTCTTATTAAACAAAGGGAAAACCACGTTTCCAAAATTATCCCTTTTAGATATAAGGGAAGAAATGTGTGTGAAAAGCTTTTTCAGCACCTTCAGCCTTTGAAAGGTTTAATACTGGTTTGGCCTAAGGCCAGCATGACAACAGATGTCTTAAAACAATGTTTAATTGATGAGGATACATAGGTGAATAAAACCAGACAATTGGATCAATTTAAACATCCAGCTGAATTTTTATTACTTTAACAGGCTGAAATTAATGCATCTCTGGTGTGAAGAGGTGAGAGTATGACTGATATATGACTCATAAACACAACAAATCCATTATATATAATTTTCCTTACCAACAGGAAAACCTCCCCTGAGAGAGCAGGAAATTGCTTAACTCAGAGCTACAAAGATTTCAGATGTCCTCTTTTCCCCAGGCAGGCTAATCCACCAATAAAATCGCAGATTTCTGTTTCTGAAAACTATTCTTGAGACCTTTGTAGTTAAACTGGTCTTTCAGCTATTTCCTTACCTGCCATCCAGGCAGTATTCTAGGCATAGAGAGCTGGGCAACACAAAAAGTATTTGCCAATCCCTCACCAACCATTCTGGCACTCTGTTTTCCACACCTTCTGTAAAATAGGATAGGCTTGGTGTAAGGGGATTAGCAAGCACTTGTCCAAGTTCTCACATGGAAGTGATGCCTACATATTCAAGAACTAAAGGAGTGGGTGCTGGGTTGGTACTTGATTCTAGCCAAATCATCACTACTAGAAACAAAAGAATCCCAACAGGTAATGCATTATAGAACAGAAGGTAGAATGCATACCTGGAAAAATCTTTTCCTGTTTTATATTTCTTCTCTCTATAGAACTACTGATGTGCAATTAAATGGCTAAGAAACCCTAGATAAAATGAAGAACAAACAAACAAAACGTACCTGCAAGCATTTCATCAACCATTTACCCAACACCCAGAAACAGATGTCTCATTTCATCTCAGAGAGCAACATCACCTCTATCCACCTGAGCTGAAACGAGGGAATTGACTGCACAGTTCAGATAGAAATAAGACCATACTGACTGAAGATAAAAGCCTTCTCTGCTGGTATTACCACTGAACAGCTACAATTACACCCAAAATTAACATGTATCAATCACTTATAGCCTGGAGCAGAAGAACCATTTGATTTTTCCATGTATTACTCTTTTCTTCGCTCCTAGGCATGGAAGGAAAACAAAACTCAAAACTTGTTGACTGACAAGCAAGAAAAAACAGGATGCCACCATTCTTCTAATGCGATTCTCCCTTCTTGGACAAATAGGGTCATGATTATGAAAGAGGATGTCAAGCTGTGCATGTCTCCCTGTTATAAAAGCAGGATGAAATTCCTTCATTTTACAGGCAATGGCTTCGCACAACAGCAGCTGCAAGACTGTCAGACAAATAATGTGTTACTATATTAGGCAACTAAAATTAAAGTGAATTTGTCCTTCAACATCAGTGAAGGTAGCTTATAAACTTTTATTCTCTGAAGTAACTGAGCTGTCTTTTGGTTTTGTTTTTTTTTTTTTTTTTCATCTTTCCACCTAGATGAGATACGGTGTTTTAACATCCTTGGATAATGCCATTATTATCAATTGCTTTCAGAAAGAGAGTGTGATTAAAAAAATGAAAATTATCATGCAAGATCTTGAATGAGATAAAACTTCATTATTTTAAGAAGCATATTCAGGAGGGTATAGCTATATTTTAGTCTGGTTTTGGAAAACAAATAGAGTTGCTTCAATTAAGAAGATGCAGGTATGGTTTTGATCAATAATTTTTAAGGATTGCTGCTACCCCATCTCTCCAAGATAGACTGTTCAAAGTGAGAAAAACTGAAAGGAGTAGATTTCAAATATTATTAAAAAAAGGTTTATGTTTACAAGATAAAGGTCTAAGAGAAGTAGCACCATATTTCTTGAGCGAACCCTTCAGCACTGGACAATATAGTAACACATGAATGATTTATAAAGCACCACAAGTAAGTGCATGAGATAAAACAGTAACATTTCTGTTGCCCTTTTTTTGAAATACAAAACAAGCATTGTGTCAAATCTGAGCTCTGTTTAAGGAGTGATGCTAACATGTTTCATTTGCACCTTATTAATGTATTTCACCATTATATTTTCAAGCTGATGCAGGAGATGATTTTGTCAGGAATGGTAGATTTTTACAGGGCAAATGACAAATACTTTCTACTGTTTATGAATACAACTTAGTATTTTCATCTTTTTACCTTTTTTTATTTATCCCCAATCTACTTTCAAGAAAAACTAGCAATTCAAACTCTAAAACAAATCTGACTATAGACATCAGAACAGTATTAATTTACCAGTTAATTTTTTTCTGCAGAACTTTACTTTGATTAAATGTCCATGATTTTTTTTTTTTCTAGGTAACCTTGGTGTTACTTAATACAGAGAAATCCTCCTCTCATATCACAGTAGGCTCAAGGTGTCCTAAGGACACGTGCTCCTGCCAAACAGCCACTTTGACCAAATGACTGAAGCCTGATACGAAGAACCATCAATTATCCTTATGGGACAACCACAAACAGACAGAACAGATAAAGAAACAACATATTTCTTAATTTACAATCTGTTACCATAATATGGATGCATTATGAACAGGCAGTAGCTCTGCAAGATGGCATATTACTTATTCATTAGACCATTAGATCTTCATAAAAGCAATGCTCTGAGAGCTGCTGCTCTATTTGCCATGTCATGCTCAATAGAAAGAAACAAATGTTAGTTTATGGGAAATCTAAAGAGTTAGAGTTTTTTTTTAGAAGATATTTAATTTCTTGTTTGACTACTGATTTTGCCATAAAGTTCCAAACCAGTCCCAATTTAATTTTTACCTCTTAGTTTCCTTGACTTTTACTCAGGCAGAGTGCCTTGTGCAAACAGTATGTTTTAAATGGCTCTCAGAAAGGGAACTTAAGCCCTAAACATGCCACAGGAAGAAAGAGACTTGGCGCCATTTTTTAGTAAATTATTGTCTCACCTCATAGAGGAATTTGGGCAAAGAAATCTACAGTTACTTTAAGCTTTCATTTGCTTCCAATGAAACAGCATTTAGATATTTTTGCTTAAAGAACTGGCTCAAATTGGATAAAACCAGCCAAAGTGGATTATGGTATTTATTATCCGTTATATGCAGAATATACTTACTGACCAGAACAATCCCATCATTTATCTTCAAGACATTTCCTGAGGGTTTATCCCATTTTGGAACAGCATTTTCTAGCTCCTCGTACTAAATTATACCAATGAAGGGTTTCCATGCTGGAGATTCCATTTGATTTTCACAAATACACAAAAACTGGCAACACTAGAGTAATTGGGTGACTAACAAAAGTACATGGTCCCTACAGAACTTTATTTGGATGTTTTCCAATTACACAACTCAAAACATACTGGTACAATCAACTATGTTAACATATGCTTAAAAGGAAATAAATTATTCCACTTACAAGTTAAAAACAACAGTAACCAGGTTTGTTACTGGGGTTTTTTTATATCCATAGAAGCCATTGCATATTTATTTTTAAATATCATAACATTTTAGTATAGTGAACAACTGAACAGTTCCTTTCAGAGGTATGGGTTTCGTAGGTCTATCACAGGCAATCAAAATGTTACATGTACAAAACTATTGGTTTGTTTTGCAGACAAATGTGAAACTTTTATATAAGAACTTCTGTCAAAGTTATTAATTGACTCATTTAAACACTGGATTGATCTCTATGAAATTGCTTGCAAAAAATTGAATGATTTAAGTAATATTTTGCAATCTATGTCTGACAATTATGTCTGAAGAAGTTTCCTCAATTTAAGAAAAAAAAAAACCAAACCCAAACCAAATAACACCCCCCTGCCAATCAGAGAGAAGCTGAAGGCCAAACAGGTTGAGATGAAAGAATCAGGAGTTGAGGTATGCCACCGTAGAAATTACATCATACTTCTACATCCTTGCATTAGTGCAACAGTAAGTGTATGAGAAGCAGCAAAAAGAAGGTAAGGTCCTGTACTGCCTAAGTTATATAGTGTTTCCAAGTTTTACACATCACATTTGAAAAATACTGGGCAAATTCCATTACCAAGAACTCCAGTGCATTAAAACATTTTCTCTAAGATTCACTACACATTAGGCATCTTCAGAAAGAGCACATGGTCAGAGAGTATCGCAGAAGAAATCAAGATTCCATTCACTACAAGGTGAAGAGGCCAGACAAGTGCTTCTTTCCATCACACTGGTATTCTCCAGGCTCGGCCTGCTAATTGCAGTGGACTCTGAGTGTGCCTGACATACTGAGAAAATTAGGATCCACACACAAAAAAGCCTTGCAGTTGCTTTCTTCCTAAAAGGCTGCTTCCTACTGCAGCATCCCTTATAAAACCTTCACTAGGAAACCTCAGCTCTGCACTTCCCACAGGGACTCCAGGACTCCTTCCATTCAGGTCATTGTGGGCACTCACCACCCTCCTCTGCAGCAGCCATGACACCCTCAAATAAGTTTTATCCAGAGTTGGAAGCAAGTAAGCAAGATAAAGAAAATAAAATAAAAGCACAAATCAACAGGCAAAGATAGGAGTATTAATACAAATACCACAGCTGCTCTAAGTAAGGAGCTGTTGCCCAGGACTGTGTACACTTTTGAGCACATGGGTCATGGGGTTAAATTCCCTTCATTGTTCAGATAGGCCAGAAGCCACCCCTGTGCACTCCAGGTAACAAAACATGGCATCACACAAGCACAGGCCACTTCTGCTGTGCAAGGTGTAGCCATCTCCCTCTCTTTGGTTCCACCTTTTCTCAGGCTTTTGCAAAGTTTTCACATGTATGGTTATTTTTAGAAAGAAGTAATTCAAGAATGAAGATTTCAAAAGACTGTTATGGAATGAGAAAGCAGGCAAGATCACTAGACACAGTCAAGGAAACTAATCAAATTACTAATACTCCTAAATGCTTTTTCAGGATCTTAACATTACTCAAGTGATGGTGCTTCACTATTCACATTAAAAGACTGTAGTAAGTCAGTTGTAGAGTCTGCCTGGTTTTTAAACCAATGTTTTCTGCTACTCAGTTTCATCTCATGCTTCTAATTTCACTTTATTAAAACTCAAGCTATCCATTTAAAAAGTGAAAATAACCTCACAAGCCAAACAATAAAAAAGCTCCTTTTTTTTTTTTTTTTTTTCAGAAAAGGTAAGGAACTGCAGGCACAAATATGAAAAATAACATTCATAAAACAATCTAAACTAATGAACACAGATGAGCACATCAGCAGAACAACCCTATGGCCCTGTCACCCAAAGTTGCTGGTGAGGAACAAACCCAGAACAGAAAAGTTCTCTGTTCACTAAGTCAGTGCTATAAAAGCCACAGGTGTCATTAACATTAATCCTGTAACTCCCACCCTTTTCCAAGTGTCAGAGACAGATTGTATACAGACAGATCTCACTTCATGTTGCTATATCAAACCAGTTACATTTCTAGTACCTTTTATTACTGGTACCTCTGAAAATAGATTCTTTTTTCTAGGTGAGACTATAGAAGTAAAAACTGGTCTCCAGACAAATAAAACAAGCTACTTTATGGAAAAATCAATTTGCCCTGATATGAAACTGAGTATACATGGTGGCACTGGAGGCTTACACCTGAAGAACTCAGGGATAGTTTTCGAATCCTTTCAGAAGCTACATCTCATTTTCAAATCTATATACACTGTATTACTGACAAAATCTCTTACTTTCTATTTTCTTCCATTCATATATTCTCCCAGTCTGAGCTGGTCTGAAATTTTAAGTTCATACAATAAGTCTTATTTCAAAGCGTTCATACAATAAGTCTTATTTCAAAATTTTGTAACAAGAAATGCAATGTTTTGTCAAAAAGGGGGATTTTTCACACAAAGAGGAGGATTTAAGGCATAAGAATTTCTGTCCTCACTTCCCAACAGCCAAACAAAACTAGCTGGATTTTTTTTTTTTTTAAATCTGGTTTACCAGAAATAAAGTGGCATACTTGTAGTATATAATAAAACAGATTTGTAATATGATTGCTATTTTTGGATAAAAAGTCAGTTTTAATTAGAGTGCCCTAAATTTAGGGCCTCAAATTACAGACAGTTTTATGGTCCTCTTCCCAGTAGATTTCTAGCACTTATCTTTTTCAAATACACTAATGTCCATGCCCTGTAACGTACATGGAAATTTAGCTGACCTCTTTTTAAATCATGATGAAATTGCCTCATCAACTTTGAGAGAGCTCTCACCTCTTCTAAAGCAGTTTATTCACTAAATATAGCTTTTGAACCTTAATTCCTCCATTTTAAATTAAATCTTCTACATTAACAGTGATCATGTCTTTGCAAACACTTCAGTAATGATAGTGCAGATGAGATGTGTTGACTTTCAATTCCAACGTAATCTTGAGCAGAGTCCCTGGATAAGAGAGTATCCATGGATACAAAGGTCCACCATCTCCCTCCCTACCTAAGTAAACTCTTAAAAGTTACATCTCACTTGCTTAATTAGTACAAAGCCTCATAAAAAGCCGTATTACCACGGAAGAGGAAAAGTGGCAACTTGGAGTTGAAAGCTGAGCTAGAGGCACACCGGACTGCAAAGCAGCATTTGTTGCTTGTAGCTACAATTAATTTCTTAAGTGCAGAACAAACTAATTTTGCAGGCAGATAAATAAAGAGGTTTACAAATACATTTTTTTCATCAGAATTAATGAAGAGAACTGCAGTAATTAGAAGAGAATCATAAAGAAAGCCATAGCAATGCAGGGATTACCGGTGGCTCCAGCACGGTAACAACTGCATTAAGCTTAAGAAGAAATAGGCAGGAACATACCATCAATTTAAAAATAACTTTCCATATGAAGAAGGAGTAGAATTTGGCATTTGACACTTTAAAGAACCCCAACTGGGAGGGGCTGTAAGTACTTTTAAAGAATTAAGTCTTGACAGATACAAGGGCATTTCTCAGTGGGGAGAGCTATTGAAGTGAATTCAACTTAAAAGATTCAAAACATGGAATGCCAAAAGTAAAATATCTGACAATTAACTGCACAAAACCACAAATCCAGATTTGATTCAGCTTTTTTTATTCTGCCACAAAATCCAACAGGAATTTTCTCTAGCCCTTGAATGACAAATTGTGCAGTTCTATTTTTGCCACCCTCTATGATTCTATTTAAAGACATTCTCCTAGAAAGAATTACTATGCTGAAAGCAACAGCACCAGCTTGTAAATATTTCGGAGACTTCATTTTCTACAGAAGTCTGTAGAGCAGTACTATAACTACTCTATAAAGACTGGCTCCATCCCTGAGCACAAACTGGGCTAAAGATAAAAAACACCTCTGTAGATCAGCTGTATTCACCGCCCAGGGGTACTCGTCCTTCTCCTCTCCTGTGACAGAAACCCTTCAGACCATTCAACAACCACACTACTAGTTTAAACCTCAGATACTCTCATTCATTCAATTCTCATTATGGCCATCTCTTACCACTTTGATCACAGAAGTCTGAATACATCTAATTTACAACTCTTCAGCTTGTCGGAGTCAAAGTTTCTGTCTCACCTCCTCCCAAGATACTTGAAACACACACAGAAGAAATAATTCTTGGGAAATTGTGATATTTTAATTGATACCTTGAAATCCAGCTTGGGTTTCCAGTGGCATCACCGTCACCCTCTCTTGTAAAAATTTCCATCATAAGAAAGGTCAAAGCCTTACCAGGTAAAAAGCCACCATACACAGTAAATTGTCTCCTCTGAGATAAAATAGGGCTATTCCCACCTCTCAATAGCTTTTTAGTTTCATTTTGTCTAAAAAAATAAAAGAACAAAATCTACATTACAGAGAACAACCTGATATTCAGAAGTTATGTGATTCGTGAGGATGAGTATTTGCGGACTGCACTCCGTAACTAATCTTTGATCATGATGGGAGACCTCATGAATACCAGGCAGCAAGTGAATGTCCACCCGAAGATGGAAAGTGTATGTTAACTGAGCCACACATCTTTTTCCATTGATACTTATAATCTTCCCTTTGGATTTTCAGATAAAGGAAATTCTCTAACAGTTGAAGAAATTAATTTGAAATTTCAGGTCATATGTACATGCTTTCTTAAGTGGAGACTTAAAAATATTTTGTTATCTCAGAGTTAGCCAGCCTTCCTCGAAATAGCATTTAAAAGAAAAGGCAGCTGAGAATTCGGCCCTGAACGAAAACTTTGTTGAACTGAACTTCATCATTTTGCCACAGTTATTGCACACATACATAATAATGAACAGTGATGTGCACAACACAATTTGAATTCTCAAGTACCAACTAGGACTAAGCCCGGACGAATCGCGCAGGCTGAGCTCAGGAGAGAGAATACACAGACATTTGTCACTGAGGGTGAATTGCAAAATCAACATGTTCAAATAGGAAGAAACACAAAAAAGCTTATAAAATGTCATGTAACAAGCCAGCACTTGTTTTTAGGTAGTGTCCTTCTGTGAGATGTTGAGCATTTCCTGAAGGCACCAGACAACTTAAACTTCCCTTAACGTCAGTTGAAACTAAGGACAGTGACATTGTGCTAGGTCAGGGAGGAAAAAGAATTCCTCTCCCAGCAGATCATAAAAAGGATGATTAACAACTCAATTTTCCTAAATGTTTCTTGGAAACACTGCATTTTCAGCTTTGAAGGTTTTTCTTTTCTTTTTTACTTTAAATCTAACATTATATAAAGAAATAAATTTCATTTACTTTTCTCAACTCAAAATAAATGATTATGGGTATTTAATAATCCCATATTTACAAGTATTGACACCTACGAAGACCCAAAGACCATAGGAATCACAGATAGGTTTCAATATTTAAAACTGAAGGATACAAATTGACCTCAAATTCTAAAAGCAGAAAAATTACAGTTGTTGAGTTCTTTCAAATAAATCATAACCTAAACCAAATTGTCTTGTATTAATCTATTTTGTCCTAAGGTTCAGAGATGCTGCAGAACAGACTTTGAAAGAAGATAAAGATTGTAAAAAAACCATAAAATTATATTCTAGAAATTATTCTGAAAGGGGTAATTAAAAGTTTTTCCCCCACATCATTTAACTAGGATTTGGTTTATTGCTGTGGTAGATCAATGAAGACAGCAAAATACAATTAGGAAAGTAAATGGACTCAAATTCACATAATAATGGAAAAAGTAACACACAATACTTAATAATGTCACTGCAATTTTCTCTACAATACTATGCAAAAACATTAAGTTCCATTACAACATTTGAAAGGACAGTTTGTTTTTTTTTAAATTTTGATTATGAACATAACTTGCTAAATATTTAAAACCCACTGAAAACACCCATATTTATCTAACTGGTTCCTTCCAGCCTCCCCACATTTTATGCAGCACTTGGTGTAATTATTCCTGAGGACTTAGGGCAGTGTTGGAGCTGAAGCAAACATATTTCTGCTGGGAGAGACAGTGACTGAGACTGATGAAAGAAACCAGACTTTGCTGGGATTGGGCTTGAATCTTCAAGATTTTCTGGCAAAGGACCACTGACTTTTTCATCTCATCTTTCACCAGCTTAATGAGACTGTCCAGGGTTGTTTTCTGCTCTTTACTTTTTTGTCTGTTTTTCAATTGAGCAAGACTATAAATTAAACATAAGTTAACTGTGCATCAGCATACAGAAGACTTATATTAGGCATACAAGCAATATCATTTGGAGGATATGCAAACACTCAAGCATAAAAATATATTTTGCTGTTCTAGAACAAACACATAATTTGACTACAAAATGGGGGGGGGGGTATATACTATAAAGAAAAACAACTTTAAGGAGCTTAACGTAGCATACTCCTAGTATTAGCAATGATTAAAAAACCAAAGACTCGCTTAGCTAAATTATTCTTAGTTGGACAAGAATATCACACAATTAAGGTCTGGAATCCCTCTGCACGAGGAACTTCACAAACACTTAGTAAGGAACATTGTTTACAGTTGAATAGGACAAGCTGAAAGACAAAAGAAGTCTCATATGTTCAACAATCAGGAGGGTTTCTTTGGCTTTTTGAGTGATTCTTTACAGGCTGACAAATGCATGTATGCACAGAAATATAATTCATGAGATACTTTTGGAGTAAAAATACGACAAGTATTAACCTGACAGTCAGAAGGACAGAAGCAGAAGCAAGGGCTGAGAAAAAAGGTAAATTTGCAAGTAGTGCAGCAAGCCAGCAACCTATCCAAAAGGTAAAGACAACACTTGAGTAAAAAATGAGCATGCTTGAGTGTAAAACAACGCAAGCAGCATGGAAAGGCCAAAGGATAATACTGCATCTCCTCTCACTCCGAGCAGTACTTTGTAGGGATGCAATTCTCTGTCTTACAGCCTCAGGTGGATCTAAGCATTTAAACCCCACAAACACAGAGGCCCTATAGCCCTGAAAGAGACAGCCTTTAATACACCACTGAGGTCCAGAGGAGATGCAAGGAATCCCCATATCCCATACACGTTTCCAGAGATGCTACAGGGCATGCAGGCTTTGGCTTCTCCTTTGTCAGCCACTAAACTGCAGCTGCTACTGGCTTTTATTATGGGAGGGAGGCACAAGGTACAAAATGACAGAGTGGGTTTGCATTTTGCTTTCTTTCTCCCCATCCCTGTATCTCTCAAGGTCAGAGAGGAAATGCCTGTTTGATTAAGGGCATGAAATTAGAGGAAGCTTAAGATTTCACAGTATTGGGTGATTAACTATATTTTCCCCTGAAGAAATCCATTAAAGAACTACATAAGACCGGCACTGTGGGCATCAGAACCCTAAGACTGCTGATGCTGAGAACCAGCTCACCCCATAGGTTGTTTTCACATAGACATTAAGCAAAGCACAGAATTTTAGAGGTGAAGAATACTAGGGGTTTGCTGATATTACCATTTTAAAGTGAAGAGTATTTGCTTTTTCTCTTCTCTTCCTCATCCTTCATCTTTTTAAAGGAATTCCAAGTTTAAACGAAGTCTTGTAAACCAACCCTATGAAGTTCAACAAAGGCAAGTGCCAGATTCTGCAACTGGGACAGGGCAATCCTGGATGTATGGACAGACTGGGGAGTGAGATACTGGAATGCAGCACCAGGGAAAGGGACTTGTGGGTCCTGGTCTATGGCAAGTTGAATCTGAGTCAGGAGGCAGCCAGGAGGGCCAAGCATGTCCTGGGGGACATCAGGCACAGCATCGCCAGCCGGGCAAGGGAGGGGATTGTCTCACCTTGAGTGCTGGGGCCAGTTCTGGGTGCCACAATATAAAAAAGACATTAGAAAGCATCCAAAGGAAGGCCATGAGGATGGTGAAGGGCCTCGAGGGGAAGCTGTACAAGGAGTGTCTGAGGGCACTTGGTCTGTTCAGCCTGGAGGAGACTGAGGGGAGACCTCACTGCAGTTACAACTTCCTCGTGAGGGGGAGAGGAGGGGCAGGCACGGATCTCATCTCTCTGTGACCAGTGACAGAACCCAAGGGAACGGTCTGAAGCTGTGTTAGGGAAGGTTTAGATTGGTTATCAGGAAAAAGTTCTTCCCTCAGGATGGTTGGGTACCTAGTGGCCCACAGTGATACCAGGGAGCACTCTTCTGAGGAGATAAAACACCGACCCATTCACAAACTACTTCCCATTCCCACTGTATTTCCACGCTTCTTTACTTATTCCCCACCAATCTTCCCCAGCACAACTTCACTGGTCTCTAAATCCAGGACCAAAAGCAGTAGAGCTATTTCTTCACCTTTTCTGTGTGCAATCCTGCTGATAAATGCTTCTTATTCACACTATGTGCAAGAACCCCTGCTGCAGTAAAAAATAAAGAGGTGTCCAAATATAAAAATACAAATGCAAGTTTCAGCCAGATACTGAAAAAAAAAAAAAAAAAAGAGAGAACTGAAGATGATAGCAGGGATTTAACAGAAGGGCACAAAGTGAGAGATGACAGGCATAAACTTGACTAGAAATAGGGGAAAGAGCAAATCTGCCTCGACTGCCCCCCCAGCTTGATGACTACAGGAATAGTTGAGGCATCTCTGCAAGGTACTTCCTTAGAAAGTAAATTGGGTTTAAATCCCAGAAATCCCATTGCTAAGATGAACAGATGGGGTAACTTTTAAGCAACACCTGTAATATAGTTGTGTTTGCATCCATAAATAAACAGAAACCAAACTAGAGGTAAAGAAAGATGTTGTATTTCAGCACAACACACTGTGGGCAGAGAGTAAAGCCAAAAGAAACGTGCAGGTATAAAGCAAGGCAGGAAGAGCAACAGAAAAGAAATTGAAATTCTTCAAAGATAAATTCAGCTATGCTTCTGGCAAGTATTGTAGCAATAAAAGCAGTAACAGTGAGAAAAAGCCAATGTAGGTAAACAGGAAAGTAGAGCAAATAATCAAGATAGGCATAGGCGTAGCATAAAAGTACTGAATATACAAGAAAAAACACAAATATACACACAGAAAGAGGAGAAATACACACAGAAAAGAGATTGAAAAATGACAGTTGAAAGGGTAGATCACAAAAGTACACTTGCCTGACATGTTTTGAAGATAAATATTTTTCAAAGTACTTTAACTACAGCAAGTTGGAAAGAAAGGATTTTTGAAAGTAAGGCTTGAAGGTTGGAAAAATTAGCTTTTGCAGAAGAGGTAGAAACAACTATTTCTCCTCTCAAAATGATGAAGATACAAGGTGTGGGACTGCAATGTCTGCCTGTATCTATCTAGCTGAGTTTTATTGGCATGTGTAGATTGAGGACTGTGAAATATTCCAATACTGCTCATTTTTACTGCCTTCCTTTCCACTTATTATATTGTGATTGCACGAACACACGCACCCCTTATTGAGTGTCAAGCTCCAAACATCAAAATATTGAACTGTATTTTTGACATTTACCAGAAGTATTTCTGGACTATTTCTGGAAAGGACAATATAATTAGTTCTGGACTTAATTTAATCCTGCCCAGATAATAATAATGTCATGGTAATGACCTTCAGTCATAGCTGTCATCTCTCCAGTGATATCAGTACTTTGTTATTTGTCATCGACTTACCTTCCCCCACTTTCACCTTGGGTGAAACAAGCTTTTCTGATGTGATATATTGGCCTGGAGTGACAGAGCACAGAGTTATCGGATTTGCTTTTTATTGTATTAATCCACTCCTTATCTGGGATGAAATCTTTCTAACTTTCTAAACAACCAGCCCTTCAAATACCACCAAGAAAGCCAAAGCAAATTACATCAAGTCCTTAAATGCAGTTTATGACTTTTTTATAAACCTCTACCAGATTACAAAAGCAAGGAATGTACTGATTCGCCCCTAAGAGGAGGTTGTTTTGTTTGGGCTTTAAAATCAAAAGTCCTACATATCTCTCATTAACTAAACACTATTTTCTTCAGAGCAAGTTGATGCTCACAAGGGCAATCCTCAAAAGCATCAGAACATTAGCAACACATTTTGAAGATTCATACATGACATACTGTCAGCATTAAAGAAGAACACTTATTTGGTGGCAAAAGTCTTGTGAAAACTAAACATCCCAGACCAATTTCTGAGAAGCCAACTGGGTAAATTCTGATTTCCTGCCAATATAAAATATTCATTGCAAGATCTCTGCTTCTTGTCCATCTTTGCAGACTTTCTGTTTCAGCTACCTGAGAACCAGGAGTTTATTTCTCTCCATGTTAAAATGTGCTTATAACAACACCCTTTAAGGATTTGCAGTCTTAAATGTTCCATACAAAGTTTCTAATTCTTAACAGAATTTCTTTCTCTTGAAAGAATATTAATTAGTATTTGTGAATTAATATTTGATATTAGATTTCAAGTACTTCTGAAACATTCACTTTTTGTCCTCAGACAGCTTTGAAGGCTGCTTCTCAAAGCATCCACTGAAGGTGGGTTGCAGACACAAGCAACAGGCATTTAAATTTAATGTTAGTGAGATTTCCCATCTCTGTAAGACTTGTCTAGATGCTCTGCCTACCTGGCTAACGCCATCCTGCTCTCTGTTAACAGGCAGGATCAGATGAATGGCTCTCACTGCTGTCCAAGATAATTAGACAAGTACACATCCAATCCTGTCCCAAGTAGTTGACACATTTCCTTTGAGCTGATACCAATCCAGCACTTCTTAAAAGGCTTACTGCTGTATGCCTCTGTGCCAGATGTTCATAACATGGAAACTGCAAGTATTTTTGGACAGTAGTCTATAGATAATAAACATCCTGGGTTTACTTTTCTTTTTTAGTCTGGCATAAGAAACTGAATCACAGAATAAGATGGGTTGGAAGGGACACACAAAGCTCACTGAGTCCCACTCCTAGCACTGCAAAGAACCATTCCCAAGATCACACAGTGTGCCTAGAAGCACTGTCCACACTTACTGAGCTCTGTCGGGCTTGGTGCTGTGACCACGACCCTGGGGAGCCTGTTCCAGTGCCCAGCCACCCTCTGGGGGAAGAATCTTTTTCCAATACCCAACCTAAACCTCCCCTGACACAGGTTCAGACCATTGCCTTGCGTCCTGTCACTGGTCACAGAGAGCAGAGATCCGTGCCTGCCTCTCCTCTGCCCCTCACGAGGAAGTTGTAACTGCAGTGAGGTGTCCCCTCAGTCTCCTCCAGGCTGAACAGACCAAGTGACCTCAGTCCCCCCTCACACGGCTTCCCCTCAAGGCCCTTCACCATCTTGGTTGCCTTTGGATGCTCTATAATAGTTTAATATCTTTGTTATATTGTGGTGACCAAAACTGGTTTTGGCTGGGATAGAGTT
Organism: Platysteira castanea; assembly: GCA_013397175.1. NCBI lineage: Eukaryota > Metazoa > Chordata > Aves > Passeriformes > Platysteira > Platysteira castanea. The sequence continues at coordinate 703,221 of VYXC01005144.1, forward strand.
AATTTTCTTCCTAGTAGCTGGGACAGTGCTGTGTTTTGCATTTGGGTAAAGAATACTGTTGATAACCCACAGATGTTTTGACTGTTGCTGAGCAGTGCTTACACTCTCAGAGTTTTATTCCTCTCTTTTCCCTTTTATTATTACCATTATTATATTTCACATTCTTTTAAATAATAACTGTACTATCTCAACCCACATCTTATTTTTCTGATTGTTCTCTCCAACTCCCAGGGATGGGTGTGGGGCTTGGTACTTTGTTGCCAGCTGGGGCTAAACTAAGATGGAAACAGACAATGTAGCTGCTGAAGAGCTTTTATTTTCTACCTATGCATCAGCAGTGCCCCTCCCAAATCACGTACAGAAGGATGACGGCCTAACATCCAGAATTCTGAAGGAAACATATCACTTTAAGTTAAAAAAATCATTTTGGTCAAATATGAAAGACTCACTGTTGTTTTTTTTTTTTTTTTTGGCTTTCCAGCAAACTTTTTTACTCCCACTGTTGAGCCAAGTGAAGGCCTGGCACTTAGTCTTTTTAATTACCAAAGTATACAAGTGAATCCCCCACTTAAGGAATCAGAGACTTCTTTAAGCCTTTGTGTCTTTCAAAAGAATTGAACGCATTTTTATTTGATATAAAATAAGTACATAAACAGCATTAAATCATGGGTATCTGCGAAGTTTTTATCTTCCGTGTTTTATTTCTTAGATGTTTTTAACTTTGTTGTCACACTGCCTAAGCAGCTCAGACTATAACCTAAACTGAATTACTTACGAACAGGATCCCCTCTTGAGTTCACTAAGTTACCTATCTATGAGAAGCTGATAAAACAAGCTAGAAAGCTAGATTTTATTCCGATCTTTAAAGGAGAGCAGATATTTCAAGTGGCAGCTCAGAAAGAAGGGAGAAACACAGTGAAATAAGCAGACCAATCTGCCTACAGACAACCTCATGTTCACAGCCAGTACCTGCACGGATATTTGCAGACTTGACTGTCTAATTGGAAAATTGTTTCTTTTAAATCCCACCTGCTCCAGCTTAAAACACAGTTGAACACCTTGAATCTGACCTTTTAAAATAAAGATATGTTTTCAACTTAGATGGGAAACATAATGAGTAAACAGATTTTTAAGCAGCTGTTGAGAAAAAAAAAATAAAACCAGACAGGATGCAGTGAATTTCTCTCTTTTTTTCCCTACTGCATCTTTTCCCCATATTCCACATTCTTTAAGCAGATAACTTGGCTTATAATCCCTCCAGATCCAGCTACTCATCATCTCTTGACACAGCACTAAGATAAAACATTGAAAAGAAATAATATCAGGTCCTCTGGTATTTCAATTCACACACCTCACAGATTCATTCTAGTCCTCTGAAAGATTGTTCTTACTGTCCTGGTCATTCTACTATTAAAAAAAAAAAAAAGAATACTACAGAAACCATGACACTGCTATAGAACAATCAAGCCAATACAAAGACTGAACAATCAGAGTTACTTAAAGTTGCCAGAAAGAATAGGTCCATTCTCTGAAAGAGCACAAATTGGAAGCAGACTTCACCGAGTTCTGATGGGAATAAAGAGCAAGAGCAGCACTAGGGCAGAAATAGAGGCAAGGATAACCTGAGACACATTGAATTTTAAGGGTTTTTATTTTTCATAGTCAAGTTCAAAGAACTACTAGCTGTAAAAATAAAAAGAAAGCACACCATGCAAAATCCAAAACACAGACGTGAATTCCTACCACTTACCTGGGAATAAACCCTGATTAACATTCAGTCAATGCAGATTAAACACAGGGGGTGGGGAGATTGTTTTCAAAGATAGTGGGAAATGAGAAGCACATTCTTATTTTCCCCAGAATCATCCCAAAGAAAACTAAACCACAAAAGTTAATTCTTTATCCCAGTGGATGACCCAACTTCCCACACAAAGAAAACTCCTTCTTCCTCATTTCTCTAATTGGGAGACGCCTAAGACTAAACTAGGAAAAAAAAAAACCCACTGCCAGGCGTGACAAGCTACAACCATTAGCAACTAAATGTCTGCCCCACCAGCAAAAACGCCCTTAGCTGTATTGTGCTTCCCAGCACACTGGAATACAGAAAAATCAGGCTTGCTCCTGGCTATTACTGCTGAGAAACTGGGAACTGTGAAATAGCAGCAGAGAGAGAAGCACCTCTCCCTTCCCTGGTAACAACAGATGCAACGCCAACTCTTCTCCCAGCTCTATCCACCTCCCTTTCTTAGTCACTTATCATCCCAGCAGGAACAGACACTTTTGCCTGAACATCTCTGAAGTTTTGAGACATCTCAAAGGGCAGTAAGCCGGAGTCCCTACACAGGGATCACAGAACCAGAAGCTACGAAAGTTACTGCTGTTGTTATGCTCCTGCTGCACTGATTCCCCATCTAATGACAGTTTAGCTATATAAGAGCACAAAGCTTGGAGAGAGAAGCTGGATAAGATCAGGAGCACGTGCCTCAGCCATCAGTGACCTCCTTCTCAGCTCCCACTCAGATGGAACAGGTATCAGTAGGGTTTGCTACTGTGTCTGCCTACAATAACCACAGGGGAGCATCAGCAGGCTGGCGACAGCACTGTCACAACATGCACAGTGTAGATGGTGGTAATGGAAATAGAGCAAATCTTCTACTTCCCTAATCCCACCTCATCACTAGCCACGACTGCCTCTAACACTCAGCCACTACAGGATCTTTACAGTGTTAAAACAGAAAGCTCCACAAACTGTTCCCTTTTTTGTTCTTCCACCCTTGATCTGGCACCTGCTGTCACAGACCAGTGGCCAGTTCTTTAAGACATCTCAGATGTGTCATCCAGTTCCTCTCTGGTCCGAAGAGACATTTGGAAGTCTTTAGGTACACCAAAAAACCAATTCCACAAACAATTAAATAAAATACTACCAAAATATAAATAAATAATTACTCTAAAATTAAAAAAGGAGCCCAGAAATTATTCCTACTTGTATCACAGCTGGTCAAGTCATTACAGCTGGCAGCTGAGAGGTGTGCCAGCATCAATCTATCAATCTCCACTTTGCTATATTAATATAAGTTACAGGTCTTGTGACTTGGATTTCCTATGCCCAAGTAAAGGGAGACACTTGAGAAATCAGCAATCTAGTACCTTTACATATGTTGTGAGCTGCCTTCTGAAGGTCTACATCACCTGATATTCTGTTTTGATTCCCACTGAAAAAGATCAGCTGAGAGATTTCAACATGCTTTGGGTGAGAATGTTGACAAGCAGGGTTTTGGTGAGAGAGGGCCAGCAGTCACCTCTTGTGCGTCCACATGCCCAACAAAACAATTCACAACTTGCTGTTCTCATACCCAGGAAGGGAACACTGAGCACTCCAAAACACTCACTAGACCAACCCACAACACCTGAGAGCTGTGGCACCTACGAGCATCCCAGTCTAAGACACGCACAGGGGCAGCTGTTATTTTACTCAACTAAGAGCACTGAGCCTCTAGCACCCTGATTTGGAAATGCAGGCCATATCAAAAGTCCTGAAATAAAATTAACAAAATAACAGAAGTCTTTGCCAGATAAGAAATCAGAACGTAAATTTGGAGAAGTAGCACAATGGGTTTGGGGGTCTCCTAAAATTCTTGTTGAGCATTTCAACTGTAGCTTTTATAAGGGCCATTAACAGCAACTGGAAGGACAGTGGGAAAGTTGGAAAGCAAGATACAAAAAGCAATGTAGCTAACAAGTGATTCTTGATCTACAGCACTTCCTCGAGTTTAAAACAAGGTGTAGATTCTGGGCAGTACTGTTTTAACAACAAAGGCAAGCACTACACACATCTCTAATTTCAGGATGAGTAATGCAACTATGTGGTGCACATTAGGTACTGTAAAATACTGCACTCAAGCTGTACAGTCCTAACATAATGGGATTAGAGAGTACTTAATGGGAAGACACATCAATAATATATCATTATAGATCCGGTGTTTCTTAGAGTGGCTCCTTTTCAGACTGCTGATATCTCATGTCTGCTGCAAGGGTGGATATGAGAGGCAGGTTTTGAAAGTAACAGAGGGTGAGATCTTCGGTGCTTTAAAAAGAGTTCATGTTTCAGGTGCTGTTCCCTGTAAAATATATTCCTGCTTTATAATATCTCAGAGCTGTAAATGACCAAGCACTGACCCAATAGGACAAATATAGTTTTAAGGATGAAAACTTCCACTTTCAAACCAATTATCCTTTCATTTCTTTGCTGTGGTTTGGGTACTCATCCCTGACTGAGAAATACATACAAGGGGTGCTTTCTGTCTCTCTGCTGATCAAAGCTGTTTTCTTTTACACAAACCTGCCAAAACCTAGCAACACAGATACTGCAAATCAGTTCCCACTCTGTGTAGGTGGGATCGTACTCACAAACATCTAATTTCTAGGTGCCACAGGCAGACTATTTTGGACCAAACCACTGAAACAAAATGAAAAACATATAGTTACAGAACTAAGCTGGCTTCACGAGTGGCACAGGACTTACTATTTCTGCCTCAGGCTCATTCAACATTAAGCAAAACTCAGTTGGCAGGCAGTCAGATGGCACAGTTGAGGCACTAATTTACTAATAGAAAGGAACTCACTGCACAGTGCTTTCTTGAGGTTGCTTCTGTGATAATTGCACCAGAAAAATGGGTTGCATTTGCATTATTTTTTAATGTATCCTGGTCTTACATTTCCAGTATTTTTTTTTATTGTATCTAAAGCAAAGATATTACTGCGCAGGGAAAAGGACCCATTGATGGATCTGTGCTATATTTCTGGTTCCCTTAGAGGCTTTGCATGGCCTTTGGCAAGTCAATTTACCTTCTCATCTATAAGGCAAGGCAGTAATAGCACAGTAGCTCCCAAAGGTGTTCTGTGTTGCCCTAACTTCTGAATAGAAAGTGCTTCATAAATACCAACATCAGCCAATGAAAATACATAAAATATTGGAATTTAATGATGCAAGTGCATCTTATTGAGGACTTGGAAGATGAGCTAGCTCAACTCCTGCAGAAAGCCAGTCAGAGTCATCAGGGAGAAGCCAGGGAGCCCACTTCCCAGCCAATGGATCCACACAGGCTTCTGAGCCCCAAAGGGTGGGTGCAATGCCTTTCTTGCCTTGAGGCACAGGTGCTAAAGCGGTGGGTGGACAGCATCCAGGATGAATGTGAATTCTCTCAAGAGTGCAAGGAGGGCATAGCAGGTTCTAGGAGAGACAGCAGAGCTGGTGTTTTGCTGTTAACTGGACAAAACTACCCTCTTGCTATGCTGGACTTAAGGAGATTAACACAAGGCTGGGGGGGTCTTTATTCTCAGGTGGATTTCATTAACCAACCATGGAGTAAAACCCAAAATTTGCCCCCCCAGCCTCAGCAGGGTAATCTGAATAAACAAAGCAAAAAACTACTAGTGTTTCAACAGAGATATAGTGTTGTGATACTAAACCCCCACTGGAGGTGTGGTGGCTGATGATGGATAATTGAGTAGAGCTTTTCACGCTTTCCTTCAGACTGACAGCTTGAAGCAAAGGCTCACTGTCTCCTCCTCACTGCTAGTAACCACATGGCAAGCACAATTCTATTCCATCTCTAAACTAGATAAAAACATCATAGATACGTGCCATATATTGCATTTAAATATATTGCTGAAAATATATCTTGAAATATTTATAAGTATCCAGAATTTATAATCTTTTTTGATTTTTCTTTTTGATACTTTTTTCTGACTATTACAATCTAGTAATTGTGTTCAGTGCTAAGAAGTAGATATTCACACCAGTCCAAAACAATCAAAGTGATTATTTTACAAGAAGAAAAACATTCAAGATTTTAAAATAAACAGGAGCACGTCTGGCCTCATGCAAAGCATACAGAAGAAGCTTAATTTTCTGTCATTCCGCAAGGACAGTGCATGCTTACCAACATCATCATATCCATCCTTGATATGCCATCTTGATAATGATCCTCACTGTCAGTGACGCAGACTTGAGGGCACAGTCTTTATTTCACACAGCTCAAATTGATAAGCAGTTGGTTGTGAAAAGTAAAACATTTCCCACAAAATTAAATTAAGCAAGATTATGTCAATAGGAGCAGCAATGCAATGACATGCACACAACAGGTCTCAGTTACTGTGCTTTGATCCAGTAGATCATTTTCATGATCTTAATGCCTGGCTTTGCTTGCAATTGTATTGCAATTAGATAACTCTTATAAGACAATGAAATGCCTTATATAAAAGCTGAAGAATAAATAAGAGCAAAACAAGGCTGACCATACCTGCAGCCCAAGCAGTGCTGCTGAATCAGTTATAACTGAATGCTTATTTAGCAACATCCAATTAGAATACCCACTATATTGTGAATAATCAGCTTAAATCAATTTAAATGAATCATACATTAGCTACTATTATATTTAAATTGCTCCAATAAACCCCAAACATTCAGAAGTATTATGAACATATTCAAAATTAAGCTTTCAGCTCTTCTGGATTAAAAAGCAGAAAAACACTGAGTTGTTTCAAGTACTAAAACAAATGTCTGAAGCACAGAAGTTAGGGAAAAAAATCCATTTTAAAAAGCTTTTTTCTATTATCCCAATTTTATTTGACAGTAATTCCATTTGTATTTTGCAAAAGGCAGCACTACATCCAAAGTCATTCCAGGCCAGAAAAGGCAGCAGGGAAAGGGATCTTAAATAGGTGTGAAATCAAAATTATGGAAAGATAAAAAACAAATCACAAGACTAAGAAGGGTAATGTTTTATTAGGGTAATTTGGGCAAGGGGCAGGGTTGGGAGGCAAGAAAGCAAGGAGCTTACAACACCCATTGCAGTCCCATCTGTCACAGGGGCTACTGCGCTGCAAAACTGCCAGGGCTTGCTATTTGTTTCCTCATGACATTTTCCTTTATGTCAACAAGCAGGCCAGCTATACAGTTAGTGGATATAAAAGCATTAACTCCAGTAGAGAACTTTATTTCACCCTTCTTTCAGTCATTTTCTCGGTGGCTGAAATTAGACTCCAGAGGAGCAGTAATGAGCGATAGGGAGGAAGGGAGTACAAAACAGCTTTCACAGGAAGAATTCCATGGATAAGCCATTGCAAATTTCAGCTGGTTGTACACAGTATCACGATTTACTGCTCCACATAAATTTTGCTCCTGATTATAACTGACTCAAAGGGAGTAACAGGCTAGAGTGATATAAAGCACTTTCTGAAAGAAAAGCCAACTGCAACACACCTCATGGAATTTAGAGCAAAACACCAGCTTTTAAAGGGGCAGATAGACTCCAGCTGGGATCATAGTCTAGAGGGAAAACCCAATTTCATAGACTTTATAGACCAGAAAGGGCTTTTTCTAACTCATTCAAAGAGAAGTTGTACAGAGGCTTAGGACAAAAGCAGTCTTTGGAGCTTTCACAGTTTACCAATTCCCTCTATGAATATTTTAAACTCTCCTCTTGTGATCCAGCACTGCCCATGCGAAAACCAGAAGCAGAGAGGCAGAACACTGTAACTGTGGGCAGAAGAGTCTCATGGATGCATGAGGCCATATGCTTCAAACCAGAAATACTTCACCTAGCAAGGAAATTCAGGTGAAAAGCAGCCATGGGCAGCCATACTGAGAGAAAGGGCTGTCACTCAGGGCAAGCAGCAGCGTGGCAGCAAGCTACCACATAAAGTGCACTACAGGTAGCATCAAAGAAAAAGGGGAGCAGGCAGGGTTTTGTGAGGAGAATTTACAGCACAGATGGTAAATCAAAAGGAATGCCCCCATTAGTCTCTTTTGAGTCAGAGGTTCAGGGAAAGGAGCACTTGAGAAAGCAGGTTTACAAAAAGGCACAGAGGACACGAACCTTGAAAAAGCAGCTGCTTACCAAAATTTATAGCCTAGAGAATTTCAATAAGTTGTAAATTACATTCCTCATGAGAGACTCAATTGTGCACATATGTATGCAAGACTGAGAGACACAATGCAAATACACTCCTGTGTATGTACACTAACTTATATGTGCCCCATTGAGTTTGAAGATTTAAAATACTCTTCTGCAAAGCTTATGAGGTCTACAATGCCATTAGTGTTCAGAAAGAACATGAAAGCTAGAAAATTACATACCTATTATTCAATCATTTTATAGAATAAATTTTCTCTTCCTTAGATAAGTACCTTCCAGTCCTCCTGCCATGTTAGAAAATATATGCATCTGCTTTGAATAGATATTTAATGAAGGTTTTCCTCATAAAAGAATATCTGTTTATGTTTACATTACATTAAATATTTAAACAGCTTGTTATGGAAAAGCACTTTAAAAAAGTCTTTCTAAAGATGAATAGATTTTTCCATATCTTTTCTTCTTAACCTCTTCCAGCAAGAGCTATTAAACTTGAACTGCTTGCACTGCTGTGCTGGAGTACATATCTCGTAAGGGAATGCAGATAGGTCAATACTGTAGCTGAAAACCACAGAACTGTAAAGCAGACCAAAGATCAGGAAATTCTCCCTTCCCTGTACTAATAATCCTCATGGCTACATCACCTCCAGAAAACAGGCTACAGCTGGCCTTCAATCAAAACCTGAACTGCACTAACAGGCTTGCAGATAGTAAAGAGCTCCATCTCATCACTGCCAGAAGTCAGGTGTCGCCCTGTTTTTTTCTTAGCCTTCTGATAATTTACATATTTGGAGTCAGATTTTCACACACTTTCATGTAAACAATAGCCAATGTTTACTTAACTGTATTTTCTGTTTTTCATTCCTTTTGCAATAAGAGAAAGTTTGATGAGCATCCTTTTCTCCAGTGGGCTTGAGGACAAAGTGACATGTCCTCCAATCCCTTGTGAAATTGAGAACCCTATAAAGTATGAGAAATGTAAATAAAGCTTCTCTTTTTCCCTCTTTCTGCTAAACCTAGCAGGTGTCAGTTTCCTTTATTGTGTCCTTTACCGACACATGCAGGCTACCTGGGATTGCCGTACAACTAACTGGGGTTTAAATTAAACTACAAAGTGACATTAATCTGAAGTTGCAAATAAAACAGATAACAAAAATATGACCTACTATATAAAAGAGCAATCCTGGGATTCTTATCAACATGGAGCCCTACTGCAGTTCCAGTCAATCCTTACGGATGCAGAAGGAGAATTTCACCTCAATTATTTGGATCTGCCTTTAATAGTTTCCATCAGAGAACAAGCAAGTACACAGCAAGCTTGAGATCATCACTTCCAACATTGCTGAATTAAAGGGGGTTTTTCGTTGGGTTTAAAAAGGTAGTTTGATCAGATTAACTACCTCACTGTGGCACTGAACATTAAAACTGACCAGTAACTGTTCAAGTCTCATGGTAAATTTGAATATATTCAACAGCTTCGGCACATTCCCCAAGACATACTCTAAAACTTTAAACACATAAGCCATCTGACAGTCCAAGAGTCTTAGACCTTGTGCTTTAAATGAATGGGCTCCAAAACCTTCACTCACAGAGTGCTCATATTTTAATATTTACCCCACAGATCTCGACAAGAGAATATAACAGCAAACATGAGTCTTAAAAAGCCTTATCTTCTCACCATATTATTTCCAAGATTCAATTAAGATAAATACAGTGTTACTGAGGCAGCATTCATGAAGTATCAGCTGTTTATGACTTCAAAAAGGCCAGTTACTCCTCAGAAGGCCAGCCACAAGCAACCTACATTGTTTATCTCTAATCTGAAGAAGGTCAGTAGTTCACTATTCCCCACAGACTATTTTCACTCTGCAAAACTTACATTTCCTTCTTTTATATCCCTAGAAAATTGTTAACAGAGACGTGTTAGTCTCTTCTGGTAAGAATGATCTTAGGAAGCAAGGGAGATCCTATTTTCAATGCTATGCAGTTATTTACACGATTTTTACCTTTATTAAACTTCTCTCACTACTAGACAGGACTTTATTAACCTCAAACTAGCTGTTATCAAGTAATCACAGTGTCTTTTCAAGTAGCTGGCCACATTCTGGAACAGGAATTATAGGACTAAGAATTTGTTTTATTCAAGATCTCTGCATTATACGTAGGTATATTCAGAAAATAGACAATTCATTTAGCAATAGAGAAGAGATTTCGTACTTCAGAATTGTAGACACAAACATAGGAAAATGACCAAAATTCTAATCTACAACCTTTACCATGCAATCTTCTCCACAAACAAATGCATTACTTGAATGCTAAAGTCTTCAAGGCTACACTGAGTTCATAACACCTACCACTAATTGGTTATATAACCATTTAAGAAGGATTAGTATCATAATCTGCTGTCAAACCTGACAGCAGGAGATGTGGTTCTGCAAATAAAATATTCATTGATAAAGACTTCTTTAAACCAAGGTGGTTTATGTTCTTCAAGTTTTTGTACAATTAAATTACAGCTTCATACTTCCTTTTGAATATTGAGCCAGTTTAGCTGACATCCACTGCTGCAGTACCATCTGCACAATTCCCTCCTTTTTCTGCAGGGTCAGATTCAGGATCCTAGAAGTTGGAGTATTCTGCGTATGTTACAGAGAAATCCATGATGCTGCAATGCCCTGTCTTGCAAATGCACTTCACGATTTTGCACTATGTTTTTCTAGCTTTTTTTTTTTGTCACTTGAATAAAATACACTTCCACTCTTGGAAAGGATTCACCTCTTCTGCTCCTGTGAACTACAGATTCCACAACCCTTACTCTAATTTTTCATGCAGCATTGTTAAAATTATTAATATGTTGCCTGATGAAGAGGAAGTCCAGGACACTTCTGTGTAGCACTGGACAGCACACAGGCTTCTCCAGAACCACTCTGGTGTTCTTCAACCAAGATTGCTCCTTTCCCCCTAATCCACGTTCCCCCAAAAGGGGTTTCCACTACTAATATTTGCTAGAGTAATAAAAATATGTCCCACTCAGAAGCCAACATGTCCCGTTACCCCTGAAAGCATCATAAAAATTGTACAAGAACTTAAAAAGTTGGTACCTCTGCTGCCAATCCTAATCAATGAAGACAAGTCTCTGAGTGCAGAACTTTATGGGCAGAAGGCAAAGAAACAGGCACTTGTTGACACTTATTTTTCAGCTCCTAGTCTATAATGAGGGTGATATTCTTTGTTCTTCAAAAAAAAAACCCCAGGGATTCAGTATAGCCAAATTTTAATTGGCAGGGCTTCAAAGTTGGGGGGGGGTAGACCCTAAAATCTCACCAAGATAACGGCTTACCTTGCTGAAAGAACAGAGGCTATTTTCCATGATACTTTTTCCAAGTTTCAGGACATCTTGTCTCCTCTACAATGTTCTAGCCAGCTAGATAACGTATTATACTACAAAATCCAACAGAACTGTTAATGCATCTCTGATGATAGATACTGGTGGAGAAAAGAGCCACCCAAACACACCCACACGTTCCCAAAACACTATCCCAAGTGCTGCATTTTCTGTGTCAGAGAGAGGGAACACAGAACACAGGACTCACCCAGTGCCCATTAGCAGATGAGAGCCTACCTGGGAAGCAAAGCACAGATCCCCAAGCTCCTCTGACTGCTGGTACCATCACACCTTGTCTGTGACATTCCCAGTACAGAAGCTCACAGCCAGAGGGATGCAAGAGGGAAATGCTGACAAAGTGGCAGCATCCAGAAACCAAATTCTGCAAAAAAAGCTTTGGGTCTTTTATCCTATGCCTTGATCTCCATTGCAGTATAGTGCATACCAGGGTTATATAGCCACATGTAAGATTTTCCCTTGTCTTGATTGCTGTACCAACTGGAATACAGAATCCAGAGGCTGGGATGAATGTTTAAGTACACACACCTCCAAGGTACATTCCTGGGCTACAGTTTTCAACCCTGCATGTCTTTTCACACACATGCACAAATGTTTTTTCACAAATAAAGTATGATCAAACTCAGGAGGCAGTTATAATGCAGTTCTCCTACTCCAAGTGCATTTACAATTTTTACCATAAATTAGTCCTTCCATGGTTAAAGTAGTTATATGTCAGGGCAAAATTGGAATGAGCTTCATCATTAACAGAAATACATATTTCTCACATTCTGATCAATAAAAATGGTGTTGACAGAGGGCAACTTGCATCTTGTTTAAGCACTCCCTCCTTCAACTCCACTGTCACTTTGGTTTGCTAAGTTTGGACAAAGGAGAAAAAAGACAAGCTGAACTGGTACTCTTGTCATCTGTGTTACAACTGCAAATTTTGTTTTGAACCACAATTTCATTTCAGCTGTATCATATTTCTGACAAAAGCATTTATTAAGATAATTCAATGACATGATAAGGCTATATCTCAGAATTACCTGTGTTAAGCAAAGAAGCATGGTCCAGTTGTTTTATCAGGGAATTGATGCTCTATAAATCAAAATGTATTAATGTACCTTGGAAGACAGGTAAGCCTGACTGACTAATAGAATGTAAAGTCTATTCTGTACTGGTTTATGTTGTTGTAGTTTGGGAGGATTTTTTAATTAGTTAAACATGTCTCTTAATTAGAAATTATATTTTTGTGTTTTGAAGAGTAAAGAGGTCATATACTAATAATTAATATACATTCTTATGAGTGGGTATTAAATATTGCAAGACACTAATTTTATCCTAAAAAAATTAAGCTCTCTTAAGACCCTACTTCAATTATTGCTCCGAAACACATACCTGAATATATCAGCATTGCACTAAACCACAAATCACAGGGATTGTATTCTTTCAGGGGAAAAGAAAAAAAATCTTAGATATGCTGCTCAGTGAAGCCAGTAAAAATATATTCCTTTCACAGAAAACTGAAGTTTGGAACTCTACTCCAAGCATTCCAGGCAACACCATGTGTAGGATATACTATGTGATATGAAACAACTCAAAGTTAACTTGAGCATTACTTGAGCAGTGGTGTTATATTTTAGAAGTGAGTGATCCTATGGCATTGCCAGAAAACTTTCCTGAACCGAGACAGAAAATCAGCATTCCAGTAAGGCAAATACAAATATCGAATGCAAAACTCCTCACTATATAAAATTCAGCTGTTTTATTAAAAAACATCAGACAAGTTTTGTATGGAAAAGGATACATTTCACACACCTGCACTTTCTACTGATTTTGATAATTGACCCAGAAGTCTCTTGGTTTGTGCTTGAATAGAATATCTTTGAACAAATATATGCATTGAAGAAGCAGCTGAATTTAGCATTCTTAAGCTCTTATGAACAGCAGTAAGTGGATAAATTTCCTACCAGGACTGAAAGCAACAGATCAAATCCCAGGCATAATTATATCAAGAAAACTCAGCTTCCATTCCCTTTTAGTGTATTTAGGCTTACGTACTTTGCTCATCACTTCATTGAATAAGCTGCATATGCACTGAAGGTAAGCCAGTGCAATTTCTGGTTTCCAAAAACCCTCCAAAGGGATCTCCTCATTCCAGTCACACTCATTTCTCTATGAAAAGCCTGCAAAATCAGTTTCTACACAGGTAAACTCTTATTTAAAAAAAAAAAAAAAGGCAGGTTTAACTCCAGTGCCGAGGTTTTTTTGGCTCTTTAAGTTCTGAAAACAAGAAATATACCAAGTTGTTCTTTACTTTGACAAGCATTTTTTCAACTGCTGCAAGCAGCATTCTAATTTAATTACAAGAAAATATTCAATAAGGAATCTGAAGTGAAATTAAACTTTTTATTTCTTCCCCGGTTAGAATACATATATCATAGATAAATGAGAGACAGAAAAGAACTACCTATTCCTCCCCACACAGTCACTGTCAATTAATTTACATTCTAAGATCCTATGCCTTTTTCTTCACAAGTTTTCTACCTCTCTGGGTAGGAGTACATAGAATACACCCATTCTAGTAGTATTAGAGTCACATCTTCAGAACTTTTTTTAAACTAATGCAGCACTCCAACAGTAGCACCATCACACGTTCATGGTGTTATTTACAGGGAATACATTTGTCTATTTTGAGTCTTCATCTCTCCTTTGTTAACACTGCTCTGGCAGGGAACCACAACCAGCACACTTGTAACAAGCAAGCCAGCCTCTCCCTTTTCCTCAAGGATCCCACTTACCAGAAAACCCCACACCCACTACTCTCAGTCACTTGAGGACTACCACATCCCAGACTCTCTTTTACGATACAGTATTGTTCACATGGTACTCCACTTTCAGAAGTGCCAACAGCTATCACCAGATTATTTTGGGATCACTGTCTCGCAATTAGGACTGGCATGTCAGGTTACCCCAGCCTACAGTTCAGGCTGCTGATAGCTGCACATATCTCAGTCTCTGATAAAGAGACAATCTGTGCTTAAGTTGTAACTTCACTTACAGGCATTAGCAACTTCAGCAAGCTGCAGCAAGTTCTCCACGATCCTCTACTCCACTGCTATCTGTGAAAGAGTTACTCATGAAAGACAAAGCACAAGTTTTAAATATTATACCTCTGCAGTTTGATTGATATTGCCTTATCTGTTTAGGACAGTAGATTGTATAACATTTTGGAACAAGAAGCATTAAACTCATCTTTCATAATAAAGTTAGGATTTCAAAGTGTTTATTTAGATTGATACTTCAAAAACCTCCCCCTTTATTATAACCTATGCAACAAATAATTTGCAAAAAATATCAGGAAACAAATAGTTTAAAAATTGGAAGTATCATTCAAACTGCAGCAGTTACAAGAGATGAAAAGTCTTGCTAATATTAATTAAACAGAAATAATTGTTTTAAAGAGCCGAGCCACAAAAACGCAGAACTTAAATGCCAGCACTGGATCTTTTAAAACCACCCTAGATTTGTAGAAGATTTAAACTCCTCCTGGTAAGTGTTTATGTTTTGAATATGAATTAGTTGTCTGACTGCAGTAGTCATGTGTCTCTGCACCATACCTTCTCTTCTTTGCCATGACAGAAGATTGAAATCCTGACATACCACATTGCTAAGAACTTTCTAGCAGAATGTTTTGCATAAGTCTAAATGAGTCATTCAGGGGATTTTTTTTTTTAAAGAGACAATTTCTAAGGACGGGGAAAAAAATCTACTGTAGCTGATTTCTTCCCCCCAAAGTATCCTAAGGGAGTTTATATTAAGAGTTTAAAGAATGAAACTGACTTTAGTATTCCATTCCCAGTTGCTAATTTATTATGTGGAGGAAGTCACATGAGCCTTGAAAGAAATCTTGATGAAAAGGGATCTGTCTCAGCTGCATGGGGTTTAATTGACTTAGTCTTGCAGGAAGAATGCATTAGTATTATCCATGCCTCTGTTTAACTATCAGCTAAATGGCAATCATCATGATGAATTAATTTTCTGCTCTGCCATGCAAATCACTCCATTTGTGGACTCACTTCTCTGTTTAGTAGGACACCTGGTAGAAATCCATAGACCACAGTTCTAGACAAGGTCATTGGAATAACTCAGCAGAAAGGGAGAAGGCTGCCTAGGGACCAGCACGCTCTTCTGGCTACATTCAAACAAACTATTTGTCGGGTTTTTTTTTCCTCAGGGGGACAGGGCAAATGTAGCAATTGTTACTGTAGGACATCATATATAATTAGTACTCAGTATTTCTTTTATTTCTCTCTAATGAGCCAAATCCTCCCTTGACTGCTTTTGGAGTCTGGGCCTGCAGGAACTTACCTCAATAGAAGCAGCCTCATGTTACACCCAGGCTGCACAGCTCTAACCAAGCCAGCATGCAAATGCTGAAAAGGTAGCCAAGTTTTGGTGCAGTGTCACCAGGCCTCAACCTGTAGCTCTTTCCTGCACTACTGATGATTTTATAGCAATGAAGAAACCAACTCAGAACCCAGCAATCATCCCAGAGGACAGGGCATGGCCCAGCACTACTGTCATTATTGCAGTAATCAGCCAGCAGCGTCACAAAGAGGAAAGAAAAATATGACTGAATTAACATAAATTTAGCGAGTCCAATGTGGATTGGGAAGCAGACCAGAAAGTTTCTTCACACAGTAGAAGTTTCCTTCACCCATCTGTTGGGTGCAGGAACCTATGGGGAAAAAATCCCAAACAAGCAGCCAGTCCTCTGCAGTTTCACACATTTTCCACAGCACACTGACATTTTCATCAAATTAGAGACCAGTGACACTTTTCCAGAATTTCAAGATAAGGAAATGATAATTGTTTAAACCACAGCAACCAGAAATCGTTCTGAGGCAGCTAGTGTTCAGCTGAAGAATATTTTGCAAGTGCACGTTGCCAATCCTTAGATATTTGCCTCTAGTGTTCAGCAAAACATTACACTTGAGATAAAAGGGGAAAGATCACACAAAGCCTAATTGAATTAGCTTAATTATTGTGTCGGGAAAAAAGCAACACAGAAACAAAAGTGCTGAAGAGAAGATTTTGTTTTCCCAGCTGCCAGGTTTTTTCAGGAGCAGATGTGATTACTGTGATGCTAGATAGCCTGAAGAGAGGATGCCCCTACAATTAGAAGGCGCACTTGGGACTAAAGAAATAGGTTTAGGTCATAGGTGTAAAAGATTTATACCTCACACTTTAAAGGCCTTCTGCAAGGCTGAAGCCAGCTCCTGAAGATGGTTCAGGGCAGATGTGGACCATCAAGAACAGAAATACTATAGAATATAAACTTTATTACACAACCTTTATTATGCTAGTATACTTTCACTTAGACAACGTGGAAATGTCATACAAATCTATTTGTATATAGTCTGACAAATTACAAACATGAAAATAGCAAGTTTTCCTTGACAGTAGAGAAAATGAGAACAGCTGACTCTATCATCAAGCAAAAAGTTAACAACATAAAGTCAGGAAATCAGAGTTAAATAATGGTTTTGCTTCAATGATTACTTGTTAATATATCATTTGAAGACACAAGCTAGATAACATTCCCTAAAATGAAACAATACCAGACAATCTTTGCAGAAAGCTTATTTGGGACCACTGTGACTTGGTGAAAACTTCTGGATGAACTTTCTTTACAGGTCCTCCCCCCTTACATGATTATCTTAAACTTGGATAGAACACTGTATTTGGGCAGAGGCTGGTATATATTGTACTTTTTTCTCTTTTTCTCCTTGTACAACAAGGTGGAAACGAAAATTGCTAAGCAGGGCAAACACCCTAAATAATTTGAAAGTTCACTTCCCCTTTGATAAGGACCTCATACACTGGCTGACCAAAAGGAAAAAGCAGTTTTTGCAAGCTACAAACAACATATTAAATTGCTTTAGTTCATGTATATATCTGTACAATTTGACCATTATTCTAAACAATAATTTAGTTAAACAGTGTATTATCTCTCTAATGAACAGGTTGATATTTCAAAATTATGATCCAATCTATGGCTTCAATAGCCAAGCCAAAGTGCATTTTAAAAGCAGTCCAGCAACCACTTCCAAGACTCTTTGTTGATAATACTGTTGATGGTATCTGATTACATCCTGCAGCATAATTCAATCACATTGTGTTCTTGATACCAATCACGTAGGATAAGGGCAGCAAAAAACTAACCTTGACATTCAGTATAATATTTGCCAGGTTACACAAAACAGCACATTGCTCATAGAGTTCCAGATATAAGAGGTGGGACTTTGTTCCAAGTAACTGCAGAGATCCAACAGTGGATGGGGCACCACAGAGAGACACTGGTACCACGGTAGGAGATATTTTAGCCTTTTCAAGAAAGGCATTTGTACCTCAAAATTACCTAATGCCAGGGTGGATTTTTCCCCCCACTGCTGAAAACCACAAACAAGTTATCACTTCATTCAAATCAGGGAATTATTCTTAACTTGAAAAGAGAGAAAGAAAAAGTGTTGAATTAAATTCTGCCAGTTTGAAATTCATACTGCAGGAGATCCCTTTAATAAAAATAAATCCATTACCTTTAATGTCCAATGGGTATGCAGTTATTGATGAGATGTGAGCACTTATTCACAGCACAGAATCAGCTGCAGTACATAACCAATATACTTGCACTCAACCAGCTAAAATGATAATTGTTTACAGATGCTGCAGTTCTAAAGCTAGTTTAAAAACGCATATAGTATTTCTTTAGATCTACATTCGGAATATCAGAACTTCTTAGCATACAAAAATACTGTTGTCAAGGAAACAGTATACAGAAGGCAGGCAATTAAAAACCACACAAATTTAAAGAGCAAGCTGTTAAATTTAGTATCTTAAGTAAACTGTTGCTTGGATGACCTTTTACCATTGAAATGAAGAAGAAATGCTTACTTTTGATCAGAGAATACTTCTTAACAGGATTTAAGTTTTAAGACATTTTGGTAACACTTTTAGGAGTGATTTTCATCCCCTCCAGTTCTGTTCAGACTGAAATGACTAAGTAACAGAAGGTGCAAGTAATCAGCACTTCTGAACATACCAGATCCCATGCTTCTTAAATCCTTAAATAGGTGGGGGAAAAAAAATCCACCTAACTACCCAAAAGTGAATTTTTTGTCCTACAGAGTAAGGCATCTGCTACACCACAATGAGCAGATCATAGAGTGGATGGTTAGGTCCTCATTCTGATAAAAAGAAATGCAGCCTGTCAAGTACAATCAAAATAATGGAAATACCTCAAAATAAAAGAAAACCAAAACACAATGAAAACCTCATTTCAGCAAAAGAAACATACATAAACTAATTTTATCTGAAAAAATCCAAAAGATTAATTTGAGTACAATGGTTTAAAGCGCATAATGAAGCCCTGAACTCAAGAAAAAATTTATTTCAGTGATTAAATTATTTTACCCATCTAAACCACATATCTCAAAATCACCTTCTACATAGAGACCTTTGCATGCTGTGATTGTAAACATTAAAAAATTTTTCTAGTTCATTCTGCTTATTAGGTCCAGCTAATCTATGTCCCAAAGTAAGATGAAGTACAGGAGGATACTACTACCACTTCACTAGCAGCTTTTGTCCTACAATTGCTTTGCAAGCCTCAAGTGTCCCACCAAACCACAGATGAGCTGGCAAGGCCACAAATTAGTCTGAACAGTTTATATCCCCCATTTTAATTCTGTTTCATCAGCAGAGGTTTTTTTTTTTTCCTTTAGGTGATATGAAAGTATCCAAATTCAAATTTTGTATGTAAAAATATTTATGTTTAAAGAAGATATTTATTTTGACACATGCATTAGCCTTATGACCATGACCTTGTACTTTCCCCTTATCCAGTAGCTTCACTCAGCCTAAAGCCTTTTTGGACAAGATCCACAATTCCTCCCACATGCTGCACTTGCAGGAATAGAGACACCACGTACACGTCTCCCCTCACCGCGAGCTCCAGTTGTGATTCATCAGAGCCAAGTCTCCACTCCAGCAGCCGGGAACGCATTCCTTTTATTTCTGAAGGGGATCCAGCCCCTCACAGCTGGGGCAGCAATGCCACACCAGCATGCCACTAGAGCTGGGACACATTCAGCAGAGCTATCACTTACCTGCTTGCCCAGCAGGGCTCCGGGAATGCCGTGTCACCCCAGCCAGCAGCACGTGTCCCTGGGCACCGGGAACGCTCTGTGCCAGCCCCCGGGCATGTGAGCATCCCCCGGCATGCCAGCACCGCGGTGCTCAGCACAGCCGTGCTGCCAGATGAGGTTCCTCTCACCAGCAGCCACCTCAGACTCACTTTGCTATGCAGATACAGTAGTTGATACATTTGTTTTCTCAGACACAGCGCTAACATCCCCCTGCCATCACTGTGTGCAGGGCGAGTTCAGCCAAACAGGCAGAGCCTGTCCTGTGCTGTTCCCTGTGCACTGAGGAGCCCAGGAACACTCTCAGGTCTCTAGAGGCTGGAGGGAGAAGGGGAGAAGCACCCACCCAAATTATCCGGTTTGGAATATGCACTACCAGTTCTGATCACTTGCAGTTTGCACATCAATGATGCTCGGGCAGGCAGAGGGAGCAAAGAAGACAAAAAAAAAGGAGAACCACTGCTCTAAGTCTCTTTAACTGTTTTTTTCACCACTACACATTGTAGCTTTACCTCTTAATGGCATTAGAGTACAAAAAGAAAGCAAGCATATATTCTGGAAACTCGGTTAACACTGCTTAGTGCCAATTCCTAACAATTGCTTTGTTATGCTGTATATAAAGAACAAAATAGTTGTCTTCAAGTCATGCAACTTAAGGGAAGGCAGTGTGGGTAGGATCAAGTCCTTACTCTCAAACCCTAAGCCACACCAAATCATTTTTCTAAGCCAAGTCATCAAGTTAAAACAGCAGCTTACTCCATATCTGCATAATTGTGTGCTATAAGTTAAGAACAAATGAGGTCTTAAGCACTTTTCTGAAGGCCGCATATGAACTGAAGAAATTAGAAGGCTTTGTGCTGCTAATCATGACTACAGTTACTAAGTTCTGAAACAGTAATAAAATCTAAATCTTCATTAAATTTATGAGAAAGTATTTATGGCATGCAGATTTCTTTTTATTGCATAAAACCACTCACTCTCTGTGCTTTGAGTTGCATTTCTTTTTTTTTGTAAAGTGTTCTTTCAACATAACAAGCATGCAAATACATTTGAGACTTGATGGTGCTATTTAACTGTACAGCCAGGAAAGACATTCTGAGAAACTGAAACCACATGTTCTTCAGAGAAATTAAATCACAAAGACAGGTTTTCTTAAGCTCTGCAACATCCACTTCTTAAAGTATGTTCCCCATGTGTTCAACAAGCATGACATCAAGTACAATACATTAGAGATCCACACTTACTAGACTGGCATGCTTATTAAGGGTTTGAAAAGTGACTGCAGCTTGTAACATTCACATTTACAGTTGGTTTACACTGTCTCTTTGCTAATACTATCTCAACAGCTCTCTGGGGCAATCTTAGCTCAAGACCTGGATGGATTCTGGTTCAACACCGATATTTTAAGAATTGCCAGTGCCACTGAACAAGGCACAAGGAGTCTGTTCAGCCTCAGTCACACACCAGCAAGTAAGAGGGCGGCCCATCTGGTCTGGGGAAGGCCCAGTTTGCATGGCAAGCATGACACTGAAGTGCCAGGCAGACACGAATACCATTGTGGCCAGAAGGGACCATAAGATAAATGACTGGACTGATGTTTTACAGCAGTCTCTTACATACTGAATCTAGTAACCTGCATTTGAATAAAACTAACCTTACCAAAGAAGTGCTGGACCAAACACCTCTAGATATGGAGCATCTATCCCCAGGGGTTAAACATCTTCTTTGTGCAAGGTACCACATGTTTTAAATAGATTTCCTAGCTTTAACTTCTTATTCCTTATTGCTCCCTCCCCTAGTAGGCATTCAGCATCCAGGAT
This sequence comes from Platysteira castanea, assembly GCA_013397175.1. Lineage (NCBI taxonomy): Eukaryota > Metazoa > Chordata > Aves > Passeriformes > Platysteira > Platysteira castanea. The sequence goes on from VYXC01005144.1 coordinate 724,549, forward strand.
TTTCTGGCCATGAATATACTTAAAGTAATAAAGTTACTTCTGCAACATCTCACAAAAGGATCTCATAAAAGACTTAAAACAAACACCAAAAAAAGCTCCATAGACACTCACCTTGGATTTCAGGTTTTATGGATATTTTCCAACATATTTCTCATACTAGAATCAGCCATGCCGTATACAAGAGTCAAAAATAAACTTTCCTACACCCATTTCCCTATGTCATCACATGACAGGGACATGCTCTGCAGCAGCCACTAAATTCTTCCCTCTCTCTGGCAGCACGGCTCGCATTCCTCACTCCTAAGCTCTGCATAAGTGTGACTCTTCTTCAAAGCTCAGGCAACTCAAGCCATTCTGTATGAGTGAAAAATGATGAATTAATGTCAGAGCTTGAAATTATCCCCACAGAGATGCAACAAGGAAACCCAATTTTGTTACAACTCCCTGGTGGTAACTTCTGGAATACAACTGTTTTGTGTGTTTTAAACAATTTAGTAGGTATTTTACTGCCAGTGTTATTTTTTGTGTGTTCCAATATACTGCAAGAAATCACTAGATCAATAACATTTGTACAGAAAGAATATTTGACAGAGCCTGCTCCCCTGTAAATTGTGCTAACAAACTTCAACATTTTGTCCTTACATAAAGTGAATCCTCACAACTCTTTTCAATTGTTTTACTTAGAACTGACAGCAGGATGCCCAAATTAATGCTATCTGCATCAACTATTCATCTGAATCAAATATGGGTGCTCTGAGCTTTTGAATATGATCCTAAATCTGCAAGCGTGAAATATTTTTATATGGCAAATACAGCAACATATTCCACCCTATCTTTTCTCCGGTTTCATGGGAAGACAAGACCTGCACCTGCCAAAGGTCAAACTTCCTATGCAGAAGCTGTCAGAAAGCAGCAGACCCCTGAAGCATGAAATTAATATAAACACCGAGAAAAACAAGTGGGATACAATGTCTTTGAAAGTTCCCCAAGTACCTGATGCCCTAAGTCTCCATGAACTTGCTACACTATCTTCAATTTCAGTCACCAATATCTTACCTATTGGGTCCCAAAATCTGTTCTGCAGGCCTACGAAGTACCTTCTGAGAATATAATTCAGTCTCCTCACCATAAGTACACAGTTAAGGTGTGTTTATGATTACGCCATGCCAGCATTTCACTCTTAAACAGCTCTAAGACTCCCAAATTTGTTCAAGAATGCACATCCAAACAAATGGAGAATCCCAACTCCAGAAATGCCTTACCTAGGTCATAGGCTACAGAGAAACCCCAACCCTAAATGAACCCACCATGAGGTTTGTAAACATCATCTGGCCAAGTTTTTCTCAGTTTGCTTGTGCCAACAGCAGTGTTAATTTCTTGTTCATTACTGCTCCCCAAATCCATAGTCAGATTTTAAGCAATGCATTTCAAAGTTGGATAATAACAACAAAAGATAAGCAGAGTAAGAGATCACTGTGGGGTGTATCACCAAAAAAAAAAACCCTATACCTGTGATGAATATTACCATGGAAATTGAATTTCCTTATCTCTCCAGGCTTATAAACATCTGGGGCAATTCTATGATTCTTAAACTGATTGTTTCTTATTCATCATCGGTAATACACCAGGGAATTGTGCCCAATTAAGAAGCACAAATGTTTGCTCCATGTCTACTGCTAACATCTAAATCCTAATACTACTTTATAGCAGGAAACTTAAAAAACATTTTAGAAACATTTGAGATCTTATACTTATCATGATACAACTAACATATTGCCACCGAAGTTGATCTGGAAACAGACTTTCCAAGTGAAACAGGGAGTATAAGGCATAATTAGGAAATGCATAGGTAACATTTCCTGCCTAGCTTTTCAGAGAGCGTCTGTTCTCAATTATGAATTTTTAAAGTGGGAAACCAAACTGAACATTGAGAGTAAATACTAGCTACAGAAAAAAAATGTGGGAAGAAAGCACTCAGTTCAGAGTTGTAAGCACCTAGCAGCAAAGTTACTGACTTCAACTTCACTTTCTGAAAATTACACGGTCCTGAAGATATTTTTTTTTAATCTTCAAGTTCTCTAATTTCCAATCAGCAACTGTCCAAATACTTTATTATACACAACAGGACAAGCCTGTAAGTGAAGGGGGCTTCTCTCTGTGTTGCACTCAGCCTGCATTTTACATCCCCTAGACCGTAAGTGACCTAAGTTTGGAACAGGGAACATGTGCTGCTGTAAGAGGTAACACAACCAGCCGAATCAGGAGTGACACAGACACTTTTTTTCTTTCACATTCTCATGGTGCAGAAACCCAGTTAAAAGACATGACACAGAAGCCAAAAGAAGGTCTTTGGGGGAAAAAAAAAATGAAACACCCACCTAACTCTTCACCACTTCCTACTCCCCATGGTTAATACCCATCCCTTTAAATGTCAAATTGAAGGAGAAGCAATTATTATGAGAAGAAGCAGTAGGTTGGTAACATGAGAAAAAACAAGACATCTTCAGGAATTGCATCACTGAGACTTCAGTGGGAAAGCACCAAATAGTGCTGCAAGAATGTCTTTAAACTACCAGAGTAAAAGCAACATTCACAAAATTTATTACAGAAAACATAAGTTCTACTTACTACCACCCAAACGCTTCAAGATTAAAATTTCCATACCAGCCCTAATTATTCCATAATGCATGACAAGTGTTTTGTTGCTGTTTTTCACAAGTACAAGAAAGATCATTTTTTAAAAGTCATTTAACTGTCTAAGGACATCGCTATTTTAAGGCTTGTTTACTGGGCGAGCACATAGACCCTCGAGAAGAGTTAATTTAACTTGTAGCTCCACATACACTTGCACTGCAAATGAGTAAATGCTGAATGGTCTATAAATACCTTTACTACCACGGATTTGGTTTCTTTCCAGGACTAACTTAAAAAAAAAAAAAGGAGGGCCCAGGCACCTGAAACTTTATCCTCTGGGGGAGCGTTACAGCTGTTCCCACTTGCAGCTTTAAGGGCCTTCCCCTCAACAGAAGCGGCACAACCACAGCCCAAGGTAGGGGACACCCCGGGGGGGCCCGCACGGCGACAGGCGACACTCATTCGCTGGGACACGGACACGAGCGTCGCGCCCGTCACGCCCAGATGCGCGATTCGCCCAGCGAGCCGGTGGGAGAGCCCCTTCTATGCCGCACAGGGAAAGGAAAAGTTGAGCTACTAAAAAGAAAATTTCGCTAAGCACTGACAAATAGAACTCCCGAGCGCTGGATCGCGCTGCCCGCGCTGGGGCTGCGGAGGGACCCCCGCCCGCCCCGGCAGGAGGGAGCGCGGCGCGGTGCCTACCCGAGCGGCTGCGGATGACATCGCGGAACTCATCGGCGGCTGCTTCGCCCTCGGCAGCGGGGCCGAGGCGTCCCGGCTCAGCCATGCCCGGGGAGCTGCGGAGGAAGGCGGGCAGCGAGGGCGGAGGGACCCGGGCCGGGCCAGGTGTGGAGTGGAGCCGCCCGCCCTCAAATAGCGCCGGGGCGGCCGCTCCGGCCCTCCGCCCCCGCGGTCGATGCAGAGGCGCAATTAGCGAGCAGCGGCCCCCCCGGGGCAGGAGCGGCCCCAGCGCACCGCCTGCGGCAGCGGGGGGGCGGGCGGGACGGAGCCACCCTGTCCCTGGCAGCGGCGGGGTTCCAACTTCTCTGGGGGAGTAGCCACTCAGCCGCACGTCGCTGCGGCCCCGAGCAGCCCTCGCTGCCCCGGCAGAGGNCGGCAGGAGGGAGCGCGGCGCGGTGCCTACCCGAGCGGCTGCGGATGACATCGCGGAACTCATCGGCGGCTGCTTCGCCCTCGGCAGCGGGGCCGAGGCGTCCCGGCTCAGCCATGCCCGGGGAGCTGCGGAGGAAGGCGGGCAGCGAGGGCGGAGGGACCCGGGCCAGGTGTGGAGCGGAGCCGCCCGCCCTGAAATAGCTCCGGGGCGGCCGCTCCGGCCCTCCGCCCCCGCGGTCGATGCAGAGGCGCAATTAGCGAGCAGCGGCCCCCCCGGGGCAGGAGCGGCCCCAGCGCACCGCCTGCGGCAGCGGGGGGGCGGGCGGGACGGAGCCACCCTGTCCCTGGCAGCGGCGGGGTTCCAACTTCTCTGGGGGAGTAGCCACTCAGCCGCACGTCGCTGCGGCCCCGAGCAGCCCTCGCTGCCCCGGCAGAGGGGTCAGGGCAGCCGCGGGTGCCTGGGCTGTGCCGCCGGAGCTGCCCGTGCCCCGCAGCCCTGCCCAGCCCGGAGAGAGCCCGTGCCTGCCCCGCGGGGTGCGAGCCCTGTCGCAGGGATCAAAGGACAAACCCGCTAGAGTTTGTCTTCTGCCCCCTCCTTTGGAGTTCATCCTCGAAAGAACGAAGGTCCTGAGTACCTCGTCCAGTGGCACTGCTCCAAAGCCACCCGAGGGGCAGCCTGTGGGCACCTGCAGGCCGGTCTAATCCCTCATCCATTTTCAGGAAAACGGGACACAGGAAAATATTTCCTCTTGTGTTTAATACAGGAAAGGTGCATCTTTGTCCTCTCTCACTGCAGTCAAGGGACAAAACGCTTCCTGCTGGCATTGCTTCCTTGCACTCTTCCATTAAGTGTCAATTTGGATGGCTGCATCCAGCCCACCATTATTCCTTTCCTCTCAGTTTTCTCTCCACACTAACTTTCAGGACTTGCCTTTTATGTTGTTTCCCTCATCTCTCCAGGCCCCCAAGCAGACTGCATCACCTCATGGGGAAAGTAACCAGGCACAGGAAATAAATGTTCTTGGACGTATTTAAACACGGGCTCTCCTTACAATAGAAATCCAAGCCCTTAAAAACTGTGTCTTAAAATACAGACAAGCAGATAATCACCTGTTTTTGCTAGTTTATAGGACAACAATGTAGTGTCCTAATACAAATGTAGCCTAGCTGCTTCTCAGCTTTAACACCAATTCATAGATAATTCATAAACAGATATAGAGGGACAGGAAATTAAGGATAAGATGTAGAAAGGATGTATGCCTTCACTTGTATTTGCGTAGATAAAGGACTTGCATCTCTTCACGTATTCCAGAGTATATCAGAAGAAATGTACTCTTTTGAAGATAACAGAGTTAAACAGAATAAAACTAGGTAAGAAAACCAGGTCAGAGACAATGAACAATTAGAGGAAAACTATTTACAGGCAGCAAGGCATGTGGTGGTAGATTTTGAGGAAAGGGCCTTGTCCCCATGTGAAGCAGCGGGACACACCATCCACACAGAGGGTGTCTCGTGGCTGGGTTCTGCCCTCCTGTTGTTCATAAAGTCTTAAGAGATTAAGTAGATGTGGAGTTTTTTCATAATCTGATAATTCCAAAAGTATGTTTAAGATTTGTGATGATCAGTTTATTACTTCAACGAAGTGAGTGGGAAAAGAATGAAGTACTGCCAGCCTTAAATAATAAAAAAGCATTACTCATAAAATGCATGAAATTGTCCTTGGATTATTCAGGGGAGAGATATCATATTTCTTTGTCCATATTCCCATTTTCAGTTCCCTCTGGTTGCCCCTGGTGTGTGCCAACTCTCACAACTTCCAGTGCTGCACTTTTGGCTCCCACCACAGGGGTTCTTGCTAGAAAACCTGTCTGCGATCAAATTGCAGGCTGGGTTACACCAGCTAGTGAGGAAAGCCTGTAGTTTCTCCTCCAGTATTACTGTTCTGTTTAGTACCCTGTTACTGCCCACTGCCAAGTTTTTCCCAAGCTATCAGCTAGATTCTCCCAGTCCCACAGCAATCCAGACATTCGGTAATTTGTGTCTGTCTCCCCATGTCTTGATTTCTCGGCCTCTGCCTCTCCTTTGTAAGCTGACTTGTTTTTTTGCGTTCTGGTGCTTTGAGGAAGGTGGCAGTTCCCGCACGCCTTCCCCTCCCCCATAAAATGCACAGCATTGCAGAGTTTATATTGGGATTCATGCACTTCTCAACAGCTGATCCAGAGCCTCCCATACGTTGTCTGCTCTGTCTTTAAAACCCACGTGGGGAGACAGTATGCTTTCCCTCTTCTTATTCCAGCTCATCTTATGTCTCTTCCTGAGGCCAAAATGGAGGGAAGATAATTTAACCTTATTTGGGCCAAGTTGTGATCACTGTTCTTCCATAACAGCAATGTAGAAGGAAGGCAATCAGGACAGAGACAAAAATTTCATGACTGACACTTGTCACTCCAGACTGCCTCTATCAGTAGCCAAAATCTCATTACTGTGATTTGACAAGGGGAAGAACACTATCTTAACTAAATGCTGAATCTGTTCTACTTTGTTTTAGAGACCCAGCAAGGCTGTATGCAGAACATCAGTGCTAGACGTCTTAGCATATTTGATTTACTTTATGAGCAGGCATAGTCCCTTAGTGTTCAGTACCTCATGTTTTGGGGCTAAGTAAAAAATCTGCATCCCAGTTCTGCAAACACTACCTTTTACACCTATGTATACATATATATATATATATACATGCACACACATAGGTGTGTTTGCAGCACTGCTGTTGGTTGAGTTCAGAGAGTCTCCAGCAAGAATTCCCTGCTTTCCCTGCATTACAGTTATTATCATCCTGCTTATGGGTCTTGCTTGCCCACAAACAGGAATCTTGTTCGAGACAGATCTGGTCTCCAGGAAGCTAATCTAATCACAAAACTTTCTCAAGCATTTAAACTCCTGAAGTCCAAATCAAGGTAAGACTCTACAGACACATATATTACATTCTTTCGATAAAGTTATTCCATCATGTTAATCAAGGGGAAAAAAAGGTTTTATATACCTCTTTCCCAGAACAATTATCCTATTCATAAAGAGGGTTTTCTACCAAGGCCCCTAAATGTCACAGTAAATGTCTCATCACACAACAACCAAATAGTGAAGAGATTGATTTGTGACACCCTCTAATCACATAGAATCATAGAATCTCTGCATCTAAGATTCTCCCTGATTTCAGCAACAGTACGTGTGTGTTTTAAGCTCAGGTGCAGAGGAGAACTCTTAGAAGATCACACTGGTGCCTGTAGCACTGCAAAACCTGCATTCAACACACTCTGTGAATTTTGAAATATGTCACTTCTTTGAACCTCAGTGGAAACTACTATTCCCAAAACTTAGTAACATATTGTGTGCTTAAAAGAAAAAAAAAAAAACCGCAAAACAAGCAACAAAAGGAGTTGGCTGGTTTTGCTAGTGAATATTTGACAAGTAACTTTTAAAGTCATTCAGTGAGATGCATACGTGTGTGTGCATATGTGTGCACATACTTGTGTGTGTGTGTGTATATATGTTCATGGAGAATGTACATTGTTACTTGAGGATGAAGAGAGTATGATCAGAATCAACGATGCTAAACAAGAACTGGCAGCTCTTGCTGGTCAATTCTTGTCCCAGACAGCGAGTTTCACTCAGTTTATAGTCACCCATAGAAAATCTTACACTCTATTTTTAATGTATGCTACTGGAATTATTTGGGGGTTTTTTTCTGTCAAAAGCTGGGGTTGGTTAATTAAAATACTAGGGAGACCTTCAGTTAGAAATTACATTTTAAAATGAATATATTTTAATGGGATAAGTGACAAGTATTAAAAGACCATTTCAGCAAATTATTGACTTAATAATAGACTCTCAAACATGATCAGAGTCTGAGGTTGGGTGATAGATTATCTATCCTTAAAGGCATCTGTATGCTTTGATTCCACTTAAATATACTGATCTTTTTTTAGATGCATGTTTAAAGGCAGGCTTGTTGCTGTTCATGTTGAGGCAGCTGCTTACTGTCAACTACAAGCTGAAACAAGCATTTGCTTGTTCAAAATTAGACTTTATCCACAATTTTCATTAATATAAACAACCTAATAAATATTAAAATAGGACCAAAAGATTTTATGGGAAGATGTCCCTACTTTCTGGTTGGTAATCATATTCCTTGGCAAGAAAGGTCTAAAACTTTAGGAGAAAATTGAACATTCTGGATTAAAATCCTTTTAAAATCCTACAAAACCATGCATGCTTTTTCCAGGAGGTTGTATTACATTCTGGCTCTGCCAGGCCGTTTGTGATGCATCAGAACTATTTCTACAGCTTGATTAAGCTAGGTAAGGGAGCTGTTTGTAAAAGTCTACCAAAATACCATCTCCTCGAAAAAAAACTTATTTAATCTAACCACAGTGAATGACCTATCCTACATTAAAACCAGTTTTTTGGCTATGTAGGATTTTGATTCACATATTATCTTTTAATTGTTCTATAAATCAAAAGGAATAAATAGTCAGAAAAGTACATAAAAGCCTTCCTTGTGAAAATTTATGTTTTAAAATGATGGCTTTGAAGCAAAAAGGAAGTATGGCTGTGCTACAGACTTCATCTGCCCTAACTAATTTATGGCAACTCCCTCAGCTAACAAGAATCACATGGTGTAAATAGAAAATGAGCCTCTACTGGTATTGAAAATAAAGAGGTAATTTATTTCCATCTTTCAGAAGTGCTATTCAAAACTGCATATAGGCTTTTGTCACAGTTGATTAAAAAGCTTGGGTTTCATCTTAGAATTAGTTTTATAATCTATTCAAGCAAAACTGGAAGTCAGCACTCTAAATACACTGAAAAACCTGAAAGCTTATTTGCTGATAAGTACTTACTAAATTGGTGACCTGCTTACCTCCTGGGAGCACAAATACTGGTGAACGGCACAAAATCTTGTCATGGGCTTCCTCATTAAATCTACTTGGATCATGTTATGCCTTTTTTCCTGCCTTTTTTTGCTGCTTTGATGTTTGTAAAATTGAAGATTTATTAGAAACCTTTACATATAAAGCAGTGCTGTGAAATGTTTACTTTAGATTTGATTTTTGGTGTACTTAATTCTGGAGAAAAATGTATGTTGAATCTTTAATAAAAAGGCCTTTAAGTAACTGAAAGGAAATAAAAATAAATGCCAAAAGGAATTATTTATTACACAATGAGGTATCCTGTATTAAAGCCCTTCTATTAAAAAAGTTGCAAAATAACCTCTCAGTTACAGCACTCATAACCATATTTACAAAGGCAATCAGCAGTGCCTCATGCATAGACTTAAGCACTCTGTGAAGTAAGGCTTAATTACATTTTCATAGCTATCATTAGGCATCTTTTGGCTTATACTGTCATGTGCAGTAAATGCTTAAATGTTTGGTCCCTATCCTCAAAGATATTTCAACATCTAGTTCTCATTTCTAATTTATAAAAATTAGAGACCATTAGGGACCTTTTCCCAAAGCCAAAGTATTTGAAATTTTGTCTCTTGGAAGAGCATTTGAAATTTTGTCTGTGTTGGAAACTTGTGAACAAAGCTAGATTGTCACAATAATCTGGATCCAGCACTGCTGTGCCTACAACTTCAATGAAACAGTCTATTTAAAATGTTTTTAAAGTATTCTTCACCAAATCTTTATGCTGTTTCTATTAGTATTATAGTCCATTACAAATAATCTAGTATAAATACATCTACACTTGGACAAAACTGCCCATTACATCCAAGGAACATTCAGTCTGTTAATGAAGTGGTTTAATTCCAGAGAGACCTCATCATTACACAAAATAAAATGTCTCCAAACTCCAGGAAAGTTTTGTCCTCCCATATTCTATTCCTCTCAACATCATTGTAGTAGTTATTTAAAACAGCAAACCATCCTTTAATTTTATTTTATTCTTTTGTTTTATTTTCTCCATCTTTGTGTGTGTTGTATAGCAGGTTTGCACTTCCCGTAACAAATATTCCTGATTCTCCTAAAAGTTTCTGACAGAAGTCTTATATTTTAGTGTGAGCTGTATTTGATCTAACTTTAAACATGTCCTTCATGGTTGTTTGGGCACTTCTGCTGGGACTACCGTTTTCAGAGGGAGAGTTGAAGAATAGATCACTATGTGTGTGGCATATGCATGATTATATGCATAGGTTATGGTTTGTTCTTTTTGCCCAGAGGAATGGGGGTTTTTTCAGTCCAAAAAATACAAGAGCAGTTTCACTCTCCATTTTCTTAGTCTTTCACAGGTGTAAGTTCACTTGTTTAATTTTAGGAATGTGAGTAGAGGTAGAAAAAATATGCAGATAATAGTCCTGTAATTGACTCAGTAATAAAGTTAGACAACAAATATTTGAACACAAATAAAATTACAAAGTCTTGCTCTGAGTATCATACACCTGAAGCAGAAAACTCAAAGGCATTCATCAAAATGACCCAGCATTGTGTTAAGTAGAGAAGCAGTGACTAAATAAATTGGCAAAAGGGTGCAAAAAAAAGGCTGGTGGTCAAGTACTTCTGCTTCACCTTGCTGGTAAAATAGCACTTAGTTTACTTCTATAAGCACTACTGCCTAAGAAAGAAAATGTCATTCTAAAGAGCAAATGTTAAGGAACTTGAGCCTTTGGGACTTAGGAAACTCTTGTTAAAGAAGCAAAAAGTTTGGAGTGGCGTCAAGATTTTTGGATAACTTGGATGTGCTGCAGCTTGAGAATGGGGCAAAGCACAAGTGTGGTATTTTCTGAAATGGTTAAACCTCTGAAAAGCAGAAAGAGTAGAGGAGCTGCACTACTCTAATTTTCCATTGTTAAAACTGTAATTGCCAGCTCAGGTTTGCGTGAATTTATAGAGGTCTTATTAACACGAGATTAATTAGCAAGGCTTTTCAAAGTCCTTTCCATCCCTGCACTAGGCTAGCACAGCCCAGGAGCAGCTGATAGTCATTACCAGGACGCTGGTGTTCACCTGCCTGTGTGACACCTGTCTGTGTCACAGACAGCCACAATTCAATTCCAGCCACTCGTGTTTGCACGTTACCGAGCCACACTGTCATGGGATCTAATGGACTTTCACTCTGGCTCTTCCCAACAAATCCAAGGATCACCATGCACCCCTGAAGGCTAAATACCTGCCTCTTCTAAGACTAGTCTTGGAGCAAGGCTCCGCTGGGGTTTTTTTTGCCATCAAGTCCTTTTCTGTGGAGAAAGTCAGATTTCATCTTCCTGGACTGACTGTCAGGGATTATCAGCAAGTGTTAAATCCACATGCAAAATATTTGCAACAAACTCCTATTTTTGAATGACATTTTGTCAAGGCCTTTTTAATTACTGTCATCCTCAAGTGTATCTGCAGACTGACCTCTCAGCTGTGAGGCAACTGCTCTGATAAATCATTGAGATTGTAGAGGGATTTCCACCAAAATGTTTTAAATAATTGCACTTAGATTGAAGGGTTAATGACTAAAAGGGATTGGGAAAGTTATAAAGAAGCATTTGAGTCTTTTGTCTCATCAGAAACAAAGGAAAACACAGTAAGAGGTCATTCTTGTCTTGTGAAGTTCTTCAATTACCTGCAGAGTTAAAAGGAAGCTTTTAGTCAGATCTGTTCATGATTAAAATATATTAGCAAGTCTGAATAACTTATATATTAATTCAACAGTATCTTTTTTCTGCTCTGAATGGTGTAGACAGTGTTTTGCACTTTCAAATATTTGTAAAGAACACGTGCCTAGCACATTGAATCCAAATTATAGTTGAAATATTAAAGGAAACCCAGTTTGAGCTGTATCTCTGCAGAGCACTGAGGTGTCTGTCAGGAAACTTAATGTTCACAGTCAGAAATCACTTACGTGATTCACCCAGCATGGCCACGGCCCTTTAGCACCTCAGGACTGATTTCGTACACTTGGTTGACTATTCTGGCACATCTCAGGGTGCAGCAAGAGCAGGGCAGCTCCCCTGGGGCTGGGAACGTGGGGACTCCCCACGGGAGTGGCAGAGCAAGGCTGGGCAGCCCAGGTCCAACTCACTGTCCCAGCCAGGAGCAGCTGGGGGCACCAGGGGAGCCCCAGTCCTGGGCACTGGGCACCTCCCTGGCTTGGTGGATGTCTGAGGCTGGGATGTGAGCCACTGGGTGGGCCCAGCAGTGCGGCACCCCTGGCTGGGAAGGGCAGGGCTGCAGGGGGTTGGAGGCTGGTCATTCTGCTGGGCTGTGGGAGAGGGGCTGGTCATTCTGCTGGGCTGTGGGAGAGGGGCTGGTGGCCCAGGAGGGTGACATAGGGTCCCCAACAGTCAGCAGGTGGAGGAGCCCAGAGCGGGGCTGGGCAGGGGCAGACAGGGGTCGGGGTGTCACACAACAGGGCTGGGTAACAGCACGTGGGTGGCGGACCCTGTTAAAGGGGTTTTGTATTAAGATGACACATGTATGGTATTGCACAGTTACAGACAAAGCTGCAGAGAAAATCTAACCTGGTCATGTCCCTGGACAGACCAAAGGACAGGAATCAGCAATGCACAACCAGGATTGGCCTTTTCCTGCCCTCTCCAAGCTGCTGCAGTTGCAGTGTGGCTATGGCTTGTCCGGGGAGCATCTTGTCCAACATGATCATCTTCTTGGGCTAGCACCACAAACAAGGATCCCTGTTCCACCAGAAGGCTTCAAGCTAAAGTCATGTGAGGCTGAGCTGCTGCCAGCTGCATAATGGACAGGCAAGTGCAAGCAGACGTTCAAAGAAAGAGCAATGAGCAGCTTGGTGAATGTGTAACCGATCTTCCCTCAAACATACATCAGTTTGCATTTCAAACAGAAATATAGCTTATTTCCTCCTATTAATTGTCCCACTGCAATGAGGTAAACACAGAACATGTGTGTGCTCAGGAGGAGTAAGATGATCTCACAATGCATATATATCCTCGTATTCATCATTCTTGCTATTTATTTTTTGTTAGAATTTAGGAAGTGTTCATGGAGCTGGAAATTAAAATTACTCTGGATGTCTTGCTGTTTTATATGAAAAAGATTTGTACTAAACCTCCGTTGTTCCAGGTTAGTTCTTTGCAGGGTCTGCTGAAGAGCTAGGAAACAGCAGTCCAAACAACAGTCTCTGGCAACTATTTTGTAATACAGAATTGTTCCTTAATATACAGATGTTTTCCTGTTTACTTGTTAATAAAATGAGTAAAAACAGAGGCATGGACACTGCATGTATAACTAAGTGGTGGCAGGCAAACATCACTTGGGCAGCATTCAGCATTTTTACTTCCCTCCCTGGATGGTAATGTGGATATGCTGGACATATTTATCTGTTATGTGTTCTGTAGTTCAGCCTGTCAGCTACAACTCATGTTTTTCATCATGATGGCTGCAAAAACAGTAATCACCATAGAAATGGGGTTGATGAAAATGAAGTTATTAATACAAAGACATCACTCTTTCCAATGTTAATTTACACCATTTAAGTACAGCTGGGCCAAGGAGAACAAAAATCCAGCAGTCATTGCAACTTTTAGAACAATTTTGAGAGTTCTCGTTTCCACGTGAAGGTACGATTCACTCGGCTCTACAATGTTTTGTTCTGCATCTCATACCCCTTTTGCTTTCACCTCTTCTAGTGCATGTATGTTTCATGAATTTCTGTTGAGGAAAATGGCAGCTAGGTTCTCACTCTGCAAATGTTTTTATGGGTGGAGCCAGCATTAGCAAATACAGAATCCAACTCTATTTATCACACTAATCAGAAGAGTAGAGTGCTAATGGGAAGACTGGCTGAGAAAGGGTGTAAAGCACACTGAGCAGGGCTCACAGTACCTCCATATTTACAATTCCTACTCCCTACTACATCTCTGCTCACTGCCGCCCTAGCTCTGATCGTCCCTGAAATCAGCACTTACAAATTGTGTAAATTGATTTGCTTTAGCTTTTTGAGAACAGTGTTCTCAAATAATCCATGCTGAAAACCCCACAGTTCATACTTACTACTAATACCCATCGTACCCATCTATATTTATTACTGCTTTAAATTAATGGAAGTGCCTAAAACAAGTACAAGAAAAAACAAATCTTTGTAGGATACACCTCAGCACAATGACAGAAAAAGAAAAAGAGATAAAGAAACAAAGAAAAAAACCCCTACCATGAATTCAGTCATATATCCACTTTACTGATTTATTGACATTGCACTTTAAAATATGTATTATATTTCATTAGATTCTAAAATTTTACCTTGAACTGTGCTAAAAAATGCAAGTGTCTTATTTCATGGAATGGAAGATTTAAAATGTGTTGGTATGAAAGCACTGTAGTGGCATTACCAAAGTGTTTTTCTTAGGTACCATTCAGATATATTTCATAGTGACGAAACATTGCAATAAAAATATACCAAAATAAACTTTTTAGCAATACCATAATGAAATATTTTGACATTATTGGGATGAAAAGAGAAACCTTCAAATACAAAAGTAAAAAAGATACTAAAATCTCCTCTGACAAAGCATTTTCATTTACAAAAACAGTATTTTTAGTCATAAAATTGTTCTCTTGACGGTTTTTACTTGCTTCTTTATGTTCTTTTTTTTTTTTTCCAACAAGCCCCAGGGATTACTCACTTTTTTTTAAAAAAAGTAACAACATCATACATGTGGGCCTCAAAATAATACAGCTTTGTAGTTAATGTCTCTTTCCAAGGAACATGAATAAAAGCATACAAATCTCTCTCTGTCTCTTTGTGCTCCATGCTTTCACAGGTTCACTCCTTGCTCATTTTCTCTCCACCCCAAGTTTATTCACAATGAAACAGATGCCATCCCACAGACCACTTGATTTGCTATGTCAGGATGGGCACCAGGCACCTTCCCCTCTGTGGCTCTCTCCAATTATTAAATGTTTGCACATGTCCATGAAATTAAAAGAATTAGAGTGAAAAGCAGGTTGAATCAGTTCACTGTACTCGTGCAAAGTTGTAGCAATAGGGGATCTGCCCAAACAGAGGAAAACTAAACAGGTTCTAAAGTCTTTCTACTATTGATATTCAAGGTTGCAACTCCATGACTACACCTTGCTATGCCCTTCCCTTTTCCCCTATAAAAGGAAGGATAAAAGCCATCCAAAGCAGTGGAAACAAATACTGACATAATCAATGTGTTCTTTTAATCAGAACTGTGTTCCATACTGCTGCTCATCTGGACAGTCTTTATTCCTACAAGTTGCAACAGAATCAAATGCAAGTCCTGCTGGGATGGGAGTGACTTGTGTGAATGGCTTTGCACAGGCTGTGATGAAAGGCTGGAGTAGGCTGGAGCCCTCAGCTCCCAAGTCATCCTTCAGTGCCCACACTGGCCTGGGCACACGGGAGAGGCTGACCTGGTGTGAAGTGATTTTCCAGAGAGTTTGTGTCTGACTGCTGTCCATGCTTTCCCACTGAAGTCTAGGAAAATTGTCCTAACATGCATAAATGGTTTATTTCAACTTTTTAACACAAAATAATTTAAATTGAATTGTGATGAAAAAGCAAAAAGACAATAATATTAATTTTTGAGAAATGAAGTGCATTGGCAATGTTTTTAACATACCAGCCTCACATTTTTCTTGATTCTAAAGCATTTTGCTCAATAGTTAAAATAATAAGAAAAGACTTATTGTTTCTTGTCCTCCATGGCAGAATGAGAATTGTTGCTGCAAGGTATCTTTTTTCGTTATCAAAATAAGAGCAATGCAAATGACATTTGTAAAAAATGACAGTACTTCAATAATAAGTTTGCCATTTTTAACATAAATTCATCCAGAAGGCAGACTTTCTATAAGAAGAAAGTCAATATTTCTCCATAAGTAGATCTGCCTTAAAATTTTCCATACTTTTCACATGCCTGGAACAGTGCCTGCATTTTGCAACCAGTTCCTTTAGAGCTGGTGCAGCCCCATAGCACATTGCCCCTTCCCAACTCTTGCAGTGGATTGACTGGAAAACTCACCAGGCAGAAAAGTTCAGGTTCTTCTCTGCCATATTTTGTTTCTATCACAGCCCTGTAACATTTACAGCTATAACAGAGGTGTGAGAATGCATACATAAAATGCAGGCACATTATTTTTATAATATAACCCTTAATTCTTACAGTCTGGTTTTTGCTCCAGTCCTGCAGTGAATGTTGAGTAGTTGGCCAGATGTACTCAACAGGGATGTGAAGGAAGGCACAGCTTCACCAAAATGCAGCTGTTTAGGTGCTTTGTTATTTTGGTTGACCTCATTAGAATTTCTGCCTTGTTCATTGAGGCTCTGCTTCAGCAAAGCATGTAAGGCCATGGTTACAACAAACACTCATTTGAATGAATAAATCATATTATAGTTAAGTACATGCTTTACTGTTTTCCTGAATGAGTGTTTTAGCACTTTATTTTTCTAATTAAAAGAAAAAATGTCAGAGAGGAAAATGCAGCTATGTAAAACCATATTATTTTGCACAACTCAGACAATAAACTTATTCTTATCTAGTATGCTAAATAACTTGGAGAAGTTCTTAGTCACCTAGTCAAGATACCTTAAAATTTGAGGGTAATGCTTATTACAGATGCATAGAAGTCATTACTAATGAATAAACATTCATTTTACATCACTTACTTTAAATTCATGTAATTCTTTATCCATTGTGTCTATTCATGTAAGGAATTTAAAGTTCAGCTGATTTAGAATTATTCATTAGAAACAGAAAGGGGGGGAAAAAAAGAAGAGAAGGGAGACTACACATTTTTTGTAATGAATTAGTTCAAATACAACTTGAAGGACTTAATTTCCAGTTTAGAAGAATAGCATTTGCACTGTAATAAGCAATGGCATGTTTAGTACTGTAGTGTATTTTAGAAAAAAAACTTACAAAGAAGCAATTAAGGTCTTTTCTGGTGAGATTTATTCTGTAGAAATAATGAAGAACATCATTACTGGGGACAAACAGGAACATTTTTGCACTTCCTTTAAGGCTCAGAACTTACCCACATCAGACAGATACAGTGTGGCATTGCTAACCTGAAAAAAAAAGGGCAGAGAGATCAACTTTAGCTTCTCACAAGTAAAAAATTAATAATGATACTAAGAATATAGGAATGGTCTTAGTGGCTCAGAATTTAATACAGTTTTGCAGCATTCTCCAGCAGCATGTCTCCAGCAAAGACCAATAATCAATTTCTGGATGGGAGTCTTAAGAAACAGAGCAAACACATCAACCTTCCTCCTTACACCAGTCCAACAATCCCTGGCTTGTCAATGTGCAACGGTAGAGTTTAGATTCTGGTTTTAATATTTTTAAGAAGTTTTTTTCTTCCAGCAGTCTAATCTGACTTTGAAGCTATCAGTGGGGGTCTTCACAGCTTCATGTGACGATGAACTCCTCTGTACATCCTCATTAGTTTGTTTGGTCTGCAACTTGTCATCAGAGTTCCCATAGCTCTTGAATTATGAGGAACAACCATCAGTTCCCTCTGTACCTTCTCCGTTTCACTCATGATTTTATAGTTCTGTCAAAAGCTCCCTACAGTGTCTCCTCTCTGAGCTGAGGAGTTCTTGTCTGTCTAATCCTTCCTCTGGGAGTTGCTCTGTAAATTTTTTCATCATTATTGCTCTTCTCTATGCTTCTGTTATGTCCTTGCTGTAGCAGGGAGACAGATTTCCCAGCAATACTCAGGATCCACGTGTGTGAAGTGCCATTGCATTTTTCAGTTTTGTACTTTATTTTTTCACAATAACTCATAAACATCCCATTTTTTTCTGTTGACAGTTGTTGACTCCTGAACTAACATTTTCACAAGTCCTGTTACTAGACCTCTGAAATCTCTTTTGTCAGATATAATCGATGGTTTAGAACACCTCACTCCAAAGGTAAAATTGCCTTTTACATGGCTATCAGCCTTTTTTACTTTTTCCACATTTAGTCATTTATTCTATTAAGTTTTAACACACCTGGTAGCTCAGTACTGAGAGTTTATTAGCAGTTGTATTAACAACTTTTTCAGCTCTGAATGCCCTCTGTATCGTGAACAAACTTCGCTGTTTCACTTTTCAGTCTTTCTCCAGATAATTTTTGTATCTATGTAGCAATACAGGGCTCAGTGTGAAACTTTATGAGACTCCTAGAGTGTATTGACAAAACTGACTATTTTTTCTTACCCTTTCTTTCCAATTTTTGAGTATTTATTTGCTCGTGAGAGAATCTTGGAAAGAAACAATAATTTGGTATCTTTGATGGGCTGTTGAAAGCTTTTTGAAGCACAAGTATACAACAGCAAATGATTATTGATTCTTTAAAGGATGAGCAAGACCAAACTTCTTTCTACAGAATTCACATTGATTTTTCTCAAGGATATAATATTTATCTATGTACTTTCTGACTGTCTTCTACGTTATATATTCTACTAATTTGTCTGGTCACTAGTCCCCAAATCTCCATGGAACCTTTTCCAAATTTTAATGTAGTAGAGTTTTGGTTTTTCTTTTGCTACTCAGGTCATTTAAAGAGAAAAGTCAGAAACCACTTTTAGTTGAATGCTATTTTTAAATGTTCGAGACCCTTTGGAACTCTGACAACTCATTACTATGATGTTAGCTATTCCTGCTTTTATTCTATGAGATGGATCCTCCAAAAGGTTTCCCATAAAGTTTCTATCATGTTCACTTCAGATATCAAAAGTGCAAAGAGCTGATCTTACTTCACCCAGCTCCTATCACCAGGAACACTCAAGATACTTCTCAAGAAAGAGGTACAATCCCTATTATAGAGAAGGGAAACAAAACTAAGAGGCGAAGGGCTGGCTTTATTAAGGACTGACATCAGGACCGTGTTCATAAATATCCTGTCTCCTCTTCAGTGATTTAGCACAAGCAAATTTGATATGAATGTTCCATACCAGGTTAGCATGTCTTGAGCCTGAATAGATGCACACCCCCGCATTGGAGATAGGAACTGTTTCCTCACTCTGTCTTGATGTCTTGATCATTAGCCTATACTGCCTGATATCTGAGCCTACTTCAAAGGGTCTTTTTACAGTAATTAAAAAACAGAATCAGGATTTACTTGGGGTTGCCTCAGATTAAAAAGAATACGTGAAAAAGTCCAACATAGGAGCAATCCTATTGTTTCAGAAATAGTTACAAAACAAAATCAGTCTATGCATAAGTGAGATTTAAATCATAGATTCACAGAATATCCTAAGTTAAAAGGGACCCACAAGGATCATCCAAGTCCAACTCCTGGCCCTGCACAGGACAGCCCAAGAGTCACCTCTTGTGCCCAAGGAGCATTGTTCAGACACTCCTTGAGCTCTGTCGGGCTTGGTGCTGTGACCACTGCCCTGGGGAGCCTGTTCCAGTGCCCAACCACCCTCTGGAGGAAGAACCTTTTCCAGATATCCAACCTAAATCTCCCCTGACACAACTTCAGGCCATTCACTGGTGTCCTGTCACTGGTCACAGAGAGATGAGATCCGTGCCTGCCCGTCCTCTTCCCCTCACCAGGAAGTTGTAACTGCAGTGAGGTTTCCCCTCAGTCTCCTCCAGGCTGAACAGACCAAGTGCCCTCAGCCTCTCCTCACACAGCCTCCCCTCAAGGCCCTTCACCATCCTTGTTGCCCTCCTTTGGACAGTTTGTAAGAACTGAATGTCTTTGTCTTATTATGGCACCCAAAACTGCACACAGTGCTGGAGGTAAGCCTGCACATTTCTCAACTCACATTTTAAATGAACACAGAGACGAGGGCAGTTTCAGGGAATGTTTTGTTATAAATTCCTGGTGGCTATGCCTTCTGCCCCAGCACAGTTCAGGTTTGCATACTAACTAATGAACACACCCCTCATTTAAATTAATGCTCCCTTGTCTGGTATAAACAGGCTGCAGCAATTCTGTAGCTGGCAAGCAAGGAAAAGAGGAGAGGCTAAACAGGATTAGCAGAATATCAAAGCATCCTCTTTAATTACCTGCTACAATATGTTCATTTATTTTGGTCTCCAAGTAACTTTTTTTGCCATTCACGCCTGATTGATCGCATAAGGACAGGGCTGGGCGCTAGGAGAGTCTATTCATTATCCTAAAGGTTGTTATAGTGGGTGCTCTTATTAATCAGATTTTTAAGAGGAAAGGTATGAGGTTGTCCACCGCCATTCAAAAAACTAATGCTCAAGGGGAGGACCTAGGCAAGCGCCACTCACACCAGCAGGCCAGATAATCTAACTGATAATAGTCCTATTAATTTGGAATTGAATATTAACAGCCTGCAGCACTGGATCATCTTTGTGCCGTTCTCATTATATCAAGTCCTCATTCATTTAGAAGGTTAACAAGTGCATAGTATTAATAACAAAATTAAATGGAAGGATGTAAATTGGAAAAAGATATTTATTGTTAAGTGTTTACAGGAAAGAAATAAGCATTTTAGTTCCACTATCATTTAACTAAGGCTGCATATGAGCACCTGAGGAAGTTACATGAATGCAAGATGATGATTTGGCAGTTAAAATTAAGGATTATTATCTACCTGAAAAGAAGGGAAGTAGAAATATGGATTGTGTTTCTTTTGGCTCCCTGTGAGTGTTGCTAAATCACCACAGTTACACGATGCCTTTCTGAACGGTGCCTGGGTCATCGTGAGCATCCTGCTTAGACTGTGGCATGGACAGCAGGAGGCAAGCAATTTTCAGGAACGCCAAGTTTTTTAGTCTCTACAGGCTTAGGCAAGGGAGAGTGTCTAGGACATTTTGCACAGCTAACCTCTCTAGAAGTGCTCAGAGCAGAACTTCAGGCACTTAATAAATTTTACAGCTGAAAATTGAAGAGCTCTTGACCCTCTGCTACCCAAGCATTTCTTGCAGATTGCTATCATGGACCTTGGTGTATAAACTCTCCCTGTGTTGCACTTCAGGCATGGATGTGTAAGATTTTTTCTTTGAAGTCATAGATGATTCTCTATTGTAGTTTATTTACTATATAACTTGTTAATAACATTGTTAAGCAAGCCAGTTGTATCCAATATATAAAGAAAATATCGGTAAATATACACTGATGCTCTTCTGTGCTGTTTCATAGAAGTGATATCAGTCATGGGTGTGGTCCATAATATTTTTTCTTTCAGTGTGAGAAAACTTTTTGCCAAGGCAGATCAGATAGATATAGTTATTCATTTACTTACTTATTTATTTGTTATTTGGCTTCATACTTCTGGTATATTGTGTCCAGAGTAGTTTTTTCCATGTGTTTTCAAAGAGATGGGTATGATTTGGCACAGCTGGGTTTATCCTACCAGTTGCACAGCTTGGAATAATCTTGTCTGGGTTAGGGTAAAATGAGTCATAGCTTCCAAAAATCGTTTGTCACTGTCGTAAAATTAAAGATAAGTGGTCCTGATTCGTAATTTCTGCTCAAAAAAGATGTTTGATTTGAAGGAACAAGACTGCTGCAGATAAAAACATGAGGACCCATCTCAGATCTGCTTTATTTGAAAACCTTCGGTCTACATTTTGATATATTGGAATTTTTCTCTACTCTCATAAAAGTAAAAGGTTCTCTACAGTGAGGCTGTAGGATGCACTGTGTAACTGGTTCAGAGCTAGAGAATAAATATTGAAAAAGAAATAATACAATGTTTTTACAGTAAAACCAGGATCTGGACAAAATTCTCTCTTTGTTTTCATGAACAAAAGACTACAGTAACAAAAATTTGTTGAAGAAAATAAAGAAACCAAATAACTTCTGAATTTCTAGACTTACCCGTATGAGTTTACACACCTTGTGCAAGACTTTCCTGATTCCTCCCTACTGCTGCTGGACTCTGTCTGGTGTCAGATTGGTAACTTTGGAGGGACAGGATACCAGTCTCTGCAAAGAGACCAAGTCAAGGTGAACCAGCCAGAGAGAGCCAGCCTGTGCTTAGGACTCGTCAGGGTAGAGAGATATCCATGAACTAAATTCCACTCCCCGCTGTTTCTTCAGAGGGGGAAGCAGGCTCCCAGCTGACACCAAGCACGAAGGAAAAAGCTCCTACACAGTTTGCTGGCAAGCTCCTGCTCTAGAGGAGACACTACTTGTAATCAAATTCCCACTTCTCAGTCCAAAATTAATTTTGCTGCACTTTCTCCAATGGAATTTATTCAATCTTCCTCCAAAATACTGACAGAATTCTGTCCTTCCCTTATGAATTAAGACAATAATCTTATATTTAAAAAAAAAAAAAGAAAAAAAGAAGTTTTGGTAATGGGACTATGGTTCTATGATTTGTTATCAACTTTGCTACCTTCTAGGGTCCCTGTCATCTACTCCCAAGAGATTACCTATGTCTTTTCCATGTTTGACCCTATCAAAGCACAGTGTGACTTTCATACACATAATCCTGATATTTTACTGTATTAATATAAATGATTTCAAGACAGCTTCTACTTAGCCCTGCACTGCAGAAATCTGAGGAAGGTTTGCTGTGCATTGCTCTGTTTTTACACACCAGTAAATTGTTCCTCAGATCATTGTGTTTAGCTGCTTTAAAATAGAAACAAACAATGCCACTTAGCATAAGTTGGGTTAGGTAATAAATGAGCTGAGTGCTGAAATGAAGATTCCTTATTTGATCAAGGAAGCTAAAGAAACTGGGATTCCATATTCATGAATCCATAATTTTTTTTCCATCTGGATCAGGTCAGCAGTTGCACATCAAAAGCTGAATCATGTTTACCATAGGGAAGGAAAGAATCTACTGATCTGTTGATACAACAAATCCACATCTTTCCTTTGCTGTCTTGATTAAAAGGGGACCAGAATTTAAGCCTTTATCTTAAGATTTCTGGTAAATAATACTGGTTTAGATCATTCCATTGTGTAAAGTGTGATCAAAACTGTACAAAAAAAAAAAAAAAAAAGAGAGAGAAATTGTGTGATTTTCTGAAACTAGAGGGATTGGGGTTTTTTTCCCACATTAAACTAGTATTTCCCATCCTGGACTCGGATCTGCATTAATACCTGACCTTGTAGTCTATGTGAGGCTTGGGGCACTCTTAAAGGAATCTTGGCAGTGGGACAGGGACCTCCCCCAGCAAGCCCCCAGGGCATCACAGGCCCAGCATTCATTCCCTAATCAGTTCTATTCTGGAGCTGTATTTCTAAGGCCATTTACAGCTCTAGTTATTTATAATGGCCTTGGCCATGTGGGACCTATTAAAAAAATAATTCAGGCCTTCCTTAACCACATGACTTTTTTCCAGAAAGTATTACAATAATTTACAGTGGAGAAAAAAGAAATTTGGTGCTCTGAAATCCTCATCAAATCACACACCCTTGCTCTCACACAAATCTCCATTTCCATACGATACAAACTGTGTAAAAGAAAACTCTCACAAGTTTTCTTATGTATACACCTCTTGAGGCTGATATGGGCTGTTATTATGATTTATTTGCTATTTGTTGTGCGCTGGCGGGATGTTTGAGTATTTGCAAACAAGACGGATGATGTTACCATTGTGTGACCTTGCAGCCTGCTTACTAATGAGTTAACACAGGCAAGCAGGGACCCCAGAATAATGATGTGCTTGCAGACTTGGGCTACTACTGAATTATTTGTGTTATTCCTTGAAGAGGCATAGGTGTTAATTATCCAATTAGTACCAATTAGTAACTCAGCTAAAGTGGAGGTGGTGCTGTAAAATTGTCAAAACTTCTCTCAAAATTACTTCCTGGGGCAAGCTCCCACCTGAGAAGAAATTAGATTTTTCAATGCTTTTCTAGCAGTAAGTCAAGAAACAGCTGCTAAGCTAACTGACATGTTAACACAATTATACTGTATTTTAACCTATCTTCATTTTTATCTTTGTCTTTGATTTAGCAGATTTACTTTTTCTGTAGGTTGCAAATACAGCTCACCAGAACACAGAGCTCAGCATGCTTGCTGCTACAGAGAAAGTAATCACTTCTCCTGCAACAGATCAGTAATGCTCGAGTAAGCCAGATTTGAAACCAGTAGGGGGATGAAAGAAGTTCTAGTTGTGGTGGATGATAGGATAAGATAAAGATTAAATATTTTAATATGCTTTGTTATTAATTGATCCACATCTTCTTATAGTACAGAAGTTTCATGACTGTTTGTAAGGCCTCAGGTATGAGCCTAATGCAAAATATCAAAAAGCTACCCAGCAAATCTAACATGTCTAAAATAATATTAAAAAGTTTAAAATAGCTCTTTAAAGTGTGATTGGCTACTGAAACCGTGGTCACTCTGTTTCAGTTCTCTTTCAGTACGTTAAAAAAAAAAAAAGTTAAGCAAATTCAGACCTTTCTACAGCAATAGTTACCTGCCATTATTCACAGAACAATGCAAAGTAAAGTTAAACCTTTATTTGCAGCAATGTAGCCCACAGGGATTAATGATAGTGCCAGTGAGCAATAGAGGTCAAAATGTGATCAAGAGATAACAAAACCCCTCACCTTGTTGCCCTATAAGCATATTTCTGAAGCAGTTTTCTTCTTATTATAAGTTGACCATATTTTCTTCCATTGTGTATTAGCTGCACAGATGGGAACAAAACCAGTTATGATTTGGTATTTATTTGGTATTTTTTTCCTTAGTTTAACTGTATATAAAGTCTTCATAACACGTTCCTTAAATTGTTTCTTTCTGCAACAAACTGATCCTGCAGGTTACCATTTTGATTAAAGAACAATTCATCAGCATCCAGAGCACCAAGTTCTATGGATGGAGGGCCAAGACTTTCATTCTGGAAGCTTAAGAACCCATTGCTTGTTTATGCAATAATTGCCTCCTAATATAAAATTCATCTCTCAGCATCCTGTGCCATCAATATCAGACAGATATTTATAGATTCAGGGTTTTTTAGTAGTTTAATCAAATTAAAAAGTAAAAGGTGCTGTTAGATGAAGGCAATGGCAGGCATAGTGAAACACCTTAATACATATAAACTTGTGCATTTCTAGCTAATCAGTTACATGGTGCTTTTGCCTTTTATCTCTGACTGTTAATGACTGCCATATTAAATAAAGTCTTAAATAGCTTGCTAGGATGCTCCCTGGTCTCTAGAAGGCAGACTGAGTGTCTGCCAGCTCCTTTGCTATAACATCTTAAGGTCTTTAACTGTCTGAACAGCTGGATGATTGCATATAGCACTGGCACACAGCCACTCTCCCCTCCAAACCCCAATTAAAGCCGCTGTCGCAGAGCTAAGAAAGCACAAGCTGCAGTTTTATTTTATGCAACGATCAGTGGCAGTCATTTTTTAAAATGATACAGCACTATAGTTTTGCATATGGCTCAACAAACACCCTTCTGTTTGCAACTGGTTAATGATCTGCCAACAAGCCTCCCCAATGCTTTTGCCATTAGATATTATTCACCAGGCAGTTCACATGGACACTCTTCATTCTGCAGGCTGTGTGCAGAAATTTCTTGCAGCAGCCCATGTTTGAAACTTCAGCTACACTTATTAGTTAGAATTGAAAACAGAGGCCACATGGTTATTTTTTGTTTCTTGGTAGGAAAAGTGTAGCTCTTGGAGGGAAAAAGGCATCTTTGGGGGATGATTCAACCAACTCTGTATTAGTGTGGGATGAATCACCCTCTGCCTATTGACTGCAGAAGGAACCTGAATCACTGACTAATCTAGGCACTTAAATTTTAAACTAAAGTAAGGTGGTTCCCACTCTTAATATATACTTTTGACAGACAGTGATATACAACTGCTATGGTAGAGCTGTTAATGGACACATTATTATATAACATACCACTGTAGTAAGTCTAAATATCACTGAGCTAATCCAAAATTTTACTAAAAAACCCCAAACCAACAATGGTCTTAAGTCCTATCTTAATCAATAATAATATTCAAACCGCATTTAAGTATGATGAACTGTTAATATTTATATATTCCCTTTGCTTTACCTTTATTTTTATAAGCTCTGTTTTCTTATCTGTTCTTGACACTGCATGAGTCATATTCCAACCCAAGTTAACAAAGTTTTATTTAGCAGAAAAATTGCTACAGCCTGCAGTGCTATTCTTTTTTTATATATATATAAGACTGTGTATGTCTCTATGCCCAAATCACTTCCTTCAG
This sequence comes from Platysteira castanea, assembly GCA_013397175.1. Lineage (NCBI taxonomy): Eukaryota > Metazoa > Chordata > Aves > Passeriformes > Platysteira > Platysteira castanea. Next base: position 750,412 of record VYXC01005144.1, read on the forward strand.
CTCCTTGTGTTGGCAAACTTTAATATTAAAGGACCTTCACACTGATAAATCTGAAGCGTCTTTCTTTTGCCTAAGTAATTAAGCTGACATCCTTCAAAAGAATCCTATTCAAATAAACCAGATATTAGTTGTTGCAGAATACATTCTCTTTTTTGAACAGGTAGAAATGACTACTTATTCACGCAATTTAAAATCCTTCCCGCTGCCTTTTATGGGAGCACATTCATTCCTCTCTGACACACTGCTTGTCAGAAGGTCTTGAAAACCTTCAACTTCACTGCTCTCTAGTAGGGCATGAAAAGCTGCTGCAGTATATATAACTTCTGCATTGTGCTGATGTAATGGGCTGTTCTAACTCAATATAGCAGGATCAAGCAAGAGGTAGTGGAAGTTCTCCTCTGTAAAGTCACCAGTGTGACATCTCAGCCGATGGTGAACTGACTATCACAGCCTGAGGCAAGAGACAGTAGTAGCCATTTTGTGGGAATTCCGGTATCCCAGGATAACCTAGAAATAGCTCCATAAATTTTTGAAGGGCACAAGATATTTAAACATATATATATACATCTTAGGAAAGAAGGAAATACGTTTTTTGTTTTTATTCTGAATTGTATTCTTTTTTTTCTCACAAAGCATTGGGGTAAGCAATAAAACATTTCTGTAAATCAATCCATCTGTGCCTTGTACTTTATGGGCTAAGAATATGGCCACTGTTTCTGTTTTGGCATATTTGATAAGTCTGATTCATTGAATTTTGCTTTTTGACACCCTGGGGAGACCTCACTTTGATGGTCTGCTGTACTTGTTCAGGAAAAGTTCCTCTAACAGTTTCTAGAGCCAAACTGACCTTTATACTGTGTTTATTTTCTTATCTGTCTGGTATGGTACTAACTCACATCTTTTATACACTTTATAGCTGTCTGTGTCTTTTGAGAAAGATACAGTTGCTTGCATTTGATTTCTTTTCTTCATGTTTTTATTGAGGAACATTCCCTATGAATAAAGTCACGATTCAGTCTTTCAAGATTAGTTGTAAATCCCTCCTATAACAACACATCTTCCTATAATTAAGTCTGTGGCTAAACCTCCCCCTAAAAATATTTCAAAGGAATTTTCCATGCTTTATGTGTGATGAATGACCAACCCTTTGGAAGCAAAAAGTTTAACCAAGTTTATGTTTTCTGTTTTTGAATATTAACATATCAGAAGATACTTAGGTAATGACTGATGATCAGAAAAGGAACATGAAAGATAAACTTTTTCATGTAAATGGACTTCAGTGAAGCATCTTTTACATTCAAAAAACAGTTTGAGTTACCAGTAAGAAACTGGAACACACATATTTCATTCCGTGAGGGAGTTTTATGTTTCAAAATGTCCTTAAATGCTAAACTGGAATGAAAAAAAAAAAAGAAAAAGACAACAGTGTTAAAAGATTCCTATGGTAACAACAGTAAATAAATATTTAGATAACATTAAAAATTTTAATTTCACTCATTATACATTTATATAATTATATAGTTCTATTTTATTCCATATTATTAGTATAAATAGAAGTATATGATGACATATAACAAATAAAGGGTGTAATTTATTCCATTAGAGGATGACACTATCAGATTCAGAGAGACATCAATTTCCATGCCAAAACACATTTACTTTGTGTCTGTTTAGCATTCATTCTACTTCTGTTCAGAACAGCATTTCCCAAACTATTATCTTATTGGATCAAAATGTGCAAGGAAATTCCACAAGAGCAACCTTTAGGGTAGATTTCTGTTGCTCTTGTTTTCATTCACTCTAAAACCACTGTCATGAGAAACAGAAGGTAATTCAGACCTCCATCACCAGGTAAGAATGAGGAGCTGAGAAAAGGAAAGACAATATGAAAATATTATAGGTGTTCTTTCAAACCTCAGGAGAGGGACACATTTTGGACAAATGTTTCAAGAGTGGGTGTGGGATGCTGAGCTGGAATGCTTTCTGTTAACCATCTCTAATTTCATTTCCTACCTCGCATTGTGATCCAGGAAGTCTGTTCTCCAGCATGAGTCACTTTGTCACATTCCAGATCTGAAATGAATAAAGCTATTAACATTTATAGTATGCTGTAGTTTTGCCATATTTTGCAAATGTCTATTCTTTTTTCATCTGTTGTCATTGTCAGGAATAACAGCTGACAATATAAGTATATATGCCCATTACCAGTGCAGAGAAAAACAAAAGTGACCTTTACTCATTTCATAATAAGAGCTCATTCCAGTTTAAGATTTGTTAAAATGTGATTTAATCAGAGCAGAGGCTCAGGAAGAGTGCTTTATTATGACTGCTGCAGTGAAGATGAGCTGCCTGTGTTAACAGAGCCGTTCCATAAAGGTTTATGAATGATATTGACTTTATGGGGTTTTGGCTGGATCTGAGCATCAGAATCTTATGTGTTAGTTTGATCCAGCTCATGGCAAAGCCTGCTCCAGGAGGGCATTGTGACTGGTGCAAGAAAAATAGGAACTAAGCTGGCCTAACCTTTCAGAAGAAGTTAACTTATAGAGATGCATTCTTAGAAACTACAGGAAAAGCCAAAACCAAAGTCACTCATTAACCTTCTCAAATATATAAATAAATAAATAAATAAATACATGGATATTCAATTAGGTAAGTAACAGTAATAATTAACTTTTAACAATATTATCATGATATTATGCATAATATTAGAAAGCTTGATGGTTTGGAGATATCAGCTCAAATATACTCCCAAATCTGCATGACAACTTCTGCCATAAGCCTCCCCCTGCTGCCCGAAAAAAAACCCCAAACCAACCAACCAACCAACTAATCAACCAACCAACCAACCAACTAAAAAAACCCACAGAGAAATAAAAAGAAAAACTGATTATTGGACAAAGTAAAATTAGTTGCTTGTATCGAGAGTTTTTGTTTATAAAATCCTCATATTCTAGCAATGGAGGCATGCATATGGCTGCTGGCAAACATGGTGTAGGTTGGCATATTCATACCTGTCAACAGCTTCTAATATATTTTTGAATCTACGTAAAGGTGGGCAATTACATCATTATAGCAGTGAATATACCTTAACTGGATCCAAGTGTCTTTATGCCTTCCAGACAAAAAGGATCATAGGCAGTACTTCTGTTCCCATAACAAAAGATAAACTTTCACGACTGTATTTCCTAGCCAGTCAGAATACTCCTGTATGGCAAGCATTCATCTCAAAAATGTATATATTCTTTTAAAAATCACATCACAGAAAGGGGAGTTGTTTTATTTGGTCAAAAGCTAGTCAGGCCTCTGTTTTTATTCATGTATAAGGAAATTGTCTAAACTATGTGGGACCTGCTTTGGAGTCTCATTTCCATACTTTTGACCATAAGAATACCATTTTATCCAGGAGAGTGTGTGTGCCAAGAGACACTGATGTGCTTCCAGATGACAAGAGTAAAATGTACCTGATCTACACAAACATCACACCTATATCATAGATATAAAAATGGTAACAGCAAGTGTAAGGTAGCAGAGAATCTGGAGTGCCCTATAATAAATGAATGTCTTTTAGGATCTGAAAATGTTAGAATAAGAAAAATGGAATGTTTCTTGTTTAATGAGTGATTTTGTTTACAGGGTGCAAAATATCCTTTGTTTATGTCAGTATTTTGATATTCTGCTGAGATCAGTACAAAACATTTCTATACTTGCCATTTTTTAGATATCTGTCTTAGATACTATCATCAATAAATGAATTTTAATAAAATATGGGTAGCAGGATGCTGTGCCTGGAATGGGGTAAAATAACTCAAATAAAGCTAAATTGCGAAGTTACCAGTGGTGGATGGAGAAGGGGGCATCATGCTGCTTTTGGTGCTGAATAATGCTGAAACCAGCCTGGCTCATCAATCCCAAGATTAAACATCCTCATAGTGAGGTGGAGATGTAGTAGACTTGGTAATGTACCCAATAAAGGAGCAAACAAGTGACACTACCAATAACTTATCTAAAGCTGCTGAGCTGACACAGCTGGGCTGGAGACATCTGACAGTCAATCACTTTATACTATAAAACCTCAGCCACACTTTAATGGCAGGGTCTTCTAACATACTCTTTTGTGGAGTGTGTGTGGAAATTCCTCCTTTGAGTGAGGATGCCCCTCAAGGTTACTCCTCAAGACTGAGCGAAAGAGATTTGCCCACTGTTGCTGGTATCTGTGAGAAACATCAATCTCCACTTAATAACTGTTTTGCTAGATATAATATAATTTTCTTAATATAATTGCTTCAATATTGGTTCATAATGCACTACTAGTATTTATTTATACCTTATGTACTGTGTAGTGAAGAGTTCTGATTAAGATCTGTTTGTCTAATTATTATCATAAGAAATCATTTGTATTTGTATAAATATAGCTGGTTTGTCATCCATAATCAGGGGACAGAGTTGTATAGAGGCTCAGTTACACCTTTTTAATCCTTTGGACTCTAACAGTTGACAAAGTTTGGAGCTAAGACTGGATCCAGTTGCCCCTAGACTCTTCTCTGAGGAGTTAGAAAGCAAGGAGGTCTTTTCTGCACTTTGAAACACAGCGGGAGGACTTTCTAAAAAGCTTTGAAGCTCCCATTCTGCCTGTGAGAATATGTTAACTAGATTCCTTCCTGCAGCTGTGAATGGATATCAACTGCACACCTTCCCTCCCTGAACTTCGTGGAGCCACTCACAGTCAGTGAGCTCGGCTGGCAGAGGGTAATTGGTGCTGGTATTCTGCCACTGGATATCAGGCCTGGTAGTCAATCACAGTGTCCTGAATGCTGCTAACAAAGCCACAAGCCACAGCAGCTGCTCTGACAGTGAGGGGATACGCCTGGTCTCCCTGCTATGGATGTCATACTGAGTAACCTCATCATCCAAACTGACAGGGTGGGGTCTTTCCATCACTGCCAGCTTCTCTTAGCCGGTCTATCTGTTCCCAGAAGAGTATCATAACCAGGGTGTTATTAAGATAGATTAATCTCTCACCATCTTTACATTATTGCTATCAAACTGTAAGTAGTCCTAACTACTTTACTTCTTAGGCAGTCCTCTGAGGTCTGCTAGACAGAAAACTTCACAAATGCAAAGCTAATAAGATGGACGGAATCCCTCCTGGGGATCTTTGCAATCTGTCAAAATTCAGTAAATGCAGATGATGGATGATAAATAAAACCTAAAAAATGTTTGAAGAGGAAAAAGTGGTCTATTTATTTAGCAAAGATAGAGATGTTAATGTATTTTGCTGCATGAAAGCATTATCTACCATGGATAGTTAGGGCTCATGCTTGCACAACTAAAAGTGATAAATGAGACCCAGCTACACAATAATTGTTAGGTTATGAGTGTCCCTGGAATCCTTGTATGGGTTTGACAATTTTAAATCTATCTAAATTTCTTATTAAATGTATATACGTGAGAAGGGAGAGCATAAACCCACACAAAAGTTTTTGAATAAAAGCTATTCTTACTTGTTATCAGTGAAAATGAACTCATTGCTTTAATAGAAGTTGTAACAAACTCTGCCACGACTGTTTCATTCAGATAGAACTTTCCTTGATCAGTCTAAGCCTCAGATTTTCTGTACATGTCGGGTATAGTTTAGGTACCCTAATAATCTTTCAGTAGAAATATCAAACAACTGTTTTCCTTGTAAGACCACAAGTGGATTTTTATTGCTATTACTCCCATACCTACTGTTGTATTGCAGTAGGTATAGCTAGATTGTTTACATCATGAGTCAACCTACTGCTACCAATCACCAAGTGGGCTTAACCAAATACTACCAAGTACCAGCTGGGGTTAACTAGATAGAACAGGGAAGTTGCAAAGATGTGGCAAGGCTGTGTTTGTTGCTTTATGCCAATTAGTACTGTAATCATTGAATATTCATTAGATAGGTCTGCATAATATTGCTAGATTTTTGAAATCTATTTTTTCTTTAAATGATCCACATATGCTATTGGAAGCATCCTAGTTTTTATTTAAAAAAAACCTGAAACAAAAACCTTTCCTAACACTTTCTGATATTTATGAGGCAGTGGTATTTTAGCTTTCATGTGGTTTCGAAAAAGAAGGTTGAACTGCATCTCCCAACTCATGAGAGAATCTGGTCATTGATGATGATATTATTTGTCTATTTTAAATATAAAGTTGTGGGATTTTTTCCCAGTGCTGCCTGGTCTAGTTTTAAAATAGTGTGCTTTTTGATGTGCTCTCTTAGAAGTGCTTTTTAGTACTGCTAGAGCTGGAGAACCCCTTGTCCCTGGGGTATTGATCTGGCAGGAAACGTAATGCCTGCTAATACCACCTGGGAGATTATGATTTATAATTTTTATGTCTGTTTGACTTAACATGCTAGAGCAAGAGAAGGATCCAAGTCAAGCTAAAAGACTGCATTACTGGCAAATATGAGCTGGAGAGCCTGGATCTCTTCACAAACATTATGCTGTTTCCTGGCTTTGGGATGCGATGGGAAATTCAGAGACATGGCATGAGTAGAAAGCTTTCTAAGATTTAAATGTATTTCTTATCCTGCAGAGAGTGAACTCATTTGTAGTAAATGAAAGCCCATTGGCAGAGAACTGGCATTATGGACTGTTCACTATGGAGTGCCACCTTGGCAAATAAAACCCCTCCACGGGACAGTTCTCCTCCTAAGCCAGCCCCATCACAGAATTCAGCCACTTACTCACTCATCTCTCCCAATCACTTATTTTTAAGATTAAGGCTTGCATTTTTAGTGACAGCAGTTATGCCTTATGTGAATAGCTTTTTCGTACTGACATCTCTAGCCTCAATCCATTATGTGAATAGAGTCAAATTTATTAATTCTTTGTTATTTAACAGCTGTGCTATGGTTCTCAAGCTCCTTCAAGTGAAGCCATATTCATTTGTCAAAACTGGGACTGAGTAAATTAAAATAGAAAATGCAAGTAGTGAACAGCTGAGACCAGAAAAGCTTCAGTCTTTCCTGTGCCCTTCTCATGATGTGTACCATAGCCATGTTTCGTTAAACTAATAAACTGCTTCAAATTCACATTTCTGTCTCCATGACCTAGAGACAATGGGAGTCAGCATCTTGACATTTCCATATTTAAAATTATTAGCACATACTGGAAAGAAATATTTTTTTCTCTCTGGTTAATGAACAATGGGACAGAAAATCAGAGAGACTGTAAGCATTATGACTAACAGAAGTAAGAGAAATGTATTTTTAAAAACACTAGGAAAACAGAATGCATTTTCTGTACATTTTGCAGTTGAATTTTCATCCAGTTTATCCAACCCTCTAAATAAATACATTGCTTTGGATCATTATCCACTTGGGAGAATGCCATAAAAATGTACCACTAGTTGACTTACAGAAAGGAAAATATTACAAATTATAAATTGAGCACAGCTGGGCAATATCCTAGTGGGAGCAATTATTTTGGCATTTTAAAATGCAGGAGATTATAAACCCTGAAATGAAGAAAAGCAATGACCTTTCTTCACTAGAAAAGTCTTGCTCAGTAAGTCTTGCTGAGAGAAGTGTGGTAACACAGATTGATATATCATGTTGCAAACACCATAATTAATGTGAATGACACTTTAGACTTCAGGGAATCAGGAAGCGTTAAAGGTGTTTTGTCCTGTAGAAGATGGTAACTGAGATTGGGGTTTTGAATGAATACTTTGCTCCAAGGCATCACCTTTATAAGTACAATTTCCTCATCATACAGCCTCTCACACACCTCTTTTATGCTTTCAATCACAGCCATCAGAGACCAGTAATGGTGCCAAGGGGGATATATCATGTTAACTCAGAAGTTTATATTCTGATATCTCCCATTATGCATTTAAATGGTTTTCTTATCTTTAGTAAAAAAAAAAAAATATATATATATTTGTATTGTGAATATTTTTTCTTCTTTATTTTGTAAATTGCTAAGGAGGATGAAAAATAGTGTAATAAGTATTGTCTATGATGATTTAATGTTATTATTCTAGTTAAACTAGTGTTGCTAAAACCCACCATATCATAAGCCAAGCATGACTGCATACAGCACTGTCATTTCCTTTCCGTAGTGTGTGCTTCCATTGATTAATAAAGTGTCTCAGATTGCCTCCATAGATGTATTCCAGCAAAATGCAGTAGAGATGTGAGTGCTTAGTCTATTTGTGTTGCTTCTCATTTTTTCGATAATCTCTACTGTGACATAGATTGGATAAGAACTAATTCACTTCTACGTCTATTACATAAAAACTAACATACATTTATGGAAACTCTCACAAAAATTCTAGTTTAATACTGGAGACAAAAACCTTAATCAAGAGGAGATACTACTCTATGGTTCATAGATATGAATCATGAAAAATCTCAAATATCTTGAATCTTAAACAATATTTGGTACACAACAGGCCAAGACCTGACAGATAATGAATTTGGGCCCTGGGTAAAGTCCAATCCACCTGCTTTTTGTCATTGCCTGGAAGGCTAAATGCCAAAATACAGTATGTCTGAATGCTCCTTGGATAGCAATCCTTATCGAGTATCACACGTTTGAATACAGGAAATTATTTCCAGGCTAGAAAAGCAGACATAGATAAAATACTTCTATATCCTCAAAGGTGCTTGGAGAATTAGTCACGATGGGGATGACCCTACTTAGGTGGGGGTTGTGTGTATGTGTGTGTAATAATCTAGTGAAATTAGCAAGCAATCAGGTAAAAGAGTAGTTTTATACCCCCTTTTCACACTAAGTAGTTTTGAAGCAAATGTTCCCATAGCTCAGGAAGAGGTACCAAACATCACCTCTTAGGCAGATGCTACCTGGCACTGTTCTTCAAACCACATGGTCTGCACAGTCCAGTAATGAGGCCTGAGGTGAAACGTGGAGCATGCGGTAAGTGTGTAGAGTATGTGGCTGGAACTGCTGTAAGATTCTAATATTTTAAGGTATAAAATCAGTGATACTCTATGCCACCTTTCCCAGAGTTTTTTGAATGCTGCTGCCACTAAAGTAGATGATTTAGTAGACATTTTTGGCAATTCTATGCCTTTAATTCCCACTCTCATTTCCAACCTTTCCTTATCATATCCTACTTAAAGCCAGTTCCCAGGCAGTAGATTGAAGTTGCCAGTATAAACTGCAAGGAGAGAAGTAAAGAGAAAAGGGATTTCCTGCATTTCATTCTCAAATAACTAGGAAACATTAATATAAGAAATAAAGGAAAACAAAATCACCAAATTCTTTAACCCAGGGCGGGTTATTTGATGCTGAAGGTTGGGAAATCCATTACGCAGCATATCTAGACACTTTCAGCTACTGAGTTTCTCTGTGCAGGATAGACTGAGTTCTTTACCCAGACCCAGAAGCTTTCACTTTCTGAATAACACAATTTGAAATTCCAGCTCTCCAGTAGATTAATTTTGTCTCATGGAACCTGTCATAAAAGTGTGACATGGTTTAACACTACAATGAACTTCTCTTGCTGGGAGCCTAGCTAGCAGCAAGGGGTTCTTGCTATAGTAATTCCTAAAACACGCAACCCACATTTACATACAACAATTTAAAGGTATTTCCATTTCCTTCACCCCTGCTAGCTTTGGATCAGATTGTCACAATTAATCGCTAAACAGCAAGAGCAATTATAAATTTGATCTAATGCATTCAAATCAAATCTGCTGTTATCTCAAACCCCTCGGGCCCCACATTGGGCACCAAAATGGTTTACACCAGCTGGTAACTAAGCCCCACACAGGCATTTTCTCACTCGCCCCTGGTTGGAAGGGGGAGAGAATCAGAAGAGTAAAAGTGAGGAAACTGGTGGGAGTCTCGCCGGCAAAAGCCACACATGCAAGCAAAGAAAGGCAGGAAATTCATTCACCAGTTCTCACGGGCAGGCAGGGCTCAGCCATCCCCAGGACAGCCTGGCTCCATTAGGCATAGCATTGACTTGGGAAGACGAACTCTATCACTCCAAACGGTTCCCCCTTCCTCCTTCTTCCCCCAGCTCTGTAAAGGCCTGGACTCTGTGCTAGAACTGCTCAATAGTAACTAAAACAACCCTGTAATATCAACACTGTTTTCAGCACAATCCAAAACATAGCCCTATAAGAGCTACTGTGAAGAAAATTAACTCTCTCACTACCAAAAGCAGCACAAAGAAAAAGCCTGAGTTTTACCATGAAATCTGTCCTCCTGTCTCTTCCTTCAGTGATCTTCAGTCAATTCATATGGGTGTTTATAGATCGAGGGCAGTGTAGGGCAGTAAGTACTTCTAGAATAGGAAACTGCTCTTACAAACTCTTGAAAAGGACTGCCCCATATCCTTTGGTTGCTTTTACTTGGAAGAGAGATAAGTGGGCTTGTGTTTCCTGGTGTTAGCACGCAGGCTGGCAAGTGGAGCATGTACTACCGAGCCTTTCCTCTTGCCCCAGTGAATTGAACTTTGCTTCTGATGCCAAATACAGCATTTACAAGGCTGGAGTTGGGGAAGGATAACTGGTGAAGGAATGGGAACAGATAGAGGAAAGGACACATTACTTTGTACTAGTCTTTCCACATATCTCCTGTCCAGGGGTGTGGTAAAATAACATCTTCGGAGGGGAATATAAACAAGAAAAATGGAAGCTGGTTTCTCTGTGCTGTGTTTTTTTTATTTATTCATTCCTTACTCTTTCTTGTCCCTCCCCACAGGAAGGATGAAAGGACAAAACTGCTGGACCATGCAATTACTTATGTCCTGTCTTTTGGCATGGCAGAACCACTCCCTTGCTCTCAAAGTAGATTTCGGACTTTATGAGAGCCTTTGGCAATCACCAGCTCTATCCCTGAGGCCCAGAGCAAAATATGCAAATGACTTTCAGCTTTGGCTCCTGCAAAATTTTGAAGGTGCCTTCATTTGATCATCCCACACTTTTTCAAAATACTGGGGTAATATTTTTCAAAATACTGGGGTAATGGGAAGAATGAAGGAGGCAAATTATTGAATAAAAAAGGATGTAAAAAAAGTCCAAAATGAGTTCAACCCAGTTCAGGGGCAAGAAAAGAATTTCTATCTTAAGTGTACTGAATCTCGTTGAGCTACTCAGAGAATTCTGTTTGGCTCTACTGACAGTCTGTAGTGTTTCTTTAGAAAGATTGAATTTTTCCCTATTTTTCCTATCAGACTGATGCCTAAGACAGATGTTATTTCACTCAAGCACACTCAATCCAACTAATTTTAATAGTAACTTTTATGAATGCCATGGTTCTTATTCATGTTTACATCAAAGGCAATTAAGGGTAAGTAATTATGTCAACAGTGGCTACAGGTAAACTAGCTTGTGTGCTCCAGATGCCAGGAGGTTTTGGAAGTGGCTTAAATTTCTCTCTTAACACTGTGGAAAAGAGAAACTTCTGTTATCTGCCAAAAGAGATGACACCAGTTGGTTGGCTGCCTGACCACATGCATTGCAATCTTGATTCCTTATAGTATCTCATCTGTTTCCTATTTTTCTTCTTTCTTTCTTTCTTTCTTCCTCTCTGTAAAGTTTGTAAAGAAGAAACTGAGAAGAGAAGAATGATTTTATAAAAACAATTCTGAATATTATTTTGCTTATTCTTATAGTTCCTGTTTTTACTGTATAGAAGATAGTGCATACACAGACATACTTTCCTGGGTAACTGCTTCTCTTAGCAATCTCTTCATTGCTGATTAGTCCATTCTATTTTCAGTTCTGTGAACTGAAGGTGAATATGTGAAAGAGATAGCATATGCTTTTTCTTTTTCTTGGTGTGGAGACCAGCCACAGTCCTGCTTCATAATAACACACAGAGAGTCCTCTAAATCACCTACAATAATCCAGCAAGTATTAAAAGCAGCAAATTTCCCACTCATCTAATATTATGCTGTTTCCAGAAATTCTTTATACTGGAAAGTTGAGACCAGATGGGTTCTAATAGCAGAACTGGCTACTGTAGAGCCGGGAAGCACTGAAATCCCAGCTCTGTGCTGGGTGAAATTGGTTACCCATAATCTGCTCATGCCAGGCACGGCTGCCACAGGGCAATGCTCCAGGAAGATATGAGCCGAGGGAAGGGAATCCCTGGAGCTCTATATGCATCCTAATGAGCAGCTGTGTGACTTGAGGTTAAGTTTGTCTGATGGGCAGGTAAGTATCAAAGGCAACATTATCCTAATGCAGTCTTCATTGTTTCCTGAGAGGCTTTTGCTGGCTTTCAACACAGTAATGTGTCTGCTTGGATCTGAACTGCAGTGAGGGGACATGGAGTTCCCTTGGGTAATCACGGGGAAGGTATTATAGATGCAGTGGTAATATGTGCACACTTCAGTGGGTTAAGTACCGAATTACTATTTAACATTAGCTGGGCTCTTTTTCCATTTTTCAACCCAGGCTACTGAATGGAGACCAGGAATCAAATAGAAGGAGCACTTTAGGGAAAAAAAAGANNNNGAGGAGGGGGGGGGGAGAGAGAGAGAGAGAGAGAGAAAGAGAGAATTAGAGAGAGAGAAATAAGGTTGATAATGATTGTGGAAATGAACCTGAATAGTAGGATCCTGAAGTAGCGCATTTTCAATGCTGTCAATGGCAATGAAAATAAGAGGAGAAATGCCAGCAAGGAAAATGAGCAAATACAAGAAAGAGCTAAGAAGGAAGACAGGCTGAAAGAGCATTTACAAAAAGAGTTTTATTGGTTGGTAAATTCATTACCTACTGGGCATGGGTGAGTATCAAAATTACTAATGAAATTGCTGAGTTGGCTTTTTAAAAATACTTAGTTGAATTGCAATCACCAAGATATTATTACCTTACCTAATGTGAATAAAACGTGTTCCTTTCCTATTAACTCCACAGAAATCTGCAGGCATCTAAATCAAATAATAAAAAATAGGGATTAAGGGTTTTCGCTTAGAGTGCTATTCACATGTCAGTTGTTTTGATTGGGGGTTTTTCATAAGTTACCCCAGGAAAGAAAACTTGTTCTAGGTGTCAGTTTTTCTTGTGCTCATACTAATTGGACTACAATTCAAACTGGAGAAACTTGATCACAAACCTCACCAATATATGCACTTTTCTATAGGTACAACTTACGTAAGCTCTGTCTTAGGCAAATCAAGCAGTTATGAAGAGGACCTGCAAGATTTATGTAGAAATATTCTACACATTGGAGGGTTTTTTTAACTAAAAACTGCTGAAGGGATGTAGCCCTTAAATTTGGACTATAAACTAGAAAAAAAAAGACTGCCGGCAAAAGTTAAGCAAGTAACAGGGAAGGGAAAGAAAGCATATGTATTTTCTTGCAGCTCTGAATTGGTCTTAATAAAGTTACATGTACTGTTACATGTACTCTAATGTACTCTAATGGAACCTGCTTGTACATCCTCCTGGTTTACCTAATTTCTGACTCCAGCTGTAAACTCTCTGGGACTTGTTCTGTTTTCATTTTGTGTTTGTACAGGGCTCACAAACTGGAGAGATTCTGAGAGGGGACTCTTGGAGGGTAGTGCAAAACTGAATGAAAATCATTGGTCATGATGATGATGATGATGATGATGATGATGATGATGACGATGATGATAATAATAATAATATGCTCCAACATTAGAACACTTAGTGAAATAACCTGGTTGCATTTAAAAAACACAGCAGACTTGTTTCTTTTAGACATGATTTTCCAAAAGACCATCATCACTAAAGAACAGTAGAGGAGACCAGGTTAGACTATATTACATGAGCAACTCTTCCCATTTGTCATTATAGAAACTTCTAAGTGCAAAAAACCCCACCAACCAAAGCAGAACTTAACACAGTTGAAACATCCCTCACATAAACATGGTACATACAAAGATATAAAAACTATCTCTACAGCAATGACTGTACCATTTTATGCATGTTTTGTGACCAGTTTTTAAGGCATTTTATTTTTAACTAAATAGAAACTAGTGAACGTGTGGACAGGGGTCCCTTAATTAGCAAAACCTGGAAGAATTAAACTTATTTAAACAGTGCAACTCGATGCCAAAGACCTTGCTTGTAAATTGTGTAGAAAGACTACAATCCAGTAACTGCAGAATAGGTAATTTTATAAGTAAAAAGCACTGTGAAATCCAGTCTCTGAGATGTTAAAATGCTACCTACTGGGAGACAATGAAGCTGTAATCAGGTGACACTATCTGAGGAATTGAGGTCTCCAGATCTATGTAGAGTAAATACAGACAGAATCGGCTCTAGGTTGTTTCAGGGACTAAGACAAAATCAATTTTTCAAGTAAAAGCTATTGTTTATTTTCTGTGTGTCAGGCTTCTGATCTCTGTTGGTAGAAAAATCCTTTGGTCAGTAGCACTGGCCTGTGCATCACAGAAACACATTAACAGTAAATAGGACCTTCCAGCTCTTCCATCTGGGCAGCAGGGAAGACTGAGATATATAGTACGTAAAGATGGACAAAAATTAAAGAAAGAGAGATGGCTGATCCTTCTTATGACTAATGCTTTATAGCTCCTGTATAATTTTTCTACTTGACCTGTGATCTCTCTTTTAAAGTTTCTATCTTTAGACCAAATAAAACCATAATTCAGAAATTGTATGAATGGCAGTATCTTAACTTTAGTTACATAAAAGCTCACTTACATGTCTGAAATCAGTTAAAATGGATTTTTAAATTCTATTTAATTCACTGAAGTCCTAGATCATTTAAAAATCCTTTTAAATGTCTCAATAGATTCATACACACTGTGTATTTACAGTATGCAAATGATACAGTGAAATCTTCTTATAAAGACTTTTCTTGGTTGCTAACTATTTTTTGTTGTTGGAACTTCAATCTTGTTCACCATGATGCGTGAATATCCTAATTGCTCCTAAGTTTGAAAACTGATCATGCAGTTTCACCTTTTTTCTTTTTCTTGGTGAGGTTGTTGTCTGTTTTCATGTCCTTTCTGTACTTTCTTCTGAGGGCCTGAAAACCAGTGAGACTTCAGAACATGTTGTGAAAATTGGCAGGAAAATAAGAAATTCCAGATCAAAGACTAACACCCTCAAGGCTAAATATAGATCCAAGCAGAGCAGAAGGCAGTAAGTTCCAGCATCTCTGCTGATATGGTCACTGTGGTGGAACTGCCCTTCCCAACCATGTAATTTCAAAAGACTCATGTTTGATTTTCAAGTAAATTTCAGAGTTTTAATTACTGCATATATTCCTGGCATCTTCCAGCGTTATCACTAGGCATGAATACTTTTCTTCCATGCTGCAATCTAGCATAACTCTGTATTAGACTGAGCCATGAGCTACACATTTCACTTACTCTCCAGTATTGTAATCATGCAGGCTTGAGCAGGGGAAGACTATCAAAATATTAACTATTTTTTCTCTCCTCTTATTTGTGAATAAACATGACTCAGAATTTCTTCTGCCTTCTCCTACTTGCAAGCCCTTTTTTGCGTCTTTCTTTTGAGTAGTTCCTTCAGAGAAAAGAGCAGTTCCGTGAGTGTCACATTTTTATGTGCCTGGTTTCCCAAGGCATTCTGTGTTTAAAACCTGCTTAGTAGCCCACACTGATGGTTTTTCATTTGTCACTATCAACACTAATATGTGCTCTCTGCTCTACCTGGGCATACATTCTCACAAAGCTTCTACATCTTAATATAGCAGAGACTCACATCACCAGATTTGGTAGGAACTGGCTGATGCATCCAGCTACAAAACCAACACAGAGATTGTATAAATTTCTTTCCTTGGGAAATACATTAGAAAATACAAATGTACGTTGTCCTCAAGTCTAGATTGCTCTCATTTTTCATGTACCAGAGGTAAAATAGCCAGAATGTACACACACAAAAGAAATTATGCACACTGCCTTGCCTTACGTGGCGGACCTGGACTTGTGTAGTCCAATCCTGTTCCATTTTTTACCCCATCACCTGGAGCCTCCAGATCTTGCCACCAGTCAAAGGACTTCCATGAGGAAGCAGCAGGGGTTGACAGCTCGGATACTGTGCCCACCTTGTGTTAACAGACAATTAGACTGCCTGGTTGCTGAGAAGTTGATTATTCTTTGAAAAGACAGTGGGTAACCTTAGACTTGAGCCATTATGTTATTCTTAGAGTGGTTCCCTAAAAGAAACAGAGGACAGAGATTCCTTTCCATTCCCTGACAGAGGCCTGCATAGTCCACCTCCAGAGCAGTGGTGTAGGAATCCAGCTCCTCAGTAGATTGTATTGGTCAACTGCTACGAACATACAGCTGGATTTCACTCCCATGCTTATAAGGTTTCCCCCTGCTGTACTCTGATTGCTTCAGCTTTTTGGCATAACTCAGCACGATCTGCCAGATGGCTTACTCACAAAGGGAATTCTCTTTCAGATAGCTTCTGGAATTTTCCCAACGACAACCTCTTTTTATTTTGGATATTTCTGGGCTCTTCCAGTTCACTTCCTATAAACACAAAAAACCCCACTGCTAACGCACATCTCTTCCTCATTCATCCTCTCCCCCCAAAAAAACAAAAATGCAACATTTTACAGCATTCAGGTTATATAAGGAAATAGCACAATTGTCTCTTTTACAGTCAGTCACTATGAGTTTCTTTTAAAAGGTTTACCCACAAAGGCAAAACATTTTTTAAAAAAATTACAGGTAATTTGGACTGAATTCCATGTAGAGTTATGTACATTAATGTAGAGTTGCCTATGTTAACAACTAAGGGCTGAGAAAATTTTGTTTACCCCAAAATCTGTTTCTGCAGATATAATGAAACCAATTTTTTTCTAGCAAACTTTAATAAATACTTTGACTTCTACACAATGTGGGCCTGCTTTTCCTAAGAATTCATCTCCCTCTAAAGACTATTTTACATTTACTTCTCTTTGAAAAATCTCAGTGTTCTTTATGTTTTGTAGATGTTTTTTGATGTTTGAAAAGGGACATCTCTAGTTCCTTGTGAA
The DNA here is from genome assembly GCA_013397175.1 of Platysteira castanea. Lineage (NCBI taxonomy): Eukaryota > Metazoa > Chordata > Aves > Passeriformes > Platysteira > Platysteira castanea. Next base: position 767,382 of record VYXC01005144.1, read on the forward strand.
TAGTTTTTTGGGCCACAGGGAATATTAACTTTGTACACTGCCATGTATTTGGAAAGAAGTTCTCTTACAGTTGCTGTGCAATTTTAGTTTCAGTCTCAAAATAAGGATTTTGGAAGTCTTAAATTTTTTTTTTCTTCTTTCTTATATAATTGTTTCGGGCAGTTTCTGTGTGCTGATATAAATCACAACTTTGTTGTTAACTTTGAAAAGCCTTTTTTTCTGAACATTATTTCTCTAGCTTTCCTATTCCTATTCCCAAGCTTTCCAATTTCTCAGGTTTCCATTCAAAGTTGCAGTCCTTTTTTATTTTATAGAAACTAAATTAGACTGGTCATAAACCTTGGAAAAAGCCCAAACCAGTTTCTTCTGCTGGCTCTTCTGATGAAGTAAAAGAAGTTTCCTTTCCTGCTGGAAGACAGAGAACACTAAATTTAGCTTTTGGTTGTGAGAATTAATCATCTGAATGTGGTAGTCTGACGTTGTGACCACACTGGCCAACAACACAACTAGTAAAGATATTAAGAGGGAATAACACCTCAAAAAATGTCTAAAAGACAGACCTGGAGTCCACTTCTTCTTTCATAAACCTGTAAATTTGATGGACCCCAAGAGGTTCTTGTAAAATTTCTAATTTGTCAATGGATATCTTCCACTTTCTCTTTCAAATTGCTCCTCTGCAATAGAGCTCATTGATCTCTCATAAAATTCACATTTGATTTTGTTAGGTACTTATGCTTTCTAGGAGAGATACGTCATTAAATGATTGGAAGATGTGGAGGATTGACAAGTTAATTAACACTTAGATTAAAATTCTGCAGATCAACAGCACTATCTGAATTCTCTCCGTTTTAGGTGATAATAATAATAATAATTTCTCTCTAACCATACATCTAGCAAAAAAAATTGAAGTGGAAATTACTCTTTCAAGAAGAGCAGTAATAATAATGTCTGCCAGTCATAAATGAGGCTTAAGGTCACAAAAGTCAGAGTGAGTTCTTAATCTTTAACTGCTATGAGACTACTATGATATTTTTTATTAATATATATTAATTATTTTCTTTTTGCATTATCAAATCACTCTACCTAATGGAACTCACCTTTCCAAAATAAACAATTATTTCATATTTCCCTTATTAAAAGGAAAATGAACACCAATCCCCAAACTAAAATTACACTTCAGGGATTACAAATGACACTTTTGGATATTCCATTTGAGAACAGTTGCTTCTTTGTCACCATTTTCCTTGGCTGCCAAGGGCACAAACAGATGTCACAGCAAAGACTTTTAAGTATAGGCTGGTTTTACCTGCATGGTGCACAGTCTGTGGCACCCCTTCTCCAACTTTTGGGAACTTCAACTTCCATCCATTGGGCCTTGTTTCAAAACCATGGCTGGAGCACTCTCTGGGAATACTCCACAAGTGCTGTGAAACTTTCTTTGCTTCAGGGAGTCCATTGGTAACACAAACCATTTGTTCAGGGAGCCGGGAATGGTGTCAGGGCAGTGAAAGGTAATATTGTCTCTTTATTTTCTTACGGGAACAGAACTACTTGACAAGGTCTGATTCATCCCTGGAATAGCACAGAGTCACAGAATCAGAGAATGGTTTGGGTTAGAAGGAGCTTGAAACACCCTCTAGCTTTACCCCTTCTGCCACGGTCAGGGACAGCTTTCACTAGATCAGGTTGCTCAAAACCCCAGCCAACCTGTCCCTGAATCCTTCCATGGGTGGGGCACCCACCACTTTGGGCAACTTGTGCCAGTGTTTCACCACCCTCACAGTCAAGAATTTCCTCCTAATATCCAATTTAAACTATTCTTTTTCAGTTTAAAGTTATTCCCCCTTGTCCTATCACCACCTTCCCTTGTAAAAAGTCCATCTCTGTCTCTCTTGCAGCCCTCTTCAGGTACTGGAAAGGATTCTAAAGTCCCCCTAGGGCTTTCTCTTCTCGAGACTGAACAACACCAGCCCTCCAGGCTGTCTCCATCGGAGACGTATTCCAATCTTCTGATCATTTTTGTACTCCTCCTCTGGACCCATTTCAATAAGTCATCTAGGCTTTATTGCGATTTTCAAGCTGTATGTCAGACTTCAACAGGAAAACTGACAAATTTTTGATTGAAGTGTCTAAGCAATCATAAGACAGCAAAAAAAAAAAAAAAAACAACAACCTGTCCACTCAATTCAGAATGTGTTTTTCTTGCTCTAGATTCTTCGATTTAGAAATCTTTCTTTTTTTCAGAATAAATTAGAACAGTTGAGACCAGTAAATATACTTAGAAAAAAAACCCAAAAAACAACAGGGAAAATATTAGGAAGACAGAGTAATACAATAATTTATTGTTCTTTTGTACCTGCGATGTGCATTGTGAGGATGTGTTCACTTACCCACACATACAACTATTCTTACTGAGGTACAGGTAATGTAAACAAATACCCAAATATATATGGACACAAAAGTCATTTAAATTATCAGTATTGCTGAAAAAATTTTATTCTTCTAGTCTAGTTTTAAAAATTCTATTTTTCAACTGTACAGCCTTGTGCCTTTAAACATATGAAGAAATATAAATTAGATTTGGAGTGGGGGGGAGCTGGGGGGCTTGGATTAAAAAGGGGCACACAAAAATGTCTGTCTGTATAAGCCTGGAAAACACATTCATTCCTGATCTAAAGAGACACCAGAGATTAAAATGAGATCCACCACAGAAGCACAAAAATAAATTATGCATATGGCTGCTCCCAGTGTAAATACCCATATTTATATGCACAAAAGAACAGTCATCTGCTAATAAGAGTACTTGTCACTTGTCATTAAGCCTAAAAGCTTGTACACTCCTATCACGAGGAGTGAAGCTTATCTTGTAAGTTTGGGGACTAAGAGTATGTGATCAGGTTCAGCTGATAATCAGACATGAACCTGTTCTGCCTGGGTCCCAAGCCAAGCAGAGGCTGGGTGAGCCAGTTTTCTGCAGCCCCAACTTTGAAGCAATATGTTCTGCTTCTCAAACTTTACAAGTTACAAGTGTTAACCTCGACTCCAGGCTTGTTTGAAGGATATGCAAGGTGACCTCCTGTCCTCAAGCAAAAGACTTAGGAAGAAGTTCTGTCAGGCTGCCCAGCCTAGACATGATGCTAACACCTCCTCTTTGGCTCTGTCTCCCTGAATCTGATTTGACACAGGAGACCTTTTTTGAGTTTAGTATGCCAAAGAAAGTAAATTAAACGGTACCATCAGGTTTGCCATATGGCTTTGATAAGTACCTAGGATTATGTTTGTTTTTCTAATGGCAGCATGACAGCTCTCAATGGGCATGCTGGGCTAATTCATCAATTGTATCCTCCAGTTCAGTCATAACCAACTAGCATATTATAGAAGAATGTCTGGTCATTAATAATCCAGTGTCCAACCTTGATTTTATGCTATTATTCTAGTGTGCTAGATATTCCAGATAATCTCATTTAATTTTCTAGCGCTCCTCTACATTGACATTGTTTTCTCATTTTGCATCACTAGAATGTTTTTTTCATAAACAGTCATTTTTTACCTTTATGAATCAAAAGATTAACTATGATCAGACCAATAGCTGCTGCTTAAAGAATTTTATTTGTGACCAGGTTCCAACCTGAGTAGTTCTTTTCAGTACAACCTTCAGTGCACTCTAGGTGTCATTAACACTGTATCAAATGCACTTCTCTCCACGAATTATTGATAACCTTCCCTTCTAATTAATAAGAAGCAATTTCTCCATGATTTGGAAATGCTTAGATGCTGCTGTGTCTGTATAAAAATGTCCCAAGTTTAGAAAATGTATTTACATGCTCAGTAACAGGAGAGTGTGATGTTAGTGTTTGGATTATACATAAACAACCCCAGTAAAAAAACAAAATAAAATCTTCCATTCCATCTGAGAGTGTGAAGAGTAGAACTCATACCAAAGATCATTCTAAAAATGACACTATTCTGATTTTATTTTTACAATATCTCATACATTTTTACCTGTAAAGTCACAAATTAGACAAGATGAAGAAAACTTTTTTGAAAAAAATGAATATATCAGTATTTTTCTATATCCTTTATTCAGATAAGACATATCATAGCCTGACTCCTTGCAAAAATTCACAGATTGTTATTATTGTTTTTACAGTATATACAAAACCGTCACTGAAAAAATGAGAGGCTTTGTTATAGCAGGAGCAAGGGCTAATAAAATTTCACCTTGTAGATCTGTTATTGTACTCTACCTTTATATTTGAGTCTCTCTAACAGTTTTTTTCTTGTGCTTTAAGGAAAACATGGAGCTCAGTCTTTAAGGAAAAAGTAATATATTAATCTATTCTGCTAGCAAGCCTTAATAAAATCTAAATTTGTGTCTCTGTTGAATAGTTGATCTATGAACAGAATATTTCACCAGTTCAGGAGAGAAACATACTGACTGATCCCCCTGGCCACTGAACTATGCAGCATCTAAATACAAACTTTTTGTTCTGGTGAAATCCATCTTACACCAGCTCCTGGTTTTCCTTTGTTTTCATAAATGTAAGCTCATTTCTCTTCCTATTTAATCTTTTCTTCAACTCACTTAATTGACCTTTTCTATAAATTGATCATCTTTCACAGTACTTCAGCATTAATTATTATACCTCTTTCTTCCCACTGTATATCCAGAAAACAAAACACTATGGAAGAACTCACTGTAGCTTTCTAATTAAGACGGAATCAAGGATTTAGTTTCATTGTTATGTATGAAAAAGACAGCATGTGTGTTGCTGAGTGCAGAATAAATTTGCTGATCATTTGTATGTAAATCCGTTAATTAGTTTATGGGGAAAAATAATTAAAAATATTGCCTTTAAGGAATTTAACACCTGCTGTACCTCCCTGCCCTACAGCTTTCCTCACCACCAGGCCCCCGCCCACGGCACTCCTGTGTCAAAGCTGGTCCCAAACAGGGGCTGCTGAGCCCCAGGACACCCCAGCCCAGGCAGGATTTCCTTCTGCCTCTTCAAAGGAGGGTGCAGCTTGTGTTAGTACACGGTTGATTTTGATCACCATGTTCTTCAGCCTCTGTGGATGAGTGAGAGCTGCACAAAACCAGCTAATCAATAGTTATCCGGGTGAGGAAAAAACAAATAACCGAGGAAAGTTTTGAAGAAGTGTCTCAAGGTATTTACTGCTACACAATATTGACAAAGACCCACTGGGAAGCTAAATCTGCCAATCAAACTAATTGGATTTAGCAGGAAATGATGGATTGAAGATGTATGAAAATAACCATCAGTGTGACTGAAAAATGAAATGCCAAATAAATTTACAATAGCAGTTGTGTCCAGTATATCAGCCTCCTGTCTGTCTAACCTGTGGCAGAGAGAATAAATCATAAATTTTGGGCTCTCCTGCCAAGATAGAAAAATTAATCACATATAGTCTGCAGGTCCTGCTTTGAATAAACGTAACTTCTGACATAATTTTTGGCAAAAGCTGCAAAGTTGTGTATGCCAGAATTAGGTTTGTAACCAATATTTGTTCTTGTCATAGAAAGCATATCACATAAAATTATGTTAAAGTGCTCTGTCAATCAAATAACCCATTTTTGTAATATGTCAGAATTTTTTATTTTATGCTGCTTCTTCACCCTGCTCTTGCATATTTTAATGTGTTCAGAGCAAAGGAATGTTTTAGTATCATTATGAAGCTAATTTTATTATAAAATCTTAACTGTAAATTTTAATGTGGCAACCATCATATATTATTATGTTGAGTTCCTTGAAGAGATCCATTAGAGCAGCCCTAATTATTATGCATTCTTTTCATTTTCATTACAAATCTGAAATGAGAGATGTAATTGTTTCTTTTAAAGAAAAGCTGTAGTTCAACAAGCTTTGGAGAGTTAGTCTAAAGCAGAACTTTTGGTTCATTCTCTTTGTACCCAAGCCATTAGACCCTGATTCCTTAGCAGCAGTTTGGGATCAGTCTCAGTATCACAACTCATTTTGTCTGAGTTTACTCCACAATGTGATTTTCAGCTGCTTTCAGTCTTAAGACTGATCTAGCTTTTAGTTCCTGGGTTTTTTTCCATCAGCATTCTTTGATTTCTGTACAGCACAAGAAGACTTTTAGTGTTTGACTTCGTTAACCCAGTGCAAGTAAATAGTTCAAGCGAGAATTACAGATACACATTTGCTAGCTCTGAAAGTCCCAGTTTCCATTAAGTTAATATTTCTTTTACTTTTCAAAACCTTCTGTATTCCACTGCAAAAGAAACTTCCCAAATGGCTGGCAGAACACTGAGCTGTTCGCTGAACTGTCATACCACAAAATGTTTCTGGATAAAAGTGTTTCTTCTTACCACAGTAGTCTTAAAACTGACTTTCATAGATCTGCTGAGAAGTCATGTTCATTTTAGGCAAACTAAAATTTTTTAAACAGTTACAATGGCAACTCAAGGCTGCAGAACATTTCTATTAAGTTTTTGAAAAATGTTATCCTCAATAATATAGTAAAGTTGATATTGTTGAGCATATATTGCATTTAAGTCATGTTTTCTCACAGAAAGACAATTAATCTTCTGTATTATTGTGTAATCAAGGTTAGTACAAGGATGTGACCTAGCAGATATGCACTGTATCAATTATATGTGTAGGTGCATACTGTATATATTGTGCTATGTACAGCATGCATCTCTAGTATAATACACATACAGTCTGTGTCTATACATACAGTATATGCTGTATATAGAGTGCATAAACATTACAGATACAGTATATATACACATTAGTGTGTTATTTCAGGCACTGGAATCGGCTGCCCAGAGAAGTGGTGGAATCCCCGTCCCTGGAAGTGTTCAAAAGACATGTGGATGGACAGCTGGGGACATGGTTTAGTGGTGAACACGGTGGTGCTGGGTTAATGGCTGGGCTTGATGATCCTAGAATTCTTTTCCATTTTGAATGATTCTATGATTTAGTATCTACACATGACATTTAATAATGCACAAGACATATGCTTCATGCACTTAATACACATTCTACTTGAATAACTCTTTCTGTTTCCTTTTTTCCTGAGACTAGGAAGAGATGGAAACAACCACACTGAATCAAAGCAAACCAACAAACAACACAGCAGCATTAAACCCATACCCACTCTCAGGAACTATCAACTCTAGTGTGGGCTTTTGTGCTCGTATTTGGACTTGCAAGCAACAACTCTGTAAATAGTGGCACTGTGAATGTTACCAAATCTTTAGTGAAACACAGATTATAATGCGTACATAGTATTTGAATGTTGCAGTTTGTATAGTTGTTATTGACCAAATCACCAAACTGATAATAATTTAAATGTTAGGAGAAGAGAAAAACATTCAACTCATTGCTCTTGAATTTAGTAGTTGATACTGTATCAATCCTCTGACACTCTGATGGCATCAGAATGGTCAGCTGTGATTGCCTGTGTAAGAACTAAAGTTCTCTTAATGGATATAAAAGCAACAATAACTGTAATGAATGCTTCAAGAAAATAATTCCAGTCCACAGACTAGGTTGTCACCAGAGTTACTGTCAGGTCAGCTGCTGCTCTGTAAGGTGTCAGGGTAGTCAAACGTCGGTGACAGCTAAAAAGGATCAGCTATTCTTGCACTTGTCTCTGCTCTTCTTCTCCACATGCTCTGAAAGAATTTAAGAACATGTTCTACTGTTGAAATGAGTGCATCTAAATTTTTCTGGTCATGAATCAGAATTTTTTTTCCTCTACTTGAATGGTCAGATTTAGGAACTGCAATAAGATCAGAGAGACAGTAAACCACAAGCAAATGTGCTTTATATTTAGTGGGACAGATGGTGTCAATTACCGTATCTTGTTTCCTGTGCCCTATATTTTCCACTTACCCTGTTAGACCTTTCATATATTTCTAATGAGAAAATTGGGTAGACTTAAAATTTTATTTTAAGAATTTCTTTTTTTCTGAAAGCCTTGGTTTAATAGATGAGTTTAAATTATTTTTCTAGGAAGAAAGCCAAAATGAGACAAAGGCATTTTCCCAGAAGAGAAATGGAAAATATTGCTGTGTAACAATTAAGTATGTTACTGTGTTGTGGTTAAACCTCAGCTGGCAACTAAGTCACACGCAGCCATTCAGTCATCCTCCCCCAGTGGGATGGGAGAGAGGATTTAAAGAGTAAAAGGAGATGCATGGGTTGAAACAAAGAGAGTTTAATAGGCAAAAAAAAAAAAAAAAAAAAAAAAAAAAAAAAAAAAAAAAAAAAAAAAAAAAA
>VYXC01005144.1:782562-815213 GCA_013397175.1 Platysteira castanea
AATTCTGAAGAAAAAAAAAAAAATCCACTTTTAGATAGAGGCTTACAGAGAATCTTGGGTAACATTGCTTTATTTATTCTGGTTGGCATGGGGCTAATTTTCTTCATAACACCCAGCACGATGTTGTATTTTAGATTTGTGACCAAAGCAGTGCTGATAACACAGGGATGTTTTAGCTATTGATGAACAACTTTTGCACAGTATCAAGGTCTTTTCTATTTCTCACGCTGCCCTGCAGGAGAGTAAACTTGGAGCACACAAGAAGCTGGGAGAGGACACAGCTGGGAAAGCTGATCCCGGCTGACCAAAGGGATGTCCCAGACCATGTGGTGTCATGCCAGAGCTGGGTGGAGGAACGTGGGGTTTTCCCAAGGTGGCTGTTGCTTGGAGACTGACACGGGTCTGTGGGTGGGAGGTAGCGAGCCATTGTTTTTGTGTCCTTTGGGGTTTTGGGTTTAGCTGTTTGTTTTGCTGGTTTGGTTGGTTTGTTTGTTTTTCATATATAAAATAATTCCAAAATTTGTACTGCTAAAAAGGCTAGCATTATAAAAATACATTAAGGAGTTAAAAAAAATTTAGACTAGGAATGAATATTGAAGGCATTTCAAAACACATCTTCTACTATAGGTTAAATCAGCCTTTCTCTTGCCTAATAGACCTTATAAATTTGGATTTTGTCTTTTCTTGTGGGTGCACTCCCTGAAAAAAAGAATATTTCCAACTAAAAAGACTTGGTCATTTATCTGGGGGAGGTTTGGTGGGGGTTACAATATTCAGCATATGTGATACATATTTCCACAGAGATGCCCATCCAAATGACTTATGTTGAAACTCAGCAGATGCAAAGTCTTAAGAAAATGTTTTTTGAACAGTAAAAATATTTCTCAACATATTACTTAATTGTAAGAGGTGGGATTTTCTGTGAGAAGATATTACTAATGGAAAATCCTAAGCAAACTTTTATTCACATCCCTGACTATGATGACATAGCCAACTTCAATTTTTCATGGAATCAAAATGTTCATTTTTAAGATAAGAAAATAACAGCCTTACTTTAAAATTTAAATTAAGTTCTATTTTTATGATTTTCAATTAAGCTTTACACCCCCATATATTTTTTCCTGTGTACATAACATTTTTAGATTATAATTAAGTTCAGGAATAGTCATGTTCACTAATTAAAACCTCTTCATGTTAGGTGACATCTCTTATATTACAGAATTTTATGTCAAATGGAAAATGTTAGTAAATGCTTCATTACAGAATTCACACCTCTGCTGCTGGGGTCAAACACAACAAAATTCTGCTGAGTTCTGAGTTTTTATGGACAGAATGCGGCAGCTTTTGTGATGTTCTTATATCACTTTCTGCCATTTCTCAATACACTAAAAGCTAACATAAAATAAGAGAGTGTTTCTTTCTTATTCTTATTTTGCCTCCAATCTGCATTTGAATTCATTGGGGTACTCTTTGATCAGTTGCTGTGCATTTTACAATAGCAACATCTGGGATTCTTTGATCTTGCCAAATTGTTTTTATTCTTTATAGCACTCGTTAAAGAAGTAATTAAAAAAACAGAAGCAGACCTTACAACCCTTAAAAGAAAGTTATCCTTGAACAATAAGAGAAAGAAATTGTGCATAACGTCCTCCCTGATATTCACTGATAAGGCTTTATACCAGACTTGTCACCTCTTCTTTAACAGAAAAGTAGCTCTGCTTTCCTCATTTTATTCATGGTGTCCTAGGCATGTCCAAAAGGCTCAACCTTTGGAGAAACTTTGTGTTTTTAACAGGATTGTTCCCATCCTCATGAGCTGGCAGCCTCCATTCAGAATCATTCATATTTATTTGGAAATCCTCTTTCACCTGGAAAAGGCCAGTCCCAGAAAACATGGCAGAAGTATCATGCTGAAAACTTGTGGACAGCAGAGCAGTAGCTGCAGTTTTAAGGTGCTGACTGGGATATGAGTGTCTCCTAAGCTGCAATGTCAGCAGATTTGTTAGCACTGTTCATTCTCCAAATTCCAAAGGCAAAGAGGAGAGCTCTTCCCATATTGACACTGGGGACATAATCTGCAGTCAAGGAGAGCATACTGAATTAAAGGCAACATCTCAAATTTTATAGGCAAGGCAGACTTATTTCAAAGTATGCTAAATGTAGAGGATATGTATTTATTCGTATAACTTGCACATTCTGAAAATTCAGAGAAGTAATTTATGCCATCATACTTTGACAATTCCCTGTCTACTCATAATACATGCATAATTACCATCCCACTTGTGTTTTCATTTGCTCTGGCCAAACACTGCCTGTTACAGTTTTTCCTCCTCTCTTCAGCAATTATGGACTTTACAGCTAAGAAGGAAATTAGCAGCAGCAACAAGATCATTTAGAAACCTTGAAGAAGCCATTTTTATTTCTTAACTTAGTAGCAGGAAATTTTTTTTTATCAATCCTCTTTCATTATTCTGATAGCAGTTTGAAATTCTTGTTCAATCTTGGCTTGCTCAGCATCCTATGCAAAAAAAAAAAAAAAAGCTGCTCTTGACTAATTTTCCTAAGACTTAGAATAAAAACAAAATGGAAAGCAGTCTATAAAATTACATTATAGTCTACAAGCATAAGTTACAGTGCCATTGGAACCGAGAGAAACATTCAAAGCTCTTTCTTTAAATAAAAAAAAAGGATGATACTCATCAGCAGCCAAATTTTAGTATTTTTTAAAAAAGGACAACTCTCAAATCTTGCATGACTACAAATTCTAATTATAATAAAACATGCAGTACTTTTTTCTGGTTTTAAATGTGTCTCCTGAAACAAAAGTTGCTTCGAATTTAATACAGTATCAAAGCACGCCTGAGCAATTCCAGTAACATATTTGGGAAAGAAATATGAGAATTATAAAGAAAACCATGGTTACTGTTCGTCAGAAGCATTTGGGTGTTGGTCTGTGACACTAAAAACTGTCTGAACATCTAGGAGGCTGCAAAAGAAAAAACTATTAATGACTGCAGAGGGCAAAGGAAGCAATGTCTGAAAGCTGTGAAGAAGCTTGCTGCTATAAAGCAGAACGTACTAGACTCTGCTGATGATTATTCTAACTCATTATTTCTAGAGGGCCCCTTCTAAGATCATTCTTGTACTGCAGCAGGCTTTATGCAAACAGCAAAACAGACAGAACAGCTTAAATAGCTTCTCATCTAAACAGATAGCAAAAGCAACAAATGTGGTAATTCTGCCAAGTTCACAAAGCAGGCTGGGGCACTGAGCAGAGCCTCGCTTCTTTGACTGCTTTACAGCTGCCTTATCCTCTCTAGGTATAGCATATCATCATTCTGTTCAAGCATTGTTTTGGAGTTGGGGCAGGATTTTTTGGGGTTTCTTTTTTTTTTCCTTCTTACTCACTTGTACACATATACCATGACCAACATTTTTGTTAGAAGAAACACTGTCATTTCGTAATCTGTCAAGTTATAGTAAAATTTGGCCTTTGAGAAGAAATCTCAGCTCCACTGACTTTATTCTTCCTTGCTATGAAATGAAGAAACATCAGAAGCCACGTTTAAACCCAGGACATCACAAAATATCCTAGGCAGTTTTTCACTAAGAAGAAAACAACTTCTGTTCTAGCATATCTACAGCAACCATAAGCAGATCTGTCCTCAGCCACAGAGTTAATCTAAGCCAGAGGTTTCCCAAGCACAGTGTTTTGAACATTCATAGTACCCTTGAAGACAGCCCAAATGCAGCCCTGGTAGAAGTGGTAGAAACATCCCCCACCTCTGGGATTTCCACGTCTTGGCTTTTGTATGAGTGTCATGGAATAATTCTGTATTTGGAATTAACCATCCTTCTGCAATACCTGCTTCTTATACTGTGTGAAAAAAACCTGTGTAGATGAATGGTACAGCAGCAGGACCTGCATTTTTCAGCTGAAGATGCAGGAACTCAGCTAAAGGCTCAAATACCTTGAGACTGGGTCACTGTAAGGTAGTCTTTAGTGAGTGAGGCAGAGGTATTCCACATAATTTTCTGAGATCCTAGTGGAGATGAGTTTAGACATGACTGGGCAAAGAAAATGGGCCTGGATTAAGAATCCACAAATGGAAGACAAACACAAATATACTGAGCTGGGAAAATGCAGGGCAGAAATCAGCAGTGACTAGGACATGCATCCATCCTTACCAAAGTCAACCCTCAAACCCCTCAATCTCACCTCTCCTGCAGAAAATAAATGAGAAAACCAAAAGCACTTTGGCCATATCTGCAGTTGTGCTCCACATAAGGAATGAAAAGTTCTGAAAGCCATTTTCTGGTTAGCTAGGATGGTACGGGCTTCACATTTGCAGGTGACCCATGTGAATGACATGAAAAGGTCATGATGGAGTTTTGGTTTGCTCCCTTTTGCCTGAAGTAATAAATACTGCATGGACGTACACAAACATACACACACAATCTCCCTCTTTCAAGTGAGTCCTTTCAAACACATGTACACAAATTACCACTACTGTCCTCATAATTTATATTTGGTGATATAGCAAATATGAGTAAAGCAACTACATCATCAATTTGTTTTGATAAAACTGCTTGTAAGAGATTATTTACATTGAAAAAATAATTGATTTTTTTTTTCTACCAATGCAGTTTTTCAAGTTCTTTCTGGTTGTGGTTTCATTTTGCAGGTTTTCTTATTGGTTGGTTGTTGGTTGTTTGAGTGGTTGGTTTGGGGTTTTTTTGTATTTTGGAGTCATCAAGATATTAAAGATTGGTTCTAACAGCATATTTTTTTGGACTGAGCCATGCCAGCTGGAGAAAATTACAAACCTCTTTCATGTTGCAGCATATTTTGAATGTGACAATGTCAAAAGTGCCAGCACATTCTGCTGATAATAATAAGCAAGTATAATAAAAGTTAATGTTGCTGCCTAGGCATATTCATTGTCCAGAGCCATGCATCCACTCATTAGAAGCACTACAACATTTCTGAAACCAGTAATTCCTGAGCTGCCAAGTGCTGAAAAAATATTTTTTTGGTAAAGTAGCAAGCCTGACTTACACCATACATGCTATACTTGAAATTAAATCTACCTTTTCATAATTTTCCCTCATTCACCACTTCTTCTTCTCCTGCTGATAGCATTTTAGCTCTTTGGGCACCTCTGTTTATCCATCCTAACCTCTTCCAAAATGCTGGAATGGCATCTTGAGCAGCCTGCTGTTTTCTTGTTCTTTGAAATCAGAGTGACAAAAGTGAAACTGTAGTTCAAGAGTGGCCAGAACTGAAAAGTAATTACTTGCATACAAAATTAAATTAAATATTATTTTTCATTTCAAAAGTTTAATTTCATGCTGTTTGCTGCCATTTTTTTCCCACTGATGAATGACTATAGGTGATTTTTTCACTAGTCAGCTGCCTTTAATTTTAGATAGATGTTGATTGGTTAAGAGAGGAGTTAAAAACTTCTTTAGAAGGAATAAAAGTCTCGCATGACATAATAGCTGACAACACTAACTGAAAGTCTCTTCATAGTCAATATAGCTCATCTGTGCAATCAGACTGCAGCAGTCCATAGTAACTCAGTTTGTCTTTCACAAGACTCAAACAATATAGGATGGTAAAGCACATTCATTGTCAATCAAGGGTGAAGAAATAAAGGCTGAGGCACAGAAAGACAGGTTTCTGAGCCATGTCAGCAAGACAGTTTAATTAGGAATGGAGCATAAATTAAGACCAAGGCTGCTAAAAGATGAAAATTCAGCTCAGGCTAAGAGCAGCAGACTGATGTTTCCTGCTATACTTAAATATCCTATTCTCCCTTGGTGGCTGCTCTCATTATTGGAGTACAGATGGTGAAAACACATACTGTTCAAATTTACTATGTTCATTCACAAGGATGTTAGTTAAGAAAATAGTGTTAGTCTAAACATTATAGCTCCATTTATGCTCTTTTTATTTTTTTTTTCACTTCTCAACGCTAAAATAAATAAACCTGCATATGCAGTTACCAAAATGTTCTGTGTAGTTTCTAGTGATGGAAGGTACATGATGGCTGGTTTGCAGACACTGCAGTCCATTACAGAACAAGATAATTAAAATTACAAACTTTAAAAACACATGTAATTTCCTCAATGATTCTTAATGCCCTCTCTTGAGTCATTGCAGTCATTGTGTAAATATGTTATTATAGAGTTATGAGATGTGATCGTTACTTGATCCTCTCAAATTACTCTTCACTAAGTCAAGTTTGCTGTCACACGGTTCACTTACTGAAAATGCTCTGTCAGTCTGGTTTCACAGATACTAACAGCTACAAGACATTCGTGGTCCAAGTTAACAGCAGAAGTATAATACCTTTTTATTAATCATTTAGGAGATGGATAAGTACTATATTATTAAATATTGCAGATACTATTAAGTCACCGACCTAAAAAGACAACCTGAAATGATAAACCACATCTATATCTTACTTTTATACGAGAAACCAGAAAAGCAATTGGACACAAAGTAGAATTATGTCCCATAATAACAATGACCAAAGGACCTGCAACCAGGGTTTTCAACTTGCACTTAGGGTGGACAGATATACTTAATGGCTTATCATCACCAGAAAGCACTATTTGTATTTTGATATAAACTAAAAAATAATTGAAGGCACATGAATTTGAAATCCTCATTATAATAATCTATTCCTAAGTCTGTATTTTACTGGGTAGCAGACAAGTGTTCAACCCACATTACATGATGCTGAACTTAACTGCTTTATTCCCTCCCAGGTTTGTGGGGTTGTCTGTGTGCACACACATGCACACATTCTAATCTCTTTCTTCTTCTACCTATGCCTCAGTTTCATCTCCTGTAAACTCACAAGCTATTAATTGGAAAGTGTTAATTTTTATTTCAATTATAGTCTTTCTATTTCTACATTAAATATTGGCAGGTGTTAGACACCAATTCAACTTTTTCCTTTCCCTTCAGAATTTTCACTATTTTTCCTCCTGTAACTGAATAAGGTGATAAGATTTTTTATCAGAAATCACCTACTCTTCTTTTTATTTTTTCTTACCATACCATCTCTTATTTATGCATCTGCTATCTTATTTTTTTGCAGCGTTTTACAATTTATAAAGACTTTGTAGAGGTTTTCTGATTGAAATGATCAAAGGTCAAAAGACACAGGTAATAGGGCCTGACTTCTTATTCAACCCTTGCTATCACTGTAACACTGAAATCCAGTCCTGGGCACAAAACTAATGGGTTGCAGAAATGTAACATTTCACATCTCATTCTGAGTGAGGATCAGTTTACCTATTCAATTCTTTCTGCAGGCAGTCCCTAAACACAAGGATGGGTGGTCCATTTAATCCAGCACTGTGCCCCCGACAGTGGGAAGTAAGAGCAGCTGGTCTAGGGGAGGTACAGAACAGAGGAAACCTCTGTCACATTCCAGCTTGCAGCTCACAGACAAGCCAGCTGTGGTTCTTCGTGCTGATGAACACCTCACTTCTGAGAATTTTCTCAAAGGTGCTTTTAGTATCTTTCTGGCAGATCTTTCTGACATGCAAAATATCCCAGAAAAGTTGTTCCACAGTTTAATTATGCACAGCCTGAGAACTTCTTTTTGTCCTTAGTGGACTTCCAATGTAATGCAGTTTGCTTTTCCAGTTTCAGCAGTATGAAACTGGTTTGTAATACACAACAATGTTATGGCTGCCTGTCTCCTAGTCAGCCATGTTTCATGAGTCTCCTTCATATCCTCTAAAAATAATAATTCTCCAAATTACAATGGAATTCTGATTCAGCTGGGCTACATGGCAAACCAGCTCCGTGTTGGCAAATGTATGTAAATCAATCAGTTTCAGCAGAAGTGCTGACTCACAGACTTTACACATCATGTTATGTCACCAGTATCAGCACCACATTTCTCACTGCTTCCGACATTCTCCTGTAATGGCCACTCTGTTCACTTGGAAAAGCAAGAAAGATGAGCTGCCAAATTATACTTGCAACTCTTACCACAGTTTATGGAAAACTCCACAGATTCTCGTTTAGATCACCATGCTTTGTAGACAGACTTGAGCTTTATCACCCAAATAACCCTGAAGACTTGTGGTTTTGAGAAATTGAAGCTTTGCTCTGTATTAACTGTGACTTGTGTCCTTCCTTTCTCAGTCTCATGAGCAGCAGCTGAGGGAAAAGAGATCACTGAAGCCCTTTAATTACAGAGCCGGAACTGCACTGCTTTCATACTCCCAAAATAGCAAAGCTTACATAAAAACATTTCAGCAGCATGAAAATGCAGAATATTGGGAACAGCTAGCATGACAAAGATTCAGTAAAGGTAAACAAAAACTGCATTTAGACAACTTTTGGTGCAGACAATTCTCTAGTTAACAAGAGAAACAATCCCTCTCTTCATGGCAACTTTTCCCCCAAATCAAGCCTTTTGGGAACAAGTCATCTTCTTTAAAACCATGGATTATTGTTACTTGCATTGTACTAGTGCTGCTCATTGTACCAAAATAAAACATAGCTCCCATGGAAACCCAGAGCATCTTTTCTAAGTCACACCTCAGCAACAACAGAATTAAAAAAAACCAAGCAACAACAGCAACTGCAAAGCCTTAAGCAAAAGTACCCTGTTTTACTTTTCTGCTTAGGTCAAAGTGACTTAAACCCTGACATGGTTCAGTGTAGTACCAGATCATGTCAAACTAATGGAAATCAGGCAGGTTTAATGTAATGTCACTGAACAGAAGTTGAAATAAATAAAAGTTGGGTATATTTTCTATAAAATGAATACCTACTAGATGAGTTTTCTTTCTAATCTGTGCTAAACTAATGAAATTTAACTTTGACATATCTGAAGAGCAGATCAAAACAGAGGACTTATGTAAAGAGGCACTTTCCCCCCATGATTAACTTCTGAGCATCTGCCTTGGCATAGTACTAGTAGGGACTACTCTGCTGTAGTCATTACCATTGTAAAAGAACAAGTGGAGCTCCTGGACACTGTGGTAATTACAAATCCTATGGCACTTATTAAAAGTGTAAGAGCATTAACATCAGAGCTCTATTCAAATTCCCATTTTGGTGATTATCGTTAGCACAGTTTCGACCTTTTTCTGTTGCAGCTGGCTGTCAAATTTCTCATTTAACCTCCTGAAGACTAACTAGCAGGTTCATTGCTGTCGTCATCCTGTCACTGGTCATGTGCTACATGCAAAAACTTGCAAAAAATGGTTCATTTTTTAGTGGGAAATTTTGGATCAGTGTTTACCATCTACACTTTTTGGCAGCTTCCTTGGGGATTCTCTGTGTCTGGGAAAACACAATAAGATGCTCTCACCCCTGCCAGGTTCAGCAGAAAGGAAGGGAAAGACTTTATTATTGACATATGTCACATTCTTATACAATTCCCAACTCCACAAGGGATTGGAGAGCATGTCACTTCCTTCTCAATCCCACTGGAGAAGAAAGGTGCTCATCAAAGTTCTCTTATCCCAAAAGGAATGAAAAACAGAAAATACCGTTAAGTAAACAGTGGCTATTATTTACATGAAACTGTGAGAAAGAATTTCTGACCCCAAGGTTAAAAACAGAAGGCTTAGCAAAAACCAGGGCAACAATTCTCATCTGAAAAGGTAATGATTTAACACTGAGAACCTAGCTGCTGTCTCACGGTCCCCAAACCCAGCAGCACTGGGTCCTGCAGCCCAGCAGCGCAGCCTCCCCCTGTCCCTGTGTGCAGCTGCGGAGGCGGCAGGCAGTGCTCAGTCATCCCTCAGTGCCTGCCCCGTGGCTCCCCGTGTCCCGTGGCTCACAGAGCTGCCATCTGATACCAGACACACCCATGGCATCTGACTCCAGCTGCACCCTCCACACGGGCTGTGCTGTCCCCATATGGATATCTGGCACCTCCCTGCCACTGCTGCAGCGCTGAATCCACCACAGGGAGCGTTTAGGAGTATCAGTTACGTTTTACGGACACAAAGAAAACATCCCAGACATCCAAGCAGATAAGACCCCTTCATCAGCTGAATGTAGATAAACCCCAGCCCTTTCCTGGGCATTGAATGCAGCTGGCAGTGACTGTCACTCTCTGGTTGGAGGATGAGGAGTGCGGTCCTGGAACTGACTCTACAAATAACCATGAGCTGCTAAGGGTGAGGTCAACAACAACAATTCAAAGGAGTCAGACCACAACAAAAATTTGCTGCTGATGCTTTACATGCAAACACACAAAATACATAATAAGCCACCTCTAAGATATTATCAATCCCAATATGCACCTAGCTGCATTTTCAAGTTTTGGGTATTGCAGACTTCTGTCATCATCTCAAGAAGAGAGTTCCTGTATTTTGTTGAAATGGAGGAACCTGAAGGCACTTTCCCTCATAGAGAGAACTGCAATACTGAGTGTACTGCTAGGGGATAGCCTTTAAGTTGCTGCATCTCTACTTCAAGCTGAGAGAGCCAAACTGCATCTGACTCATTGCAGATGATGAGGAAAAAAAAATTTAGTGCTGTATCTCAGTTTCTTCGGAGATAGGCATCTGCTTTGGAGAATCAGTTAAAAATTGAGGCTTATACAGTGAGAAAACAATTCTGTTCTCCCCTCAAGGGAGCAAGAAGCTCACCTGTCTTTTCTCTCAAGATGCTGTTGTTTTTTCTAGGAGTCTCCTTCATTCTTCAGCATCTGCTCTGTTCCTGGCTGTGGAAGAGATTTCCTGGGATTTATACAGAAGTGGGGAGCTCTGTGTTGTAATTCCAAACACATAAGATATTCCATCCACATTTCCCCAGAAGCTGCATCCCTGGTTTTCATTCTCAGATTATTAAATATTACTCCAGACCAAACAAGAAAATATCAAAGGTGTGAAGGACATTCGCTAATTAAAATGCTAGAATAACATTAGCTTGATCCTGTCTGGGTTATCTTTGAGACCATCATCCAATATGATCTTCCTGCCCTCTTGTGAAGGTTTTACTGAAAGGAATAATTCCAGGTATCTTAATGTGTTTCGATTTATACATAATGGGTTTTTTTTCTGTAAGAAATGCTTTATCAAACATGAGTAATTAGGTTTAATGGAGAAAAAAGTGTATGAACTGTAATACTCTGTAATACAGAGGAGAACAGTTCTTATTTCTCGCATGCACTCTATGCCTCAAGCAAACTGTTCACCTTACCTGGAAGGTACAATTCCACTTCTGACCAGCAAGCAATCCGGCCACAGGCAGGGAACCATTCAAGTGTATTTGTGTGGCAGAAATTTAGTCCCATATAAGGAGCAGTAGGAACCTGTGGCCTCCCTGAATGACGACTGGGGAAGGAGCATGCAGAACTTACCTGTCTGATCAGAGCCTAAGCCTGAATGATGCTTTTAAGGTACCAGCAGAACAGATGGGAAGGCTGCCTGGGTCAGGATAGGAGCCAGCTTGTGAGTATAGCATAGAATCATTCAGGCTGTAAAAGATCCTTGAGTCCAAACACTAAGCATGTCCATATGTGCCACATCTTTGAGTCTCTTAAATACCTCCAGGATGGTGATTACACCATTTCCCTGGACAGTCTGTTCCAGTGCTTGATAACCCTTTCAGTGAAGAAATTTTTCCTATTATCCAATCTTATCATCCCCTGGCATAACTTGAGGCTATGTCCTCTTTTCTTGTCACTTGTTACCTGGGAGAAGAGACTCACTCCCACCTTGCTTCAACCTCTTTACAATTAGCGGTAGGGAGCAAGGTCACCCCTGAGCCTCTTTTTCTCCAGATAAACACCCCCAGCTCCCTCAGCTGCTCCTCATCACACTTGTGCTCCAGACCCTTCCCCAGCTCCACTGCCCTTCCCTGGATATGCTCCAGCCCCTCAATGTGTTTCTCGTAGTGAGGGGCCCAAAGTCAAACACAGGATTCGAGGTGTGGCCTCACCAGCACCAGGGTGATGATCACTGTCCTGGTCCTGCTGGCCACACTGTTGCTGATACAGGTCAGGATGCCACTGGCCTTGGCCAGCTGGGTGCTGACAGCTCGTGTTCAGCTCTCAGTTGACCAACACCCGTCAAAAAGCCATGTCATAGATATTAGAGAACTTGTTTTAATTCCATTTGGGTGAACCAGAGGAATAAGACCTGTATTCTTCTCATCATCTGGTGAACATCTTAACTTGGGTATTGCAGGATGAAGGGGAGGGGAATCCTGCTGATCGCTGTGGAAGTGGCACAGCTTGAAGTCTGCATGATAGAAACAAAAAATATTTTTCAGTAAATGCCACATAACTCATAAACCCCAGGGAATGTCCTGTGTCACACAGTACAATACCAGCCCACTGTGGGGCACACAGTGCATCACCAAGGGAAGGAGGGAGGAATTTATCCTTCGATTGTCTGGATGTTATTTGGTCTTATACAGTTACACTGTGCACAGCTCTGACTATACCTTGTACCCCACAGCACTGGATGATGAGTATCAGGGATATATGAGTTACATGCTATTCCTTAATTTTTTTAGCTGAAGAAAAATGAGACTAACTTGTTTTGGGAACAGCAATTTAGCTGAATTATATATATTTATAGAATTAGCTATTATATTATTTAAACACAGACACCTGTAGATGCATTAGTGAGCCAAGATTAAATGTATAAAGGAATAATCTATTTTACAGCACTGCACCTCTCTGCAGTATACTTTTGGATACTGCTTTGGTAATTAAAAACTTTATGAGCAGTTCATTGTAGGATAGTAAAAGTGTGTTAAAATCCATTAGCACAGATTGAATATATTCATGAAATGCTTCTTTGGTACAATAATGAAATTCAATTCACTTTTCCCCTCCTCCTTTTAGTAAGAAATTATTCCATTGGAAAGACAGAATAGATAGAGTAAATTGTGAATAAAATGCAATATAAATGAAAACAGTTATTTTAAACCAAGTCATGCAAGCTTTTCATTTATGCAGCAACTTTCATCTAATAAAAAAGTCTGTGCCATTCTTAACTCTTAGGGAAAAATCCCAGTAACATAGCAGATGTGAGCAAGATAAACTTTCACTCCCACAGAAGTAACTGGGAAGTAGCTATTGTGAATCCTATTACTACTAAAAAATTGTCATATTGGGAAATAAAGAATCTACACAATAGAATTCAATAACTTCTTTTTATGTTGTTGATTTCTTTCTTTGCTGATTTCATGTGCATTTTATAAGTCTGTTTCTTTTTCTCTTGCTCATGAACAGGCCAGAACAAACAAATAAAAAAAGCGTTCCTGGGAGAGTGATTCTAAAAGTAAAATATGGTGGTTCCTATCAGCAACATGGAAATACACATTTAGAAGGGAGAGGGCCACTGTAATGCAGACATTGTGGTTTGCACTCAGTTCAGAAAATTTCCTCAGATTTTAATAAGTGGTGGTCCTTTTAGAATCAGTGTCAACTGCTGCATACATCAGAACCAAAAGATAGATAAAATTAAGCCATGAAAGCCAGTTACAAAATCCTAAATGTCAACTGTTTTGTTTTCCTCAGAACTCAGGATCACATGTGTAGAATTTATGCTGACAAATTCCTTTGCAATTCTTTCCCAATAACCTGTAATGTCATATTTGTTTTTCATTATATGTTGCATACTCATTAATATGAAAATTAGAAGCTCAGAGGTCAAATAATATATCATGGCAATTTGGTATGAGATATTTGAAACCAAATGAGCATATAACAGCACTAGTATAAATATGTTATTATTAAGGCCGAGTAAAATTGGTATGTGAATAACGGTATGTGAATTGGTAGGTGAATAAAGGAATAGTTGCCTTCCCCTCTACTGAGGGCATAGATAGTTTTTCTTTTTAAAATAACTCTGATAAACTATGTAATTTTATTTTTCTTCCTGGACTCCTCTTTGTCGCCAAATCTGCTCTGAGGTATTCCACAGCTTTGCATTGATTTGTAGTTATGTAAATGTGTAGCCTTCTTTCCCAATGTTTCTGAAGGGTTTCTTCTCTCCCAGCCACAATGTCTTTCCTAGTTGAAGCAGATCATCTCCATCTGGATTCAGTTTGTGCTGGCAGAGCTGCTGGATCAGTCCCTCTGCAGACAATACTCAAAGTTACACCTGGAAGTGTGGCTAAACCTGTGTGGGGATTCACTATCTCAGGTCTAGCTGTCCTGTATCTTTCTTTCAGTGATGACAAACATGTAATTTATTGTCAGGCAACATTCAGCATTCACAGCTCTTATTTACTCATGGATTCCTGGGGAGAATATGCCATGTGCTTACTATAGAGGAAAACGCTTTAAAACAGGGTTGTAAGTGGAGGATAAAATGGTATTATTGTATCTAGAAGTGACCACTCTCAGAGATAAGTTTAATTTTATAACTGGCTGCCTCCAGTATTGTGAGCTCAGCTGAGGCTGTCCTGAGAAGGCATGATCCCAGAGGGGTTCAGCCCACAAGCCCCACAAAACTACCATGTGAGCAACCTCCTCTTTGCTTCAGATGACAGAAACTGTCCCCCATTCCCTTATCCTGCCTCCTGCACTGGCCAGTAACGAGCAGGTCCTTGTTTGAACATCAGCAAATGTGCACTGACAACATCAACAGACCAGGTATTGCCCACATTCCACAGAAGAGTGTTTGCCCTCTCCTCAGAGCAAAAGACAGACTGAAGCAATCTAAAATTCCAGTGCATTACAACAGTCTCTGAAAGAGTGTAGATATTAAACAGAAAGAAGATTTAAAGCCAGGGGTTCCCAGGTGCTCACTGCTGTTTGGTAGCTATCTGCAGATTAACACGGATAAGAATTGTTAACAAGATGAGCACTTTGGAGAAATCCCTGTAAGTGATACAGCTGCATTAATAATCATAAGGAAACTGTTGTGCATAGGAACACGGAGTTAAATTTCATTTTAGGCTTCAGAACATAGTGTAGCTGTGTTCTACATAGCTATTTCTGTACATTGCTATTCTGTTTCTGGTTAGCAGCTCGGAGAATAACACGGGAGACAGAACACACAGTTCTTCACATTTCATCACAACTTCAGAAAACTTCCTTGTGTCAATTTGTACAGTGTATTCTCCACCTACTAAAATTGCCATATATTAACAAAATACTAATTTAAAATGTAGTTGGAGGGGAAAAAAAGCTCAATTCTTCCCTGTATTACATCTTCAAGTCAAGCAGTTATATAGATAAATGAATAGGGTTGAATATCACCTGAACTGCTTACAGAAGCATCTTACTTCTGTGTCAAAAGCAAAGATTTAATTAAATTAATTCACTTTTCTAAAAGAAATAAACAGTAGATATCATATTTCCTAGTCTAATATATATGAAGCCAAAAGTGAGATGCCCCTGGGATTTGTTTCAAGAGACTCATGAAACTATTTGTTGCCCAAAACGTAAGAAATACGTAAATCACTTTTTACTTTGGATAAAATCATCCCTACTGCCAATTTAAAAGGCAGAATTAGCCCACGGAATTCTGAATTCTCAGCAGGAATACTGAGATAGAACAGATAAAATTAAATTTGCTGTAAGAGAGTTGTCAAAAGTGAACAGTGCTGTGCAGCACTGCGACTTAGCTTTTCATTATTAAAAATAGGCATTATAGATCTCCCTTTTTTTGGATAGCAGACTATCCATGAATCAATATTTGTTATTCATGAGAATTTGCTGAATACACAGGACAAAAAATTCATTAGTTCCTTAATTTCAATGTGTTCATTCTTTGCTATTAGCATTTTTTGTTTGCCCAAAAGTTTTTTCTTTTCTTTTCTTTTCTTTTTTTTTTGGTGGATGATATATTTGTCAAAAAGATAAGTCATGCAGTCCTAGTAGGAGCCTCTGGTGGCTAAACATCAGACTAAAATTGAATTTAGAAAGATTACCTCTTGGTTTTTAGCCCGCTGACAGAGAACACTGAGGATGTGTGGAATAATTTTAAAGGTTTTGAAAGGTAACCAAGGTGAAAAGCAAATCTATTTTTTTTGTAATTTTAAATTTGCCATTATAAACTTCTTATGGATTCAAATATTTTGTTTTATTTTCTAACGGAAGAAAACCTATGGGCAAACATATTGCAACCTAATATATAAGCAACAAAATTTTAATATGTTAATTAATTCACAGAAATATTTGAAAATATGGTTATATACTTAATTCATTTTGCTAGTTTAATTTTGACTCACTAAAAGCTAAATCATATTTTAATTTATTTTAACATTTTTTGGAAATTACTTCTTGCCTGCCTATTACGCTTAGAATACATTTTCAAGATATTCTAATTTCTTCAAATGAAAATGGCTTCTTTTAGAAGGCCTTTCCCTTTGCATTGTGACTGACCCTGGTGATTACAATAATTTCCCAGCATAAGTTGATAACTTTTATTTGTTCTTTACAAAAGCAGGCAGTCATGCGGGTAATGACAATGAAAGGTACTGTAGTAACTGTCATTAAGCATTACAAAAAGTTTTCATTAAAAATGTGTTTATTGTATTGTTTGAACAAAAGAAAAGCAGGCACAGAACAGTAAAACACCAAATATAGTTAATTTACCAATGGAGAAGTAGGATACAGAAGAGTGAATTTCGCTGTGGTAACCTAACTCTTACCCCACACTTTCTTCCAAGGTTTCAACAATAATAAATTAATTAAAGATGGTTAAAGAAATTAACTTCAGCATTGTTAAGAGTGGATGGAAATTTTACAGATTAACAATCATTGGATTTCTGCACTTAGGAATTTTTATTGGTAGGACAATCATAAACTGACTTAGAGAGTGTTGAATTACCAATCTTTTTCTCCAGAAGAAAAACAATCACTTCTTTTGAAAACGTCCATAAGTTGTAAGAATACAACTTCTAATATCTAATGAAAGCAGGCAATGCCACAGATGTAAACCACTGCTCTGTATGTTTTCCTGTCCTATAATCCACAGAGCAAGCTGTACCCTAACCAAGGAGAAAAGGAAAAAGACAAGATGAATAGAAGAGAAGGTGTGGAGCATTGCAGGAATACACCCTGGCTCTGTAAAACATCTTTTAGAGACAGAACTCAGTGAAATAGGACCTTCAAGAAATCTCTTACTGGTCTTGATAACCAAACTGCATGGGACTAATATCTTCAATTAAAATTTTAGATATGGAAATAAACTGTTGAACACAGTGTCAATAAAGCTTTTCAGCAGCTGATACCAGAAGCCTCTGATCATGCAAGGGGAAACTCCCATATTCCTGTGCATGGCTTAATCCCCTGTACAAGGCTTGAAAAATCATGAAACTTCAGATGGT
This sequence comes from Platysteira castanea, assembly GCA_013397175.1. NCBI lineage: Eukaryota > Metazoa > Chordata > Aves > Passeriformes > Platysteira > Platysteira castanea. The sequence goes on from VYXC01005144.1 coordinate 799,853, forward strand.
CCAAAACGTGTTCAGTTTGGGATTTTTTTTTTTTTAAATTCTCTTCAACCTTTAGATCTATTAACTGATAAAACTTATATGCTGTTTGTGAAGACCTATGTCTTTGGGCAGATGAAAGATTAATTCCTTCTGTTTTATTTGGGAAAGGACTTCACTATCTTCCTATCCAGCCAAGCTGAGGCCAAATCAAACATTAAAAAGAAAAACATTTCCAAAGTTCATATTTACCATCTTTTAAAAAATCCAAGACTGCCCTGTCTCACATTTTTGTTCTTTGAAATGGATTTTCAAGAGTGTTAGACACCCAAGTACAGTGATAGTTTTGAAGCAGTTGTAAAGCCCAGTGACCTTTCTCAGCATACCACACAGAAACTTGGTGAGATGCATGGGAAAGTTCCTTTTTCCTTCCTCCGGCTTCCTTTTATGTCCCCAAAGCAAATCTTCCATGTTGTGAATATTTAAGCGCATGAAGTATCATAGTCACAGCCCACATGAAATGGGAACAAGCATGGTCTGTAGCTATTACACTGCCAAATCAGTTCTGCCACACACAGCATAAGGGACAAGGGTGAACTCCACATTCTGCAGTAAGTACTGGAGCAGAATAAGTTTACCAAAATAAATATAACATTTAAGGATGTAGAACCAGCTGTTGTTTTAGGTACTGTCAAAACAACGCAGTGGCAAAAATGGTCTGTTAATGTCCAACTCCAATCTTAAATCTTTAAAATAGGTCTTTAGCACTTCTCCCCTCAGCAGGCATGGCTCTTCTGCTGTGTAACTCTCAAAGTCATGGCACTGCTTTCTGCTGAAATAATTAATGTGCCACAGCAAAGATAAGAAATGTTTCCTAGAAGCTAAAAGGATGCATTTTGCAAAAAGTGACAGACATTTCACTCTTGAATGCTGTCATCAAATGCATCATTGGGGCAGGGGAAAAATACAAGTACAATTTGTTCTACATAATGGTCCAAATGTGATTGCCACAAGTGCGTTTTCCTTTTTTTACAGAACAAACTTCTTTAATTCCAGGCTGGCTTTCTTACAGCAGCTGTTTTCCCAAAAGGCAGTTCTGTATACCTGAACCTGGTGTGGTTAAAATGTGCCTGCTGCCAGCACTCCAGGAAAAAGGCAGTCACTGGGGTACACTTCAGCTGAGTTGCCTCTCATCTGCCCAAGCCATATTTAGTGGTGCAGCTGCTGGTGTTCGTTGTGCTCACAACTCCTTGCTTAGAAAGGGATTAAAGAACTCTTTTTTGTACTTTTGCTGATTTTGTGTATCCCGGATATCTGATATTGACTGTTGTTTCATTTCAGGCCTTCAGCACTCTGTATATCCAGATTTGTCCTGGCATCTCCTGTCCCTGCATTTTGGTCCAGACCATTGTACTTCCAGAGATCACACGACTCCCCTGTGTTTTCAGCTGTGGGACTCTGTATCACCTTCCTTTTGGTGCCGATTTTTGTCATCTGTCCTCATAATTTCTTGAAGTAATGCCAGGACACACCAATAGCATACTAGTAGTAGCAAGCAATTTTTCTTCATGAAAAGATACATGAGAAAGAGGGAGGAGGGCAATAAGACAGAAAACGCAGAAATTATTGTTGAAAATTCGGGCTTGGAACTGAAATTGAATGAATAATTAAGCTGAATATTTGAAAATCTGCTTAAAATCAACATAACTGTGTTGAATTGTGCATGAACAATTCAGAAAAAAAGCTTATGATCTCACTGACCTTATACTACTGGTGAAATATTTTTTAAGCATGATTTGAATCCCCAAAAATAACCTACAAACATCCCTGAACCATCAGGAAACAAATTTTTCCCCAAACATTTTAACTTTTTAGCCTCTCTATAGCAAATTTTGAGTAAATAGAAATAAATAAAAACAGCAAAGTCAAATCTCATTACTGCAGCAAGTACATTTCACTACACTACTTCTGCACTATGTGATGAAACTTTATCCTTTCATCTTGCAGAAATTACTTGCTAGAACGCACTCTTTGATGAGAGCAGAGGATCATTTGGGAAATAAAAAACCCTCTGCCACTAATAAATTTTGCAAACTGTTTTCAAAAAGAAAAAAAAATCAACTTATTAAAATACAGACTTTGAAAACGAATGACATACAAGTCACATTTGCAGGTTCCTTTTAAAAGCAAACATTGATTTACTCATTACAAGCCGTAAATGATGTAAAACTGCCTACATATCACTGTAAGTTACCTAAGGTACGAATCTTCTTAGTTTTTCTGTACTGTGACACAGTAGACTCAAGATAACGCTAACCAAGCCTATGCCACTCTGGTACAGAAACTGAACACTGGGCAAGGATATTCTTGCAATGTAAAGTATTCTTGAAATAAGGAACATTCTCTTTAAGGATGCATTATTCCTTCCTCCAAGCATCCAGTTAAGCAGCTGCGTGCAAACCTTGAATCAGGCGAGGATGCAGAAAAAGGAATTTAAAGAAAGTAGTCAATTAGAGGTAAGAAGTAACCTTGAAGTGAAATAAAAAGCCAAAAGGATGTTAGAACTTCAAAAAAAAATCAGATGTCCTCTTCAATGTGTAAGTGAAAAAGATATTTGATCCTTTGTATATCCTTGAAGTGCCGTGGCTGAACGTAATGCTTTGCACTGTAATGCTTTGCACTGTAATGCTTCATTATTTCAAAGTGCTGTGTAAACATTAGGTAATAAAATCTCACAGTATCTCTGCCTTGTCTCCATGTTTTCTTGTCCAAGGACACACTCCAAGACACGCACTGCACCGGAACCCTTGTTTTCTAAACCATGACCATTTCTTTCACCTTACAGTGATTTTTAGCCTATCTCAAGTACATATCAGAAATGCCTGAGTTGTCAATAATAAACCACAGGTGACAAATAAATGTTTTTTATTGAAAGTATTATACAATATTTAAAACTCTATTTGCAATAGTGTGGGAGAGTTTGATCCATCAAAAAAGCACATTATTTTCTTTCTCCCCACCAGCATGTGCAAAATCAGAAATGCAGGGTGATAGGTGCATTGTTTTTGTGATGTTATTGATGTGCAAATATTCCATGTGACTCTACAGAGCAATGTGCTTCACTCTAGTTCACAGAGAAAACCACATACAGGTGAAGTCTAAATATATCAGCCTAAGTTGATTTGATTGCATAGAGCGTGAACTCAGGTGTGAAACTGGAGAGACAAATGCTGAAAATCAAAGTTCCAAACTCTGCAAGGAAGCAGCTCAGTATACAGCCCAGTTCTGAAAAGTTGCTATGTCTATTTCAGTGGATTCGGTTTTTCTAGCTAACTTAAAGCCAGGGAAGCAGGTCTGAATAATAAGTTTGCTTTGCAGAACATAGGTAGCACAGTGTGCTAAGGCATGGCTAATCCTGAGAAAGACTACAGAAATCATTTCTCTCTTTCTTAATCCCTCTTATATGAATATTTCTGATGTTCAAATATTACTATATTGAAAAGAACTGCTGTGTTTGCTGTATTTGTCATATAATGATATCTTTTGACTTAGGTGCACGTGGCCTCAGGCTTTATTAGGCAACTATACAGGTATTTGTGGGCTGTGGGAGTGTGGGGTAGTTCCTCATGGGAAAGCATTGCAGCATCAGCTTTGTCCCATCTCATCTGAGTCTCTTTCATGGCGAAGGTTTTCTGTAGTGATAGTCCTCATGATTCCCTGTGGTGAATCACCAGGTAGCCACCATTCTTGTAGCCACTTGCTGGAGAGGGAGCAAGGACTGAGCTGATGCATGGTAAAAACCAGATCTTGCCCCACTGAAGTGCTAGGGTTAAGGCAGGTGAGTGTGTGAGCACAGCTCCTGAGAGGAGTCAGTGGGCACGGCAGGGTGTGCAAAGTGCTTGTCTTAGGATAGAAACACATCTGCAGACTGACAAATACTTACATGTGACACAAAAATAGGAATTAAGCATGGCCAAAGTACCTGCAGGCCTCCTGCAATACCCAGCAGCTGGGAGAGGGCTGCAGATTCCCTGGACAAGTTTGGGTTCAAGTGGCTCTTTCATCCTTGGTCATCCCTATGGCCAGGGTAGGAGACTGACAAAAGGCCACTTCCTCACTCTAGAGAAACCCTCACACTGCCTTGTACCCTCACAGTGTCATTCCAGGGCAGAAACAGAGTAAATCCCAGTCCTGTGTGTGAGGTTGTGCGTACAAGCACATGAAAGAGAAAGAGATGCATATTTACATACACATATATGCACACACTTAAAAACATTATTTCAATATTAACAGACAGTCCACAATTTAGTGAAGTACTCTGCATCATGCTAGATTAAAAATCCCCCTTTTATAAACTAGGAGAGAGACACTCTAGTGGGATTTTTCTGAGAGAAACATCATTAAAGGCTAATAGGAACTTAGACCTCAAGACCTCAAAGAGAAAAGAAATTGGAATTTCAGCATTGAGAATAGTCAAGAGAGAAGAAAATAGATTGAAAAAAAATAGAATATAAAACATTCAGCTTTTTCTCAGTACTCATCCAAGCTACTGCATACAAAGCATGTGGAATGTAGGTCAGAATTCCTCAACATGTAGAATTGCTATTTTCTTCTTAGTACATTTTTGTTACTTTCTTTGTTTCATTTTCCTTGCATTTCATCTGAATATTTTTCCAAGTACAACTCTTAGGAGATGTCATTGCATATTGTGGTGGGTTGACCAAAGCTTCTCTGCCACTCTCCTCCGCAGTTGGACAGGGTAGAAAAAATATGCTGAAAGACTTGTGAGTTAAGACAAGGACAAGGAGAGATCATTCACCAGTTACCATCACAGGAAAAACAGGCTTGACTCAAGGAAATTAATTTAATTTATTACCAATCAAATCAGAGCAGGATAATGAGAATAAAATGAAATCTTAAAAACATCTTCTCCACACCATTCTCTTCTCCCTGGACTCAACTTCACTCCTGAATTCTCTACCTCTTCCCCCTCAGCAGTGCAAGCAAACGGGAAATGGGGGCTGCGGTCAGTTCATCACACGTGGTCTCTGCTGCTCCTTACTCCTCAGAGGGAGGACTCCTCACACTCTTCCTCTGCTCCAGTATGGGGTTCACCCCACAGGAGAGGGTCTCCACCAGCCTCTCCAACATGAGTCCTTCCCATGGGCTGCAGTCCCTCACCGCTCCACAGTGGGTCCTTCCCATAGGGTGCAGTCCTTCAGGAGAAAACTGCTCCAGCGTGGGTCCCTTGCAGGCCCACAGGTCCTGCCAGCAAACCTGCTCCAGCATGGACTTCCCATGGGGTCACAGCATCCTTCAGGCTCCTGCCTGCCCCTGGTGGATGCCAGCTCCCCCATGGATGTCCATGGGCTGCAGGGGCACAGCTGCCTCACCATGGGCTGCACCACGGGCAGCAGGGAAGTCTCAGCTGTGGTGCCTGGAGCACCTCCTGCCCCTCCTTCCTCTCTGACCTGAGGCTCTTCAGGGCTGTTGCTCTTATGTATTCTCCTCTCTCCAGCTTCAACTCAGCAGGGTTTTTTCGCCTTTTTTAAATACATTGCCCCAGAGTTGCTCCCACATCACTGATAGGCTTGTCCTTGGCCAGCATCAGCTCTGCCTTGGAACTGGCTGGTGTTGGCTTTGTTGGACACGGAGCAAGCTCCTGGCAACTTCTCAGAGAATCCATTTCAATAGCACCCCTGCTGTGAAAACTTTGTAATGCAAACTCAGCACACATATAGATAGAAGTTATCAGTGACATTTCCTATGAACACGGGTATTTTCTAAAGAAATATATTCATAAGTATATAATATTTATAGTATATACTGACATATAATTAAATTTCTAGAAATATATCATAATCATTACTAATATATTTAAAGTACATATCATATTTAAAATAAAATATAATTATAAAACTTATAGATAAAAATATCTATAAATCTTCAAAAACTGTAACAGAGAGAAGGACATTTTTGGGAGGAGGAAAGCAGGCATGCAATAGTGAAAGAAAACATTAATTAAACTTTTTAATGCAGTAAACGGAGGACCTTTTTTCAAACTAATTTTGAAAAAATCTGCATCTCCACTTTCAGAAGAGTTTTACTAACTGATAACATTTAAGGGCCTGTATCATGAACTGTATGTTAGACCACCACAAACTTTCAGAGCTTTGCCCCTTACTGAAGGTTCAAACTATCCTTAAAATAAAAAATTGTTTTGGCAAGGTTTACATATTAATAGGTCTTCTGTTAGTTTCCTGAGGGTGGCCTTTTAGGGTTTTTGCAAAGCTGGCCATATTTACCATGTCCTTTGGACCATGCACCCCTCTGAACTGCTGCGCATCTCCCTGATGCTTCTGCAGAATGCAAATGGCTTCTGCTGGTTACCATGGGGACATGAGCAAGGACCATGAGATGCATAGCAACAATGCTCCTATTTTTGCCATTTTTGCTTCATGACAAGGAAAGAGAAGCTCTAACATGTCCTAGAGTTTTTCCTTTCTGTTTATTTATTTTTTTTTCTTCACCTGCACACATACACAAAACACTTGCTCCATTTTAGCTAACACATCATAGACACAGGTTGGGTCTTTAAAGCTAAGCCTGAAGTCAGATTAGTTTATCTTAATCTCCCTAAAGGAACAACAGGAAATTATTACAAGAACTATTATATTTTCGAAGTATAAACTTCTTCCGTAATCTTGAGTCAGTAAAAGATATCTGAATTATGATGTTTTTTTACAAAAGTAAGAAAAAACTCAAACTTGAGATAAAATAAAATATACATACACATATACATACCTTGAGAGAGAGAGAAATCTAGTCTTTAAAAGAACAAGAACTAGTCTACAATAGAGTTAGAAAAATTGGACGAACACCAGTGAACAGGTCAAGGATTGTGGTTTTGATCTAGGGCTCTTTTTACAGAAGTTACAACACTCTGGTTATTAAAAAAAAAAATAAAAAAGGTAACTGTTAGCTTAATATTTTAAGAGACAACTTAACAACTGTAGTCCCAAGATTCTGCTTCTCACTCCTGTCCTCTCCCTTTTATTAAACTTACTCTTCTCCCTGTAAGGGCCTTTCTATATCAGTAGAAATGCATTTAAGCATTGTTAAAATGACAGTTTTCTGGATGGATAAGTAATTGAGTAACAAGACAGAAATCAATGTTGCTTAGTCATATGCTATTTCTTCATTCTTTTATATAATTAGTATGAAAACTTTGATTTTACTAGATATCATTTTAATAGGTAGATCTAATTATGTTCTCAAAGGATAAAGATGATGAAGACTTAAGCTCTGCTGGTGTGACAATTCAAGCTGTCAGGCTGCCACAGCCTGCTCTGCTCGTGGTTCCTCCTCCGCTGAATCCTTAGATGAACAAATGCTCTGTCATTGCTCTATTTTGGTGCCACTACTCAGCTGGTAACATTTTATAAAAACATTTCATTCTCCAAGAGCTATATTGTTCTAGAAGTCTTGCAGACACAAAAGCAATAAGTAACTAATTAGGTCAGCAAGAAGACATGGCAACTTGCAACTGCCTACATGATGACATCGATGTAGAAATACCTTCACTTGTGATTTCTAGGGCAGCAGGAGTTGGTTTAGCAAAAGAAACAATCCTCTCTTTGTGCTTGGAGAACTGAACAGAAGATACAGCAGGCACCTGAGGCACAGACTCACAATTTCCTACGAAGGAGTGCTTTGGTTCTGGATATTATCCCCAGAATACAGGCCCTTGGGCATCATCCTCTCTCCTGTATGATGGGGCAGGGCTCCTGTCCCAGCAGACAAGTACCACCAGGCAAGAGACTCAGGCTTGCAAAGATGTGGTGTGCACAAGGGGCTAAATCGTGTGGATAAATCATGTCAGAGCAAATCTGAATTTTTTCTTCTCATAATGTGTGATTAATACTCAGCACCTGGAATACACTGCTGTAGTCCTGCTGCAGAAGCTGTTTCTGATTATTTATTAGGGCCCATCTAGAGCTATGGACATTGAATAGGCCCAGAAGTAACCACAGATTTGTAGCTGTCTGTGCCAAATTTTAGGATTGAATCAGTCTTCCACTACAATCTTACACCACTCATCCCTGTCCCTCCCTTTACACCTTCAGCAGCCATCCAGGAGGTCCCTGGCCAGCAAGGAGCTGATGGAAATTTCCAAGGCCAACCAAGGAAGACCTCAGCTGTGCAGCTCCCAGGAAACCAACAGCTTTCAGCATCTCAAACACACTTTTCCAATTAAAATGCTTTCCTTCCCCATGCTCTTGGTCTTTATCTCGCTGTCCTTGTGAGTGGGAGATTAAGCTCTGGAAGTGGAATCCAGATGAAAATCTGCAATTATCAAGGGGGATAGGGTCAAACAGCAAATGGAACAATGGAAATTAATCTGATACTCTTGGACAATGCAGTTTGATTGCAGTTATATGAATGCCAGTAAACTATGCATACATGGCAGATTTTCCACCTATTTATTTAAATAAGAGCTACATTTATGATATCCCATAGAGGATCATAAATATTCAAGGACCTAAATTTTCATTAGTACACTAGCAAGTAAATTTTCAAAGTGATGCATAGGGATTTAACTGCATGAGTGCCATTAATGTCACTACTTTGAAAATTTACTTCCCATGAACTTCTAGAGCATGAGGAAAAAAATGAAAAAAGACTCTCATAATTTTAAGAAGAAGACAAGAAAAAGCTTGTCATCACTTTGGCACTCCGGTACTTTAATTGGTAAAGAATAATTTAAATCATATCTTCAGAAGTAAGCTCCATTTTAGGCACAGACACAGATGGTGACATTCCATCAAGAGTTTTTGCTGCACATTATTAGACAATGTACTAATAGGCCTTTTACTTTCCTGTAGATATTAAGAGTAGGCCAATTCTGCATCACTTCTGGGAGAAGTTTAATGGGAGTTCTTGGTCACGAAATTAGCAATCAGACTCTGTATTTAGGATCTGAAATTTAAAACTCTGGAGTGTTTTGGTTTTTTTTAACTTTTGAGACCTCAGTTCCCCTTGGGCCAGCTATTAAATTACATTAATATAACTAGAAAATTCTTTCTTTTTCGTATGAAAAAATAATTATTATTTTATGGGTAGCAGAATTTTAATTCAATAAAGAGTAATATTTTTTGTCATGCATAGCATTATTAATCTGCTTTCTCTTTCTCTGATATAGACTGAAAACAAACTTTATATTCATGCTGCATTTTTCTATTATGTCCATAACAGAACATATGAGATCAATCAGAGTATTGCTAAATACATATAGTTTTCTTCAAAGAATGCATCAGAGATTGTGGAAATTCATGCATCATTGTTAATTTTGTATTTCAGCTGTGAGGAACAAGGAAAACCATGGGAGAATGCCTTACTTTGAGGTTATAAACTTTCAGACTCAAGAGATTAAGAGGGGAGCGTGGTCACCAACCTACACTTTGTGTGGGCATCCCTAGAGAAAAGACCCAAGCTGAATGGATATTCCGGGTCTGATTTCAGTGTGTGGACATGGGTGAAACTTCAAATTCACAGCTGCTGGTTGGCTTGAGCATGGGGCCTTGTTGATAGAAAGAGCAAATAAAGACGATGCAGACACCTCCAAGAGGTGTTTCTTTGCCCCAGTCTCTACTGCAGAGGAGGAGTGGCTTTACAGCTTGCTTTGCCTGCCAGTGAGGATGATGAGTGGTGATGACTGAGCTACCGTAGGGAAAGACGCTGAAAGAAACTGATAATTGAAAAGCTTCAAGTCAACAGGCCTAAAGGACAGACATCACTGAATTCAAAATCTTGACAGGGCAGAGCAGCTAACAAACTGCACAGGCTTTAATTAAAAGTTCTTACTATATCAGTAACTTAGAGAGTGGCAATGTTTGTATCTCTAATTAAAAAGGCTTCATAAGTGATCCAAGACGTTACAGATGAATAAACATTGCATCTATATCAGGAAAGTAAAACAATAAACACCTGAAAGACCAGGATGTGATGAAGCCTAGCCTGCTGAGTTTTCTGAGGAGTCTCACTGATATGCTAAAATTCAGTGAGTGTCTCCAAAGCAAGAGATAGCAACCAGTTTATTCAGTCCTCTGACAAGGTCCTGCACAGGAAATTAGTAAGGAAAGTAAATATTTGTGAACTAAAGTATTACTGTGGATCAAAACTGTCTAAGAGACAGAAGACAAAGACTAGAATTAAACTTCCAGTTTTTGCTGGGGGAAAACATAGACTGCCTCAAGATCACACCCTGAGAGCAAGGTTTTCTGGCATAGTCATGCTTTGGAGTAGCAAAGTAAGCAGGTTGCAGAAGCTGTGTAGGTTTTGGATGTGCAGAGTGGACTTCAGGGAGAAGTGGGGAACTTCAGTGAGACCAAACACTGAGCTCATAGAAGCTGTCAACAGGTTCAATACATTTGAAGCACAGAAAATATTCACCTGGGGAAAAAAAAATTTAGATTCCTCCTGTATTTCAAACAATATTAAATAATTTTCCTCCTGCTTCAGGGAGGAAGAATGCAAATGCAAGGAAAATGAGAAATGGCATATTATAAATGGATAAGTGGAAATATCTGTTCAGAGTATTTTCAGCAGACTGTGGAACTCATTGCTGCTGCAAGTCATCAAGGCTGGGAATTTAAAGAGACTCTGACTTGCATTTTACAAAAACCAGAAATTAATGCTCGTACAGAATTATAATGACTAATACTAAGAAAAAGGAAGCAAAGGGATGAAAGGGATTTAACCTTATGTTGGCTTGCACTTGTCTTTGAACTAGTAAATCTGTCAGTGGTTGGGTTTTACATTCTTCACAGTGGTAACTAGTTCTGCAAACAGACTGTTGTTTCCTGATCTAAAAAATACTTTCTGCAATCTAAATTTTTTTCAGCTTCTCTTCTGGTTCCTCAGATTCAAGTTGTAGAAGAGTGAGGGGCAAAGTCAAAAGAGTTCAGAGAGTTAAGAGAGGCCTTAATTTTTTTTGCTTTTTTCACTGTCTACTGAAGGACATTCAGCACTTGCCATCACCAGTGCAACCACAACAGCAAGTGGGGAGTGGAAGAATTTTAAATTTGATTGCAGAAGCAATAGAAATATTACCAAGAGATAATAAAAAAATATTGTAAGGGAGAAACCAGTGCCCAGTGAAAGCTGAAATGTTTGAACATCGAACAATGAAAGTGCAAATTATGACAGGGAAGGACCCAAGACTTGGCAAAATGTATAATTAAAATGTCCCCAAGATAATGATAAATAGTTAGATAGTTTGGGACAAGAAAGTGAGTCTGGAGATAGGCAGAAATACAGCCATTAGAAACCAAGTCTTTAATAGTTTGTTCTCACATGTGTCTTTGGAACCTTGATTTATTTCATTTCCCTGTGCCTGATTGACCCCTGAATTCTCCTTTTCCTCTCTATTCCTTCTATCTGGAGCTTGTGACAAGTGTGGTAGGTGCTTCAATAAATATGAGCTACAAACCTGTGCCTGTTTTTCTCCCTCACAGAGTGACTAGCACATTTCAGGAGCCCAAACCTGGGGAAGATAGGGAAAATCAAAAGAAGTTTTAAATGTATGCAGAGGGAATCAGAAATGTCCTAGACAAGCAAAGGAAAATTTCCTAACATTAATCTACACAGCAAAGAAGATTATTTTGCCAGTTTAGTTTTAAGTGCAAAATCTTTCATACACCTCCAGAGAGGCTCTTTACTGGCAGAACAGTAATATAAAGATTCTAATGTGTCAAATCAAAATGTCACTCCCCTCCCCCTTATATAGATTCATCTCTCTCCTCTCTTTGTCTGTCTCCCTCTTCATGCTCCAAGTTTAATCTGCAGTTTGACTTCAAATGCAATAATTCACTAGCTCTAGGCATGTGCTTAAAGGACTATGTATAATTGTAATTCTGAAGAGATTAATACCTTATATTGATCCCCTATTTCTTCATCTGTCTTGACAGCATGTAGTAATTTTTAAGAAAAGGAAAAGTGATTTGTTTTCAAACGGGTCATGGTTTATTGCCTATTCATACAGTTGTTAGAACTCCTGTATTCTCCTAAAATCAGCGTGGTAGAGAATGCAGAGTAAATATGTGTTTAGATTTATTGGTTACAGTTGAGAGCATATGGGAAAAGCATACTCTAGAAGGAAAGCCTGCAGAAGCATCTGTTGATTTGAAAAGACAGGTTTTCTCTAGAAATAGTCCTTGCTGTGCACATACATTTTTTGTCTCAGTTCAATGGCTACATTTTACAGACAACGTGGATGTATTCATACCCTAAACTGAGATGGTGTTTCTTAATTGTTTTGAATATATTGCATGTCCTAACAGAAGTGAACTACATTTTTGTCTGATAAACAGTTTTTATCTTTGAGGTAATTTATCTGGCCATTAGATTAGTGTTTTTTTTTTTTAAAGAAACACTTTAATTGGAAAGGCAAAGCTAATATGACAAACAGGCTTCATTATATTCTTCAGGGTGTAAAGAAAGAGATTATCTAAAAAAATAAGCGACTTCTGCAGATACTTGCATGTGCTTGGTTTAAATATGCCCAAAAAGTAGACTCCATAGCGTGAAATTAGGAACTCTACAAACCCTTACAGGAAGCACTTTCCAAAAGAATTGCCTCAATTCTGTGAAATGCCAACTACTTGCAACTCCCGTCTATTTAAATGACAACTTATGTGGCTCCTTGCAGTGTGTCTAAGTCTTTATCACACAAATAAAAAAAGGCTCTTTTATTACATATGATGTATCTGCACTGTTTTTGTAAAATTATGTACCTCAGACTTCAACGAAGAAAGACGCTTTTAAAAGCACAAACATACATAACACTGCAAGTTTGATATGGATGATTCCAGAGCTAGAGAATTTAGGAATTTTTTAGTAGATCTAGGCATATAAATAAAAGTGGTCACCACTTAAAACAGTCTGCTTAATCTTTATAGAGATGCAAGAGAAAACCCATTATTTGAAGAAAAAAAAATGTAAGTGCAATAAGGAAAATATTCATATTGCTGTAATATGAAGAAGCAAATAACTTCGATGAAAATGACAATATACAATCTTGCACTGCATTCAAAATTCTCTCAGCCAGTCCATAAATAGCTTTCTCTATGTGCATTTAAAGTGAATTTTTGGAGCTCTATTGCACTGATTGTTAATACCAACCTCTTGACTATGTGTTTTGTACTAAATGAATCCACCCTTTAGTTATGATATGGAGGCAATATGATTTTGGGCCACAATTTATGCATAGAAAATCTATGCATAATACTGCTAGCTCAAGTTATATTCAGAAAATAACATAATTTGAAATATCTTTGGTTTTGTAAATTTAAATTAGAAGCTTGTGAAGTTTTCCAGTCAACATGATATTTGCAGAAGGATAGGAAAAAAGTATACATATTGTTGGCTGGCACAGGCTGTGTCTGCATTAGCATTTTGGACCATTTTGCAGAGCAATTCAGGCACAAGAGAACTCGATTTCTTTCAGATGGAATTGGGCAGGGAACCCTGATTCAGGTGCAGGTTTAATGCACTACAAACCCTAATGGGCCTAAACCAATGATATGGGCTCAGGACATTTCCAAACCACATACGTGGTGAGGGCATTCAGTTCTGCAGACCAGGCTAAATGTAACCTACAGTAAAATGTGCAAATTGAATATAATATTGGGGCTCCAGCAGCAACTGCTTTGATCTAATGCTATGCTCCTGCTGAGCTACCCACTTGCTAATGGAGGCACAGCCTTGTGTGTGCTTTCAGATCATCAGTGGTGTCCCTATTAAGGCCAGAAGCATAGATCAAATGAAAATAACAGACTCAGAATTAATCAAAAACTTTCATAGTTTTAGTCACCTTTTTCTTTTCATTAAAACTTCATGGTGGCAAGGCCAGGTATAATTAATGAAGAAGTCTTTTCTCTGCCAGGATTATTCTGAGGTATAAGCCTGATTAGTTTTCACTCATTCTTTGACTCATTTCGTGTTAGCTATATAGAGCTAATGTCAAAAAATTAGCTGTTATTCCTTTCCATTGAAAAACTGAACTACTGAGATGAGAAAGCATAGATTATCCAGTCTGGGAAATTTACATTCAGTGAAGTGTTTTATTACCAAAAGAAAGGAGGGAATGTGGTTTTAAGAAAGTATTAATATGAATTTTGCTATTGTTCCCACATTGCAAGTTTAAATGAGAATGACAAAATTTGGCACAGAAACTTTTCAATGCAACAGTGAACTGAAAACCTTTTCCATACAAGCCAATGGGTACTACAAAAATAGGAGAAAAAAAAAGATGTCCTGAGGCAGTAAATTAGATTTTTCTGCATGTTTGTTTTCTGTACAGAACATTTCCAGTGTCTATACATGAGGCTTTTAAACATTAAAGTACTGCAAACCCCATTATAAGCATTATTGTGTACATTTTCAAAAGATAAATTCCTAGATGATAAAAGCCTGACTTTTTGTTTCTAATTTCACTTCATGTGTGACTTGCTGAGGTGATATGAACTGGGGAACTAAATAACACAAATGCTCATAGTGACTGACTTTTGTTAGCTTCTACTCTCCATCTACAGTTTCATTCACGCTCTTTTCCAGGTCTGTCTGTAGAACACCACGAATACTTTTGCAGCACAAATACAAGTTTTACTTCCTAGTCCTTTCCATCTTAGATGTGTCCAGCTCAGATGTGTCCACCTCAGCCTCTGGCAGCAGAATCAAAGTTTCTCAGCTGGCCCTATAGCTCTGTGCCCAGTCTGCCTCCCTGTAACTTTACAGCTACACATTGCATTACTCCATTGATTTATATCCATCTTCTGTATTTCTGCAGGAACCTTCGTGCAGAAGGGAGTCAACTCTTCCTTCCTTTCCCAGGCACGCTACCACATCTGTCTTTCATTTCAGAAGTTTCACACTGCTGAGAAAGCATTTATGGCTATTTCTGGCCAGCTGCCCACTATGCTTTTAGGGGACTTGTTTATTTTGTAAAAGAAAAAAATTATCCTAAGTACTAAAGTCATACAGAAGCGACAGAAATTTCAGAAATAGCAAATACTGTTTCACTTGTTAATTTAAAGAAAATAAATTGCAAAACCTGTGCAAACCCAAATTCCCTGTGTTTTGTATCTCAGAGTTCCAAGAATTTGGAAGTAACCTTGGAATGATTTACAAACTGCTGAAACCCACATGGTAGCTGAGGGAGGAGACTGCACAGTTATGCTGAGAGAGGTTTAGAGCTGAATTAAGGTGCATTGCAAAAAAAAGGTGGATAAAAAATTTCCTTCCTTGGGCATAATCAGATCTGGGTTAGTCAGATTAACATCTGTGCTTCTTTTCAAGGCTTTGTCTCAAAAAAAAAAAAAAAAAA
>VYXC01005144.1:815226-836829 GCA_013397175.1 Platysteira castanea
CAAGAAAACTAGATGAAAGCTTTATGCTAAATGTAGTATGAGGTGTTAGTTATTTTATCAGCTCCCAACTTTGTACAACAAATGCTAAAGTGATAGGCTATCCAGAAGCAGTGGAATTTAGTGTAAACTTTAATGTATGAAAATGAATCAGAAAACCTAAATTCTCCTCCTAGTCTTGCTCGGTAGTTTTGGCAAAATTATTTCTTTGCTTCTCTGTGTTTTGAGCATTGTGTAAGTGCTGGTGAATACTAGTAATAGGAAGGAACAGTAGCAAGATTCCTGAAATACAGTGGGAGAAAAAGATGTTTTACTTTCCTCCATACAGGGGGAGAACACAATCTGAACTTCAAGATTCTCCAGAGAAAGAGGGGGGAAAATATTCCTATAAACCTTTGAAATAAATCCTGTAAAAATGCACAGCACATGTTTAAGCCATATTTAATGGTATTAGATATATATTTTTAGATAGCCTTTTACATAAAAAAAATTATTTATTTTTTAAATTACTGTAACCTAATCACATAAATATGTGCAAGGAAATGTGCCATAGCTATTGACTAGGAGAGCCATAGCTGAATAATAGCCACTCCAGGTTAAAGTCAGCCTTTTCACCAAACTTTTTCTTCTCAAAACTCTGCCTTTCTTTTGCATCTTGGCCTATGCAGGCCACAGGCTGCAGGGGTAATTATTCAAAGTGCAATGTGCCTCCCTTATTTAGAAATCATTCATGTTCTAAACCTTTAGGGGGATGCACTGAAGCTTAACATGTGTCACAGCAGCCAAACAAACATATTGTCAGATCTGCTGTCAGGACCACCTGCAAGCAAATTGATAGCTCATTTTCTCAACCAGGCTTCTAAGGTGAGCCTCATGTTTTCTGGGGTCTTTTTTCATGATTTTAAGAAGCTAATTTTCTTTGCTTTTCTTAAATGACATGGTCAGAGACACAATAAACAGGTTAAAAGTTATGTGCTTGATTCTAATTTATATTAGAGTAAATTCTGATATTTTGACAGCTAGCATATGTGATATCTCTTATGATATCAAAGTGACTGTGGCAAATTGTGCAGGAATACACATACTTTAGCAAAGACCAATTGAACAAAAGACTTGTAGCTCGGAATACTCAGTGTCTCCTTCAGTAGTTGCAGGGATCTCTGGAATTCCCTAAGTCCTGCATTTGAGGGAAAGCCACAATCAAAGCAGATGGTTTCTGTCTGAAAGACATAGAATATTTTATCTATCACTCAATTAAATAAGGAAAAAGGAAAAAAAGAAAAAAAGAAAAGGGCTTTTCTCACCCTGCTGGAACAAAATGGTTTTTCAAGTTCTCAATTCAGGAGCAAACAAGAAAAAAAACGAAAAGGCTTTCTGCATCTTCTACATATTCTCACCGTAATTAAGATACTCTAAGCTGCTCTTCTATTAGGGCAGCCATTTTTTACTCATTTTATATGTGAAAAAAGAACATATGGCATTGGAGGTGATAAGCCGCATTTTTTCATCTTCAGACCAAGTGAAGCTACACATTAATTGAAAAGGAAAGAGACCAACCAACAACAGGCAGCTGAGAAAGTATCTCTAAAGCAGGAGCTGTTAGGCCATGACCTCAGCAGCCAAGAATAAATCCATAGGAGGGTGAACACCAAGTGCTATGACCTGCAGGTCCAGAACATAAATCACAGCTATACGAGACCTCACTTGAAGCCAGTGAGCTATGGTCAGTGGAGTTAAACTCTTTTCTTTGCTCTGTAAGGGTTAGCAATGGAACAAAACTAAAGGAGGATGAAGCTATACGAGTTGAAGTTTTGAGATTAGATTTCTGAAACTGTGTATTTATTTACAGGAATTTATCAGAGTGGCTGATTGCTTTTCTCCTGTTTTAAAGTGAATAGTAGTCATTTCCTATCTCAAGGTAAGAAAGTGACCTCACCATCTTACAGGCTTGTGGGACTGACACTGTTAGAAAAGCTCTTTAATTGTTAGGTTTCTTTTTCTTTTTCTTTTTTTTTTTTTTTCCTTTTTCCTCCAATCAGTGAAGCAAAAGTTACAGACAAAAAGGCCCTCTGAAATTTTGGAAGCTGCAAAGTCTTCACAACTGCTTGGAAAGAAGTGAGAACAGAGTAAAGCAGAATAAAGAAGTTTTTCTTATATATTAGTCAGCAAAGAATAGCCTATCTCTAGGGCTCCCAGTTTTCTGGTACTGTGACAATTTTATAACTCCAGTGAGACAGCAAATATGACAGCATGGTAAAAATGGCTCTGTTGAAGCAGTTTGTGCATGAGAGAGATTCTCTGCCTTCAGGAGACCCGGGAGATGCTCTCAGCTGCATGCAGTACGCACACCCAGAGGTTTCCTCTCAACTTTCATCTCTAAATCATGGGGAGTCCTGCTGCAGTTTTGTCAGCCCTGGTGTCCCTGCACGGCTTGCCTGCTGCCTTCAGGCAGTCTGGCTCCCAGCTGAGATTTGCTAATGACATCTAAGGGAGATGCTGAAAGTGCTGGCAGAGCGATGTGTGTGGGGAAAGGGCTGAACACAGACACCTTCATGGAGGTTTTCCATAGAGTCAGGCAGGAACAAAACAGAGTCCTCATTTCCACCGTATGAGGAAACAAAACACAAAGCAGATGAGATTCTCTCTGCGTTTTCTGTAGGCAGGGCAGAGGAAAGAAAGGCCTTGCAGAACACCACAGGCCACAGGACCACAGGTCAGGACAACGCAGTGGTTCTGTGCAGGGGCTCTGTTGCAAGGCTCAACACTGAACTGCTGCAGCCCACGAAGCTGGCCAAGCCACACTGTCTGAATGTCATGCCATGATCTGTTCCTCCTGCCTGTCAGCTGAGGGATCCTGCAGCCATCTGGCTTGACTGTCTCAGGCTGTGGCGACTGCCTGTCCTACAGGCATTACGGAAATGGCAACTAATTTATGCATACATGATTTTGCTTTAAACAATCTAGCACTGTAACTGATACCAGAGAAGTGGAGGCAGTGTAGGCATTTGCTGGATTAGATTTACTTTAACAGAAACAATTTGCTGCCATATGTCTGTCAGACTCCCAGCTGAAGGCTCATTGGACAGACTTTTTACTGTCTACGGTCTTCAAAAAAATGACCCTTTGGAATTTTTAGAAGCCTTTTATCTTTTTGGAAAGCACCACAACATAATAAAAATAATAAATTAAAATATATGTAGGAAATGTAATAAGGAAACATAAGCACTACTTTAATCTAGTTGTTATTTAATCATTCTGCCATTATTACTACTGGAAAATAAGACTATAATCCCACCAGGTGAGTCACTGAAAGCTCAATTCCTGTTCTTATCACTTTGGAAGATGATGTCTGAAGAAAGCCTAGCTTTGCCCAGATTCTGAAATGTATATGCCAGCCATCACTTAAATAGCATCTGGGATTTGTTTTGAATAGAAGCAGCCAGAGACTTATATTGGCAAAAACAGCTGAAGAAACATTTTAGACCTTAACCTTCAACTCTGATAAGGAGACAAAGCTGTTTTCTGTAGTATTTACTCTGAATGCTGTTTGTCTTTCTACTTAGTTGCTACATCCAGATATTCCTTCTGTCTTCTGTCAACCCTAACACATTTTCCCCATTAATCTCTTCATGTTCTTTCCTCCTGTATCACCTCTTTTTACGTCTTTGTTTTGGTTTGTTTGTTTGTTCTTACAGCTAAATCACTGTTTTTTCCTTCTTCCCATCTGAGTTTAAAAATACAGAATTCACCCTGGCAGTTGCACAATAACACCTTGCAAGTTCATCCTATCCTTAGAGCATAAGCTTTGGGGAACTTGAACTATCTTCCTAGATTTCTCTGTATTATATAGGGCTGGGATCAGGGCTTACTGTACCGGGGATAATAACTGCATATGCTGCAGCTTTTCAGGCACCAATAAGATAAAACTAATTTTCGGAAGTTCTAATTCATTTAACTAGATATTACCTTTGCCTATGCACAACTAAGAAGTAGAATAACAGAGACTAAATGGCAGCTTTCGGTAAGGTCTTTATATGTTTATCTATGGCAAAGGGACATTTTATCCTGTGTATTGATATATGAAATCATTATGTACTTTAAAATAATTTGCCATTCCAATAACATTCTTCCTTTCTTCACCTTAACTCATCTGGCTTGCTGACCTACTGGCTAATTAACCTGTCTTCAGTGCAGATATGGGGACTTACATAGTTCTCATTGCTTTGCCATAGTTTCTTATAAGCTTCTAGATATTTAATATTCTAAATTTTTTCTTGTCTGTGGGACAAATTCTAGTTCTCTTGAAGACAACAACAACACACACTGATTTGTCACAGTGATCACTGTGGCACAGGTACTTCTCAGACTCTTCAGAAATGGTGTCTGTTCTGTTCTATTACCTAACATCTCTGCTGGGGGTTTACATTAACCCAAGCAGCAACGTGTTCATCTAGCACAGATGCTTGTTTGCACTCCATGATCTCCATGTCTATTGGCTTAGGTATCCATGCAAGGGGGGCATGGATCCGCTGCAGGAGCAAAGAGGTGGAAAGCTTAAAGTGAGAACAGGAGCACTGCTCAGGGAATATACATGCAAAGCTTCATTAAACCAGGCCTTAAAAGAATTTAGAAACTTCCTAACAGACTTTAGAAATGTGCTACAGTTGTCCATTGTGCCCAGCTGTGGTGACACCCCTCAGCTCTGCCAGCGCCAGGCTGAAGGACCCAGAGCTTGGCTCTACGGCCGCTGTAGAGCGACGGGTGCCTCTCAGTCCTGCTCCCGCAAGGACTATAGCTGTGGACATTTTTCAAAGGCATTTAAGATTTGCCACAGCCAAGGTGCTTTGGAGGTGGCAGTAGTGTAGGCTGGCCCCAGGGGCTGGCGGGGGCCCTGGGGGCAGAGCCCAGTGCCAGAGGAGGGGCCCCTGTGCCGGCTGTGCATGCCGGCACCCAGCACTCCAAGCCACAGCCTGTGCGTGTGAGCACGCCAGCCCAGCACCCCAGCTGGGACCTGCAGGCTCACCTGCACTCCTGTGCCAGGGACAGCTGCCAGCTCTGACCTCCAAAGTGTCAGTAGGAGACTGTGCAGCGCCAAATAATGACACAAAGCCTTTGTCCTGTATAAATTAGAGAATTGCCTGAGAATGCGGTTTTGAAACCACTGCATCCACTGAAAGAAAGGAATAGCATTGGGGCACTTTTATTGAAGCAGAAAATATTTCAATGTAGATTTTTACAGTCTCTGAATAATTTAGGAATGCATATCCGATAGAACTTGCCTTATTATTCCAATACTTTGTCAAGGTTATCTTCATTACACAGTGGTTTACCACATATAGAAAAGCTGTAGTTTTGATTGAAAAAAGCTATTATAGTAGCCAGAAGTCCCCTGAATTATATGTGCCCATAAAAACCATTTGAAGTAGCTTTTACTGCATTTTTCTTGCATTTAAACTCTTGGTTTTGGATATCTCAGAAGTCAAATACTGTTTTAAGATGCACTGGGTATGGAAAGGAAAAAGTCAGCATTGTGCGATTAAAAAAGTTTGTAAATTTGAAGAAACGGTGATCTGGAGAACTAGTTTCAGCATCAAAAAATTGACAAGGATACACTGAATACCAGTGTGTGAACACATAGGTCAGCTGCACAGAGTTTAAAGGCCTGGCACACTACATAAATTTAAAAAGTGTTTCTGAGTTGACCCTTCAATGTGCAAGAAAATGCCCTTCAGTACAGTTGTCTGAAAACTGCTAGGAGACTGTGCCTTCTTTAATGCTTAAGAGCCTATTGAATAATATGTGATTCATAAATCCATTTCTGGTGCTGACTCGTAGAGGGATATGTGGACTGATCGTGGCCTTGCATATATTTTCCAGCTGCAGAACTATCAGCTCACCCACGTCTCCATCCGCCTCAACAAACACCATCATGAGCAGAACCTGTCGTCCTCTGCGGCTTCTCCTTCTGGAAAGACAGCCTGGAAGAGAAAATAGCTCCAACTGTACACAAAGGGGACAAAGAAAGTGATCTAGGGAAAGAGGAGGAAAAGGAGAAACGAAGGAGCCGTGAGGTGTATGCTCAAGGTGGTACAAACAAGAGTGAGAGTCTTAAAAAATGCTAACACTGTTATTGCCAATACTTCCCATTCACCAGATACCTGAAGAAATTAATTATTTCCTTGATTCAATTTTCTCGATTCACAGCATCAAGGGAGAAGCACAAATTTTTCCCAAGTTCTGACAATCCCATTTTATAAACGGGAAGCCTTGTGCTGTGACAGTACAAGCTGCACGCATTTCAAGTGTCATGTTCAATTTTCTCAAAACAAAAAAGGTTTCTTAGGCTTTTCCAAATAATAGCAGATAAAACTCTGTGTGTGTGTATGTGCTCACATAGACAAAAAGTATTTTTCCAAGTTTTTTGCACAAAAAACTGGTATGTTACAGGCAAGAATAGCTGGCTTGAAGGAACTGGGATTGCTCACTGAGGAAAAAAGAAAGAAGACAAAAAAGAAGAAAAGACTCTGACATACATGCCTATAGAGCAATTACAGGAAAATGCTTGTACTTTAGCTACCAGCCTCCCCAAGCCTTACTCCCTAACAGCAATTTAGAAATTTATGATGTCATTATTATTACAGCTTTTCATCCTACATACTTCAGTAACCTACAGTGCATTATTATAAGTCTCCATAAATAAAATTCTGTCTTTTATGTATGCAAAACCCCTCCCTCTTGTACTGCAAATTCCGTTCCAAACCGTGCAAATTCAGAGGTGCTTAAACTTCTGCAACACATAGGAGTTTAGCAGATTTACAGTGCAGTAAAAAAATAGAAGTCAACAGCATACCACCAATCTGTTCAAAACCAGACAGCCAAGAAAACATGTATAGTTCCCAGGCTATTGCATATGCACAGCACTTTTGCCTAGCACGGCCCTCCTAGCTTCATATCTATCTTTCCTCTTCATAGCATCCAAAATTGTATTTGAAAATGGTAATACAAATAGTGCTGAAAATAGATCACCTTTCAAATGGTTGTGGTTTGGGACCCTACATAGTTTTCTTCCCAAACATCAAGAGGTTGCAGTCCTCCTTTGCAGGTGGAGGAACCCAAGCAATCAGACCAGTGAAGAACAGAAAATACCAAATATTTGCACAGCAAGAAATGATTACACCATTGTCTCTGGTGTGAAACTCACCAAAGAAACCCTCTGCCTGACACACTAAGGCAGTTCCTTTGAAAGGAATATCTGTTCATTGGTGGATGCACCAATGTGGGCTGGCAGATGAGACATTTAGGATCATGTAATATCTACTGGATGCTTAGGGTAGAGAAGGTAGGATGATAAAGGGAGAGATCAGGGCAGATAAGGAAGGAACAAGCAAAGGAAAAGTATGAGGAAGGAAGATGAAAGGGTGCACCCACATGTAAGCAGGCAGCTGAGCAGTTTATTTAGCAGAACAGTATACTGATGGCTACAGTCTGTTCTAGTTTCTGATTAAATCCTACTTCTAACTCAGTGTTGGGTGAGCTTGACCCCATTCAGAGCAGGAGCAGGTGCAGACTGCCAGGGACCTTGATGTGGGACAGGACACGAGCACCTTGGGCTGGGGGCACAGGTGAGGGCCGGCTGCTGCAACCATCCACAGTGTGTGCGTGGGTGTGAGCAGCTGGAGAGCTTCAGGTCAGAGCAGGAGGCAAGTAGGAAACAGAAGAGCTATGAAAGTGGTTTTTCCTTCCCTGAGGGTGGGGGTCAGGTTCAGGAGTGGCTGGAGCTGGGATCTGGGATGAAACGAGCCACCTCAGCTTTGCTGCAGGAAGGGGAGACCTCCTGGGTGCCACAGTCCACCAGGCTCAGCTACCTCAGGCAGAACTAAGCTGTTTGATCCGTCATCATGGCCCAGTTAGGGACACAGGGTTGTATGGAATGTAACCACTCAGCTGTGCTGCTGCAGCTGCTGGACATTGTCACTTTGCTCCTACTCTCCTCTTGTAAAACAGCAACAGGACTGTCCAGACTGCCATGCCAGCAGTGCTGTATATTTGTCCTCAGTCGGGTGACAAGTCCTTCAGCCCCATAACACAGGTGTTGAAGAGAGAGACTGAAGCACAGAACAGCCAATAAACTATGTGATGACTGTGATGGAATTAGCTGCAAGTCATTACTGCAGTGCTAAGAAAGAGCAGACCTGCTGGCAAGAGAAAGCAATCAAAACAGGAATGCAAGCCTAATGTTTTCAGCCTTTTCCTAACTCATTTCAAGTTCTAATAAACCACTTCAGCTTTTCTTCTATGAAAAAGAACATTTTTCAAGTAGCCATATGATTTTAGCCTCAAAAGTACAGTTTATCCAGAGATTTATTTTTCTTAATTCAAAGTGAGTTAAAGATACATCTGACTGAAGACTCCCAAGATGTAAAATCAAGGGATACATTTTTATAAAATCTACAGAGCAGAAGACAAAATACACACACACACGCATTAGATAGATAGATAGATAGATAGATAGATAGATAGATAGATAGAGATGGATATAGATATCTGAGATGTTAAATCTTCCTAGTACACTAATCATAAGACTTTCACACCAATCAATTCATCACTTCAATTCCTATTAAAGCAGCTTGGGACAACAAATGAAATTTGCTGAGCAACCAGAAGGCCAACAATTTTTGACAGTGATAGTCCAAAGGGAAGGAAGCAAGTTTCAGAGATGATCTTACATCCTTGAAAAAGTATTTTCAGATTTGATTAGTTAGCAATTAGGGTGAGTGCCTCCGTCGATTTCAATCATAATGGTGAACTGCAGGAATACTGCTGAACTTGGAAGAATCCAGGATTTAAAGCAATTTCTAATGCTCTGGAGAACCATTGCATATCTGGATAAACTATACAACAGTCCTATTTCCATTAAGTATTAATGGGTCTGGTCAGTCACATCTAATAAAGGAAAATCTGACTATTGCCTTGCATTACAAGATGATCCTAGAGCACAGCGTAAGAGAAGAGTTAGCGTCCTAGCAACTCCTCTGCCTTCATTTAAATTCATGTAAAATGGAGGCCAAGCTGAGGACAGGATTTCTCTAGCAGCAAAACTCTGGCAGACTCATAAACGTGACTGACAGGAAGCACTCTGTGTCTGGGCCTGTCTGCAACTGCAAATGGCTTGTTTGGAGGGACATCCAAAGCTAAGCACAAGTGCAAGACTGAAGGTGAGACTGGAAACTGCTATTCAGAAACAGGGAGGAAAGGCAGATTGTAGGGCCAGGAGGAAGCAGAAAGGAATGCTTAGATACTCCTAGAGACTTACACGATAAACTGCTTCTTATGCATGGTCCCTCCTGCAAGCCCTCCCTGTCCATAATACACCATTTATAAGCTGAAAACTCTGCTCTGCCTGCTGCTGCTGCTCTGTGTGAGGGCAAGAGGGAAACTGAAGGCTTTGTACAGAATGAGTGGCCATCCACAGCAGGTACCATGGGAACACTCAGATCCCTTTTTCTGCCCAAGAAGACAAAAGCAAGCAGTTTGATGCTTAAATCTACTCTCTGCATTCAGGGGTGAGCAGGTGCTAACAGTGGTTTTACTCACCTGTGTTATTGAGCACCTAGCAGAGCTTTCCATAGATCAGGACCTCAGTGTACTAAACCACTGTACAGTCATAGAACAGAAAGGATCTCCTTCCCTGCGAGGTTGCAAGAGATAATAGACAGATAAAGCAGAGGGAGTCTACAAGTCCCACTGGCAAAACAAGTTGGATTATGCTAGTCAAAATTAGAAACCATGTTCTCAGAAATATTACATAGTTCTGATGACCCTGGACTGGAAATCTCTTCTCCCTCCACATCAGAACCATCATCCTCCAAGCTGGCCTATCAACAGTTTGAATGCTTCAGTGATCGTCAAGGACTGATGCCAAAGTTACAATTCTTCACTATAATAATTTTCCTCTATTATTAAGAAAGATCATCGGAGCAAAATTTGGAGCAGTATTAAATGAATATATTCATACAATGTATTAGTCAATGTAATAAGTTTACAACCTAATCTATTCCAAAAATAATTATACCAAAATAAACATAATTCAAACCACCCAATATGACATATGTCAGGACAAAGTATGTATTAGTAGATGACTACGGCTGATTGTGAATCACATAACAAGAAGGGAAATGAAACTTTTTGTTAATTTTAAGAGGTGTCATGCCTACTTCTGATTCTAATCTAGATTATATTAATCTTCCATTTTAATGAACTGAGCCAACGAACGACACTAGCAGGCAGCTGTTTACAGAAGCAATGCAATTTAATTTTTTTGTTTGTTTTCCATACTCTGCTGTACATCTGTGAAAATAAAAAAGACAGAAAAGAAAGTCAATTAATTCCATATACCACATAGCTACTTAAGCACTTCTTACTATGCTTTCCAGGAAGACCTGTATTTCGTTTCCGCCCAAAGCCTGATCTTGCTGATTATGTTTCTGAAAGAAGCCAGGAGGGATAACCCAGCACTAGACTGAGAGAAAGGTATCCAATACGCAAATTCAAATTCTTTTTCTTTCTTCCTGCTAAACAGAAATTCATGTTTCATCAGTTAAGAAAACAGTCTCCTTGAAAGTAAAGTAGATATCAAATTATTTTCAGTTAATATAGAGCAAGAAAACATGCTTGTAATTTTTCTTTTTCTGTGGCAGCGGTCCCCAGCCAGCTGACAGCACATCACTTGAATGTCCCTTGGAAGCTGCTTGGTGATCCAGCCAGCACAGGTTTAGAGCTTCTGAAAGCTAACCCACGACTGGAAGGAGTCACATGGCCTTTGCCCAAAGCATATCTGGCCCCACATCCACTTGTCCCCTTGACAGCTTCTCTCTTCCTCGTACATTCTGAGAATGCCCAAACACCCAAAGCCTGGGGAGGTGTTGCAGGTGTCAGAGCCAGGCCTGCTCTGCGTGGTGCCCCGTGTCAAACAGGCTTGCCAGGTGACACCATGGGTTAGAGCAAGGGTCAGACTGGCACAGCCTCTGGGGCACCCTGAGCCTTGGACGGTCACTGCAGACCACACAGTGCAGTCTGCATGGCTTCTGGGAGAGAGCTGTGATCTGAAGTTCCTGCTGCTTGAGCAGAAAACAGAGGGTGTCAGAACATCTCCTTTACTTTCACCAGGTACTGCTGAACCTGCACTCTGCCATCCTCGGGAAGAAACACAGAGCAGGTCGGTTGCACCAATAACTCAGCGCTGCTCTCCCTCTGACAGCTTCTCCAAATTATCATGTCAAACACACCACTAATCCTCACTTCACACTCAGAGGCTCGTTTTTCAGCTCATTCCCCAAAACTCTAAAAAGCTGCACAGTGAACTCATAATGAAATCGTATTTTTTATGTTGATATGACTAAAAGACAATTAGGACAGTACTGAGAATGTTGTATATGGAAACTCCCGTATTTGTATTTCTGCAGAGACTAGAATGACAGAAGCTATCAGCTATCTTAGGTAATATCTAGGTTAGCTATTACCTATCTTAGGTAGCAGGAAGGGAGTGAATATTGAGCTCAAAAGAATTTTTGATACACAAATACAATGCTTGATAACACTACTGATATTTAGCAATGCTGTGAGAATTCATTTGAATATGGAGATTTAGTAATTGTAGATGCACCTTAATGAAGGAGACATTTGTAAAATAACAAATTACTAGGTATATTGCTTGTTTCATACACTGTCTGCCTTTAGAAAGTATAATAAAACCAATTTTAACATTTTTTCATTTCTGACCCAGCTGTGACTCTGAGTTGGTACTATGCCTGCACAGATACTGGACACAGTCTTCTGTTTTGCATCATTCCCACTTCCAAATCTTGTGCAGTAGAAGTCCCATTCTTGTCTTTTATTCTCATTTGTATAAAGAGGAGTGGATATAAATATTTAACAATTCTTATAGATCACTGAGACTTTATTTAAAAACCTGCAAATCCTATTTTTTTTCTTTCTATGTATTTATCTTCCTATGTATTTATCGCTTCCTGTTCACCCCTACCAAAGTTAGGAAGTGTTTGCTTAGGTCCTAGTAGAGTCCACATCAAGTACTTCTTAACTAAAATTCCTAGTTTTGACAACTTCAATTTTATTATTGTGTCTGCCTTGCCAATAAAACACTGCTAACCTAGAGAAGCTTTACTTCCCATCTTCTACTTTAAGCCAGTCAAAAAAAGAACAATTTTCAAGTTGTGAAAGCACATTGCCGTGCTCTTCTCTGCTTCCCAATTTATCATAAAGATACACTAACTGTTATGATTCATATGGTGAAATGCAACGCATTTAAGTTTAAGTGAAAACTACAGCAGTGACTAGCTACCAGCAGAACAGAGAGACAGAAGGGAGAATTTGAGTTTCTTTTTCTGTAGTTCTTTCCTTGATCAAGTTTAACCACATTTTTCTTGCACCTTCAAGTCACTCAGATAGATAGATGATACTTAATGGCCTGCCTTGAGACATGATTTTTAATCCTCAGAGGGAGAGACCAGAAAACCCTCAAATAAAAAAAACCCCAAAGTTGATTTATAGATTATACCTCTCTTCATAACCCTGATAGAGGAGGAAATACATTTTTTGGATTGTAAAGAATTTAAATGAGCATAGCTTTATGATGGATTCTAAACTACACATGAATGAGTGAGATGAAAACACATTTAGAAAACCAGTGTATTCTCATTCTTACCTGGACTGGCAGAATAAAGGAGGCAGCTTTAGTTATTCTAATTCAAGGCTATAATATCTGCAAAAAGCTGCAGTGTAATTACAGATAATGAATTTTTAAAAATTGAAAGAATAATTAAATTGTAATTCCTGCCTAGAAGGTCAAGTGAGTAGCTTCAGTTTTAAGTCAAACATGTTAAAAATCAGTCATCTAAGTTGAGTTATTGAAAAATAAATTAAGCAAATAAGGAAGAGAAACTACCTTGTAAATAGCTTAAAAGATAATTCAAAGCCAGTGGTAACACACTTTCTCTTTTGTTTGAAATTAAGAAGAATATTCAAAGTCTTTGAAAAATTATACGCTCAGTGAAAGAGTTCAGTGACCTATAAACTAAAGGAAATATTTTTGGGGGCATATTATAACATTGTGGTTAACTGCTAAAAGGTGAACAGGATATGTTAAAAACTGGTTTTACAAAAGGCTGAAATAGAGCATTTTAGCATTTCTAAAATACCCATTAGATTTATGTTCACCTTTGAATAGCCCAACCAACAATCCTACCAACAGCTTCTCCTCCTCCTCCTTACCCACATGACTCTTCTCGGGTTTTGATATCATATGAAAAAAATAAAGACAAAACAAAATGGAAAAGAGTAAAAATGAGCTAGAAGAAGGTTGAAATGCACCTCTTCACAGCCATGGCATGGTCTATACCAAACAGCAGGCACATGCCTAATCCAGAGCCACTCATAAACAGCTCATCTGCCCTCCTGGAGCTATGGTACCAAAAAATTCCATTTCAAAAAATACCATTTCAATAGGAAAAGATTAAATCACACATCCCTCTCTTCTGGACTGGCAAAGAGACCCATGAGCACTGCAAATTCTCAGAGAGAAAGTTATACCCACAGTTCCTCAACTGTGGAGCAATACGCACTCGACTTACCCGAGTCCTGCCAGTTCTAGCCAACAACTACATCCAGCTACCATTTTTAGGTAAAATAGCACCAATGAACATATTCATAAACCCAATTAAAGCTCATCTGGTTCTTCTAGGTTAAGAACAATTTGCATTCAGTCTTTGCTTTGGAAAGTAAAAATAATGATGTAGATAATTTCTTCCTATTCACTAAGGACAGTGGATATTTTTATCCTGTTGGACATTTCTGCAGCATTTAGAAACACTATTTCAGGATGACCTAGTGGTATCTGACATGGAGAAAAAAATCCATGCATAATGTATCAGAATGTTTTTCAGGAACATACAAAAGAAGCAGTGACAGCCAGCTGTACCTCCAGTGCTACAGCCTTACTGCATGGGGTATAAAACGAGATCCTGTGGAGAGGTGAAGAACTGGTGACACTGTGTGAGCCTAGTCAGATAAGAAGCATTAAAGTAAACATCTGCTGGGTATTATATATCTCTGCCAATGCACCTCTGTGTAAAATCATCCCGCTGTTACCAGGACCTGTTTCTTCATATGGTGAGTTCATAAATGAAAACCAGATTGCTGAGGCTGGACACAAGGATAAAGGCTGATAGCTCAAGGAAAACTTTAAAGAAGCCATAGTCTTTCTTGTTTGAAAATATGCGCCACTTGTAGTCAGGGTTTTTTTGCAGTTCTAAAAACTGTAAGGTTCACACTAATACCAACTGCTGGCATGGTTACAAAGCACCATGCTATCCTAACAAACATATCTGGCTTTATTCATCATTTCAGTATCACTTTTCAATGATAAACTTGTCCATAAGTTCAACAGCAAATTGCATGAACAGGAATATACAAAACCTGACCTAATTATCTTCTCATTGACTAACGCTTGCCAGTCTTTAAATATACAGGAACCTAGGACATACCTGAAGGTCCAAGCTAAATTATGCCTTTAATAACTTTATAAAGGCACAGCTGAACTTTTTATTATTGAATAATATGCCAGCGTTTATCTTAAGGTAGAGAACAGAGTCTGAGACTGCCAATCAATTCCTGCAGGAGCTGTAAAATAAAAGAAGCAGTGACTAAAGGTTTGTGATATTGCTCAGCACATACAGTGAGAGCATCCAGTACACTGAAAGGCACCTCCTTACCAAAACCACACATTCTTTGCATACTCTGAGGGGACAAGAGAAATAGAATGATGAAAATACAAACAGTGTGTAGGAAACCTGTAAATACATTAATTAATATACCTCTGGCGAACACAGTGTAAGACAGACCATTGTGTAGATGACCAGAATAAGAATTTAGGTACAGTATTTGCAGCAGGAAAGTAAAAATTTTGTTTTAATACAGGTTTGTTGCTAATACAGCAGGACTGTCATGCAGAGTTATTTCTAATAGAATCACAGAATCACAGGATCAGTTAGGTTGGAAAAGACCTCTGAGATCGTTGAGTCCAATCTTTGATTGAGCACGACCTTTTCAACCAGACCATGGAGTGCTACATCCAGGCTTTCCTTAAACACCTGCAGGGATGGTGACTGCACCACCTCCCTGGGCAACCCATTCCAATATCTAATCACTCTTTCTGTGAAGAAATTTTTCCTGAAATAATGTTATGAACCATAAAAGGAAGGTAATTATTCAACATTTCAACATTCCTCCAATATAACCCTAAGTTGTTTTTCATAAAATTATGCTGATTATATCTACATATATATATATAATTTTAGTAATTAGACACACACACATATATATGCACACATATATTGATAACATCAAATTCCCTAAAAAATTGGCAATTACATAAATTGATTTCTGATATAAATGCTGGTATGTATTGTGTCTGCGGAGACACAATAAAGAGGCTCTTACACCTGCTAGGTTCAGCAGAAAGGAAAGAAAAGACCTTTATTGTTTACATTATCTCATTCTTATACACGTTCCAACTCCACAAGGGATTGGAGAGCATGTCACTTCCTTCTCAATCCCACTGGAGAAGAAAGGTGCTCATCAAAGCTCTCTTATCACAAAAGGAATGAAAAACAGAAAATACCGTTAAGTAAACACTGGCTATTATTTACATGAAACTGTGTGAGAAAGAATCTGACTCCAAGGTTAAAAACAGAAGGTTTACAAAAAACAGGGCAACAATGTATTAAATTCTTTAGCATGGTACTTAAAAATTTTTTTTAAATGAAGTCTGATTAAAATTCGAAATGGAAGTTATAAGACAGCTTTTCCTTAGCCAAGATAAAAAATTATTCCTGTTTATATCATAGGGATTTTACATCAAATGGTATGGGTTACAGTTTTATCCACAAGATTCTGGGCATTAAAATTGGAAAGATATTTGTTTTTTTCCACGAACTGCCATTCAATAAAATGATTTTTTATCTGCAGTAGGAAGCAAGGCAATATACAGTAAGAAAAGTATCATGTCTAGATTAAAGCACTATGACTGTGACAAGTTAGGGGAATTTTGTAATTCTGACAGCTAACTGATAATATTGACTCAGATTATAGCTTGTCATTACAGTGACAGTAGTTTGGCCTTTTCAAACTAAGTAGATTGGTCCCTTCAAACAAGCACCTTGTGACAGTTTAGGTGATTTTTCCAACACTGTCCCCCAGTCCATACTGTGTCCCCAAAGACCCTTCTTTAGACTTATTTCAGGGCCACACACCAGTTTTCTTCCAGCTTCTCTCATTCTCAGGCATCTCATACTTCTTAGCCCATATAATGGCCCGCTGCCAAGATCATCCAATTTCTAGAGAAATCTTGCATTAGCATATGTTTCAAAAGAAAACATTTGCTTTAATTGCTCTTACTTTTCTCCCTGGCTTCAGATACATCTGGAGATGGGGAGTAGAAGCAGCTTTTGGTGTTCCTCTCCAGGCAGGTCTGGGATAGGCTTGCAATCTGGAAAGAAATATGGTCTCAGAGGTAATCTTTGGGTTTCCCCAGAAGCTCCAGCAGGAAGATTTACAGTGTTTAATCCCATTTATATCATTATACTCTGTAGGTATATTTTTAACTTTTTGCCAAGTTATTATTTCAGAATGCAACAGCATAGCATGGAACACATGTGCAGCAAAAAGTAATCTCCACAGAAAACATGAGAGATCTGGATTCACTGGTGAAGTCATGCTATGCTTGCTCAGCAAAGGCACCATAGCTTGGCCTAACTGCTTTTTCCCTGAAAGCCCCTAAAGTACTCATTCAAAAATGGCATTAGTAAAACTTAGTTTGTACACACTCGAAGAAATATAGCAAGTGTTTGTGTTTCCCTGTGCTTCTGTACATCACCATCCTGTGCTCCTCAGGGGCAGCAAGGAGCAACCAGCACCGCCACCCACCCCATGTAACCCAGCCCCTGCACCACCAAAAAGGCAGCTTTGCTGTGATCCTGCCCACTGCTGGCACCTGCAGGGCCTCTTTTGGATCAGGAGAGGGCTGTTAAAGTGGTTTATCCCCAAATGCTGCAGGAGGGTTTTCACTGGGAAGAGGTATCTGCTGCTTTTGGATGAGCATAAGCCAGAAACTGCGTCCTGAAAGTGTATCTAATCTGATCCAGCTGATAATAGGGTTTCAGTCCACAGGAGGATACCAGAGTGACTCTGAAGTAAATCTATCATTTTGGGGCTGAATCCACCAGGGCCTCAGTGCTGTTTGGCTGTATAAATCCAGTCTTACTGGGTTGCACAGTTTGGTGACACAGTAAAAGAAGTGTGGAAATACCATGGCGAGATGGACCCTGGTCTCCCAAGAAAGGATTGAAAATTAGTGTTTGTTTCTTTAACAAAAAAACCCCAAAACAACCAACCAAACAAAAAAACCTCAAACCAAACAAAAAAAAGCCAAACAGAAAAGGAAGTGATACATTCCCTGGAAGCGTTCAATGCCAGCCTGAGTGGGGTCCTGGGCAACCTAATCTAGTGGGTGCCATCCCTGCCTTTGACAGGGGGGTTGGACTACATGAGCTTTAAGGCCCCTTTCAACCCAAGCTATTCTATGATTCTATGAAACAGAAAATGTGTTTTATTGCACTGCAGGTGGCAGTAGATGAGACCGTTCAAAGATCTATAAAATACCAGACTCTTACATTCCCTTGGGATCCTGGATGTATTTAATCCTCTACAGCCTCTAAAAAATTTGACCTACAACGAACAATATTATTTCTTACCTGTGTCTATCTACAGACAAGCTCCATATAAACCTCATTTTATACCTCCTGGGTAGCTCAGGAACACTGATCCTCAAAGCACAGTTATGGAGTGGTCTGGTAACAACAGGAATGTACTAAATTGTGCCACTCTGGGAGTGTTCAAGGTGTTTGCTAGAAGTTTCCCTTCAAGTAATACAAATACCAGCCTCACTCACCTTACGAGGTCAGAAGGAGTCCCAACAAAATGACTCAGCTGATAATGTGGTGAATATCTGTCAGATATTTGTCTGGCACTATTATGCCGGCTCTCCAAGCTCCTGAGAGAAAGTAAATGTCAAAGGCACCTTTAACCCAGGAGCTGAGCTTTTTCAAGAGTTGGTGTTTAATATATTCATGCCAGGCTAAATAGGAAGGGTGACACAGGTAATCTGACTTCATCTGCTACGCCGAAGCACCAGCTGTCAGTGTAATGAAGAAGGGCACGTTGAAACCAGATTACGTTCACTGGAAAAAAAAAAATCCCTGAAGTTTAGACCAGGCATTCAAAGGCCAATCCTTTCCCTGTTGAGTACAGGCCAGAATGAGATTATGTGCTGTCTTAATTTATCTCACTTCCAATTCTTGTAAGGGAAATAGAAACCTAAATAAAGTGAGCAGTAAATACTTTCTGTGGTGTGCAGAGAAACAGAACTAACTTGGCTGCTATGTTTCTGTGCATCCCTAGAATAAGATCCTACACACTGGTAGGATCACCCTGCTGAAGAGAGAAGGGACTGCCAGGAAGCTGCAGGTTAGGGAGACAAAGTGGAGAAGCTCTGCTGAAGTGAGGACTGATAACCCCTGGGGACCTGCAACCTGCACCCCACTGCAGTGCCCCTCACTGCAGGAGTCACCCTCCTGAGAGGCAAGAAGAGCAGGAGGAAATGCCCTGTTTCCCTGGAAGGTAGGTCCTCAGTGATCTCCTTTGTTTAACCACCTGCAGGGGAAAGAGGAAAGGTTTAGCTCCTTTCTGCTGTGTCCTCTGCAATCGGACTTGATGATCCCGGAGGTCTTATTCAACCTTTATGATTCTAGGATTCTGCGATCTGTTAAGTCTTGCTGAACTTGTAGGGGTTTTCCATGTAGGAAATTAGCTGTGAGCTGTTCAAGCTGCTGTGAGTCTGAATAAAATTGTCAGGGTCAAGTAGCATTGGTAAGAGAATCACGATTTGGAAAGTCCACGACACTGAGGAAGATTTTTTCTTATTTTTGAAAGCTGTACTTTAAGTGTATCATATCTAAATGGTACAACCTGATCTATAGTGTTTGAAACATATTTTGTACAATATATTCCCAGAGGCTCTTTGAGAGGTGTAGGGAGGCAACAATGGGCAGCAGAAAGTTAAAATAATGAGGAAGGTTTGGAGGACACCTTTTCTCCTCACAGAGTCCATAGATAGTTGTGCACTGAGTTTCTTTTGCCACAGACTCTTGGGAGGAGAGACTTCGCCCCCTAATTTTTAGGATTTTCACAAAACTTGATGTCCCATGAAAGGGAAATATTCATTCTCAAGACTAAGAAAAGCTGACAAAAACTCTACTTCTCCCAACATGTTTCAGGATTAAAAAACCATGTTTAAGTGTGGAGACTGACTGGGATAAAACTTTCAGAAACCAGAAATAGAACTGATTCAGCACCATTACTTCTTCCATACTTCTTTGCATGAAGGAATTTCCAAAAGCTGAACTCTTCTCCAGCAGATTTTGGGGCAATTCAAATATACAAAAAAGGACTATTTTTGCTTAGGCTTTTTTCCCCCTTCATGTATGTATAATAATACATAACCATATAATCATAAAATAATCTATGCATTATATTATATAAATATTTTATTCTGTTGTTATAATATGTAGCAAATATTATAA
This sequence comes from Platysteira castanea, assembly GCA_013397175.1. Classification (NCBI taxonomy): domain Eukaryota; kingdom Metazoa; phylum Chordata; class Aves; order Passeriformes; genus Platysteira; species Platysteira castanea. The sequence goes on from VYXC01005144.1 coordinate 834,936, forward strand.
AATAAATCACTATTAAATTATATGATATATAATCTCTATCTGCAACAGAACGATGTAACAATACTTTTTCTTCACATATGTAAATAAATTTGCTATAACTATTGCTTTAGCTGTGTCGACACTGGATTTTACTTTAAATCAAGAACATATGGATTTTGAGTACTCTCCCATCCACAGAGCACGATGACTTCTGTCCTGAGTGTCTCTTGGTTCTCAGCTCTCACACTGAAGACTGAGGTCATATATTGCCCTCTTAAACGTTTTTGTCCTCACCTCTCCTCCAAACCCTTTCAAGAGGTTGGCGAATGACCACAGTCACAAATGACTACAATCCCCAGCTTCAGGACAACAGGCAGTAGTTGGAACATCTTCTAGCCCCGTGTTAGGTGCTGTAACCATTGTCTCCTCAGTCTTGAGCCACTTGATTTGGGAACATGGTACAGCTCTACCACTGACAGGGCTTGACTACTCAGCTCTCAACTCCTACTGCTTTTCAAGCATGTCTGATAACAAAATATTTCATCTTACAATGAAAGTTTCCTCATGAAAATAAGGGAATAAGAATCTCTGAAGTTTACTCTGAAGACAGACTATCTGCAGCCTTCGTTAGGTATATACTGAGTACAGCTGAGACTGCAGTGCTCCTGCAGAAGTCTGGATGTGAAAATAAACTTTACAGAGCAAAGAAATTCAGTGTTCAAGGATGCATTTCACAAATAAGATATTAACTTCTAATCAAAAAGAGAGACACCACAATCTTAAACCTATCCAAGTATAGAAACACCCTATTAGGGGAAAGGAATGTCAGATTTTCATTACATAAATAGTTATTAAAGTAAAACAGAGAGCTTGTAATGCAACATAAAATACAGGTTGTAAACACATACTTCACAATGCATTTAATTTCTATTTCATTTTCCAGATTGACATCCAAAACCTAAATGTAGTTACTCTTGTATGAACTTAGCAAACAGAAGCATTAAAATCTTTTGTTGTTTTTTCAAAAGACAAATTAAAAAACAAAGTAGACAAATTAAAATCTAGAAAGATCTTGTACATTTGGGTATGCTGTCACTTGTGGATGCACATATAAATGCTTTTTTTCAAAATATACATTACAGTCTGTGCATATGTATGAAGGAAATAATAGATGCTTACACAGAAACATATTTTCCTAATTATCAATTTTCAAAATTAATGATTTATTTCCTCTTGTCTTTTGAAACACATAAAGTAAAACTGCAGAAAAGTGTAATTATAAATTATTTTTAAACTGTAAAACATTGCACCTAGCAGTATGTGGTTATGGCATAGGACAAATAAATGCATCTTAGTCAAGTCATCTCTCTGTTCTACACTGACGAAGAAAATGGATAAAAATGCATGATAAAAGGCTCCGTAACAACTTTTATAGTTGTATTGGTTTGGCACAGCCTGCTTTTGGGTAGCAGGGGGGCCGCAAAGGTTGCTCCTGTGAGAAGCTTCTGGGAGCTTCCACCATGTCCAGCAGAGCCAGTGGGTGATGGCTCTGAAGATGGACATGCTGCTGGCCAGAACCGGGCCAGTGAGAGAGGCTGGTAACGCCTCTGTGATGGCATATTTAAGAAGAAAATCAAAACAAAGTCACTCAGTTTTTGCTTGTAGTCAGGGAAGAGGAGGAGGTGAGAACATGTGAGGGAAAACAACACCGGTGACGCCAAGGTCAGTGGAGAAGGAGGGGGAGGAGGTGCTCCAGGCGCCGGTGCCGAGGTTCCTCTGCAGGCCGTGGTGCAGACCATGGTGAAGCAGCTGTGCCCCTGCAGCCCATGGGCCCACGGGGAATGCAGAGATCCCCCCGCAGCCCATGGGGATCCCCGGGGAATGCAGAGATCCACCCGCAGCCCGTGGGGATCCA